>CM068382.1:77523549-78123549 GCA_034770075.1 Aralia elata
TCAACATTATCAATGTTAGGTTCTTCAGGCCAATTAGTTAAAGCTAGAATTATTTGTAGCTGAGCAAACAGGCAAGTTCCTAACCCTAAACTTCTTACATTATTGCAAGTTCCCTAACTCAAACTCGAGTTATTATTTTCGAAGCATGTTAGTGAATAATTATTGTCGATTATTCACATCTATACTATTTATTGAGATTCGCACATTGTGCAATTGAATTCCTATCCTATTATGATTGAACTGTAAATTTAATTAAAGTTCTTTCAAGTATGAATTGTTTATGAGATCGATCTATGCTATTTGTATCAGCTAGATCCAGCATGTCTAAATTGGTTAAGACAATGGTATTTTTAAAAGCTGTTCTTATTAAATTGTTGTGGTAAGAACTCTTGGCTGAGAAAAGGATAAACTTGTTTAAGGCATGATATCAATGCTGGTTATTAAGTGTTTATGCATAAATCACGGGGTATGAGAGGCTGATCCCCTCGATTACCAAAACTTTTTTAAGAGGTCCAGCTTACATGCTGAGAAACCTTGGAAAACGTCCTTGGTTATTTCAAACCACTCAGTAATTGTCATTCAAATTATTCGGATATTCAAAACTGTTGTTTACTAATTCATGTTCCTTCACACCCTTATACTGTTGTTGAACATTGAAAGCAAAATTTCCTTCTATCATGATATATCTCTTGTGTATATACTTGCTAAGCAAATTAGTTGCTTACCCTTGCTATATCATGATCTTTATTTCAGCTAAGGCAGAAACGTCTAGAGGAGACAAAGGAAAAGGGAAGGTGCATGAATAGATGCCCGATAGTGCCTATGTACTAGTTATTATTGAATGTTGTTTGATTAGGTGAACCTTTTGTTGTATTAAGGGTACGTTTTATGTTAAGGTTAAAGAACCTTGGGACCAAAATTGTAAGACTTTATTTCCATTCGATAAACAATGTATGTTTATTATTTCGCATTTAGTTAGATAGTATGTTTGTCGTCGATTATCGTGAGCACCGAATTCGAGGTTTGGAAACCTGGATTTGGGGGTGTCACAACATGTCACATATTTAATCAATTAAATAATCTCAATTAAATCAATTAAATAAAATAGAATAATTCTACATTAAATCACATAGTCACATAAATAAAATTCTCCTTTATTAATAATGATAAATTATTAAATCTCTAATTAATTTTAAATTAATTAGAATACCAATATACTTATTTAAATAATGCATTTAATCAAATAAACATAATTAAACACATACTTTGAATATAAAAATTCTCCATATCAGTTTTACTAATGTAACACATATAATTAAATTAATCTATCACAAATTCAACAATTAATTATTTAATTCAACAATCAAATCATCGAAAAATATTTATTTAATTCAACAAATATTTAAAATAAGTTACAAAAATCTCGTTCGTCACATCTTCCCCCCTTAAAAGGATTCTGACCCTAGAATCACGACTCAATTAATTCGTCTCATTACATTCTCCCCCTTACAAAGATTCTGTCCCCAGAATCGCTACACATAGATTAAGTAAATAGATGTGGATAATTTCTCATCATTTGATCTTCGAGTTCCCACGTGGCTTCTTCAGCATTGTGGTTCCTCCAGATGACCTTAACAGAAAGTATAATTTTATTTCGTAGCACTTGCTCTTTTCTGTCAACTATCTGAATAGGCTCTTCTTCGTAAGACAAATCTTTCTCAACTTGCAGGGGTTCATATTCTATAACATACTTGTAGTCGGGTTTGTATAGTCGCAACACCGAGACATGAAAAATGTTGTGGATGTGTTCTAACGTCGGGGGTAAAGCTACCTCATACGCGACCTCTCCAACTCTCTTTAACACTTCAAAGGGTCCAACGAACCTCGGGCTCAGTTTTTGCTTTTTACCAAAAACGAATCTTCCCCTTCCAAGGAGATACTTTCAAGAAAACGTAACTACCAGATTCGAATTGTCGATCCTTGCGATGTTGATCGGTATATTTCTTCTGCCTATCCTGAGCTGCTATCAATCTTGCCCTGATTACTTTGACGATTTATGCAGTCTGCTGTACTAGTTCTGGTCCTAGAAATTGACGTTCGCCAACTTCATCCTAGCATAATCGAGTTCTGCACTTTCTGCCGTACAGTGCTTCATAAGGCGGCATGCCAATACTTGCAAGGTAACTGTTATTGTAAGCAAATTCCACCAACGGTAGATGATCATCCCAATTTTCCTTGAAATCCATGATGCAAGCTCTCAACATATCCTCCAATGTTTGAATTGTTCTTTCGCTCTTTCCGTCGGTCTGTGGATGGTATGTCGTACTCATACGTAACTGCGTTCCCATGCACTCTTGTAGTCATTTCCAGAAGTTCGACGTGAAGCGCAGATCCCTATCTGAGACAATAGATATTGGAACACCGTGCCTTGAAACAATCTCTTTCACGTACAACTTTGCCAGTTGATCTAAGTTGAATCTGATCTTGATTGGTAAGAAATATGCTGATTTCGTCAGTCGGTCCACAATAACTCATACTGCGTCGAAACCTTTCTGAGTCGGCAGAAGACCTACTACGAAATCTATGGTGATGTGCTCCCATTTCTATTTTGGGATTTCTAACGGTTGTAATAGCCCACTTGGTCTCTGATGTTCTGCTTTAACTTTCTGACATGTTAAACACTTGGCTACACAATCGGCAACGTCTCTCTTCATATTCGGCCACCAAAAATACTATCAGAGATCTTGGTACACCTTCGGACTACCCGGATGAATCGAATATCTTGAATTATAAGCCTCGGTTAAAATTTCTTCCTTAATCTCTGGTACTTGCGGAACCCAAATTCTTCCCTCAAATCTTAATACTACCTCCTTATCCACTTTGAATTTAACTTCATCACCTCTAGATATTCTTTTCCTAATTCTATCACATTCTTTGTCATGAATTTGTGTTTCCTTAACCTTATCCACCAAAGTTGAACCAATTCTCAATTGAAATAACTTTTCGTCACACTTATTTGGAAATTTTACCTCCAACTCTAGTTTTGCCATTGCTGTAATTAGCTCCTCTTGAGCGGTAATCATAGACAATTTCTCTCGTCCCTTTCTAGTTAAGGCATCAGCCACAACATTTGTTTTACCCGGATGGTATAAAATCTCGCAGTCGTAATCTTTTATCAATTCCAACCATCTCCTCTGTCGCATGTTTAGATCCTTCTGTGTAAAAATATATTTCAGACTCTTGTGGTTTATATATATTTCACATTTCTCCCCGTAAAGATAGTGCCTCCAAATCTTCAAGGCGAACACCACTGTGGCCAATTCCAAATCATGGGTAGGATACCCCTTCTCGTAGTCCTTTAATTGTTGTGACGCATATGCAATGACCTTACCGTTCTGCATAAGCACACAGCCTAGTCCTTTATGCAACGCATCACTGTACACCACAAAATTTCTTGTGCTATCCGGTAGAGATAACATAAGCACCATACTCAACCTCTTCTTTAATTCTTGAAAACTTTCCTCACACTTCTCCGTCCAAACGAACTTCATCGTCTTTCTAGTCAAATTCGTTAACGGAGTCGCGATTTTGGAAAAATCCTAAATGAATCTCCTGTAGTAACCTGCCAATCCGAGAAAACTCCTTACTTTCGATGGTGTTTTCGGCTGATCCCAGTTAAGCACTGCTTCAACCTTTGATGGATCCACCAAAATCCCATCCTTATCAATCACATGTCCAAGAAATTGCACTCGCTCTATCCAGAATTCACATTTTAAAAATTTAGCGTATAACTTCTCTCTTCTTAACGCTTCTAATGTCGCCTTCAAATATTCTACATGTTCTTCTTTGGTTTTGGAGTAAATTAGAATATCGTCAATGAATACTACTATAAACGTGTCCAAAAACGGCTTAAACACACAGTCCATTTAGTCCATGAATGCTGCAGGAGCATTCGTTAGACCAAATGACATCACCAGAAACTCGTAGTGACCATAACGAGTCCTAAACGCTGTCTTCGGTACATCTTCCTTTCTCACCTTTAACTGATGATAAACACTCCTCAGATCTATCTTTGAGAAATATCTAGCTCCTTTTAATTGATTAAAAAAGTCGTCGATTCTTGGCAACGAGTATTTATTCTTAATCGTGACCTTGTTCAACTCTCTGTAATCAATGCAAAGTCGCATCGATCCGTCCTTCTTTTTAACAAACAACACCGGTGCTCCCCACGGCGATACGCTCGGCTGAATATACTTCTTATCTAAAAGTTCTTAGAGTTGTACCATCAATTCTTTCATCTCTATTGGAGCCATACGGTACAGAGCGTTCGATATCGGGGCAGTTCCTGGCGCCAAATCGATTACGAATTCAACTTCCCTATCTGACGGAAGTCCTGGCAAATCGTCTGGAAAGACGTCTACAAAGTCCCTTACGACAGGTATCTCTTCTAATTTCGGACTCTCTTTTCGAGTATCAACTATGTAGGCTAAGTATCCCACATAACCTTGTTTTAACAACTTCCTGGCCTGCATCATCGTCAAACAACTCACTTGTCTAGGCGATTTACTGCCGTAAAATACTATCTTTGACGGAGTCATAAGGTTAATATGTTTCTTTTGGCAATCAATTATCGCTCCATAATTGAATAGCCAATCCATACCCAAAATAAACGTCAAATTCTCCAAGTTTAATTAGGATAAGATCTACGGTCATAACGTTTCCCTTAATGTTCACTCTACAGTTCTTGTGTATGTACCTAACAGGAATTACTTCCCTATCCACAATTTTCTATGTTCAAAGGGTAATCTAATTCCTCCTTAGGCAAATCTAGATTCTTAGCAAAGTCATCGGATATAAATGAACAAGTAGCACCCGAATCAAATAATACATAAGCATCTATATTATTGATCGAAATGATACCTGGCACCACATCGCGAGACTGCACAACATCTTGCATGGTCATGTTGAAAGTCCTAGCAGTAGGTTAGTTTGTTGGTGTTGATCTGGTTATAGTTAACGTGCCACCACCACTGTTTCCCTTATTTCCTCCTGTCCCTGTTCCTGTTCCTCCTGGTGCCTTCTTGGGGCAATCTCTAGCCAGATGATCTTTTGATCCGCATGTGAAATAAGTACCCTTCTTTGGATTCGGATAATTCGGCACTATGTGGCCCTCCTGATTGCAATTGTAGCAAACCCTCTTCCCTTTCAGGCATATCCCCATATGGTTCTTCCCGCATGTAACACACGCTTCCACTTTCTTCTTCTGACCTCCCTGTTGATTTCCAGCAGATCCATTATCATTGGACTTCCTCTTCTAGTTGTGACCACCACTGCTACTACCACTTGCCTTATTACTCTCATTTTCACCCTTCTTCTTCTTATGCTCCTGGTTATACTTAGTCAGAGCATCACTCCCTCCTTCTGCGATAATTGCTTTTTTTAAGACTCCGGCAAAAATGTTCAATTGGAACATTGACACCTTGTTGTATAACCACGACTTCAATCCCTATTCGAATCTCTTCGCCTTCCTTTCATCGGTGTTCACTTGGTAAGTTGTGAAACTAGCCAACTCATTAAACTTCACCGCGTACTTCGGTACAGTCATGGTACCCTGTTTTAGCTCTAGAAATTGAATCTCCATCTGGTTACGCGATCTCGTCAGAAAGTACATCTCAAAGAACATCTCCTTAAATCTATCCCATTCGATTACACCCTGACCTCCTCAAATTTTATTCACTTGCCACCAGTAACTGGCCTCTGACTTAAGTATGAATGTTGCAAAGGCAGTCTTTTGGTCATTACTAACCCTAGCAACGTCAAATACTTTCTCCATCTCTATCACCCAGGTTTGGGCTTCGATCGGGTTCAGGGAACCCCTAAACTCTGGCGGTCCTACCGCTTTGAAATCTTTAAATGATGTCACTGGTAGAGCTTGCGGCTGATTCACAAGTGCTCCAGCCAAAAGGTTCACCAATTGCTGTACAAGATTAGCATTGGCGTTATTGTTGTTATTGGTAGAGCTCTCCTGAGCTTGTTGACGTGGTTGGCGTCTCAACGGCATTTTCTGTTCAAGAATATGCGCTTATTAGTTCATCACTCAATTTCTTAAGTGTTCAATACTTAACTCAAACAATTCAGGTTAAACATTTAACACATAACATCTTCAAATAAAATTAATATTTCATTCATTCAAAAGTCTTAAACATAGAAAGATATCATCACTGCTATTTACATCAACTATCCCAAGATCAAACAATCTTTAAGATTAAATAGTCATATTTCATTGTGTATAATCACGCTGGAATTTATATCATTAACTACCATAAATATTTACACATGATTCAAAACGTCTCCTATCAAGGCGTACTAAGGCGTCGAACCACCTTCCTATGTTCTTCTTCCATGATATGGAGCATCGTCCTGCGATCCAACATGTACCATGGAAAGTCCTCGAACTGAACTGGATAGTGGAAAACTCGATCCTGGGCCCTAGCAATCGCTGTCTGAAAAGTATAGTCTGTCTCCTCAATCTTAGTCTTCTTTGCCCGTTCGCCTTCTTCGGAAATCTCTGCACGTCGAGCGGTATTCATCCAAGCATCCTCTGCTCTAGCACATTCCGCTAACTCCTCACTCAGGTCGTCCTTTAGTTTCTGAATCTCAAGTTTCATCTTCTCATTCTCAGCTAAAAGGTCTTCCTTTTGGCTTTCTGCCTGAACTAACTTCCACTCCACGTCTCTAAGACTTATATCAAGATCCTCAATTTTCTCGTTCTTCTGGTCTATAAGAGTTTGGCGTCTATTTGCCCTTCCCTCCAATCTCTGACTTTATCCTGCAACTCTATGGTATGATCATACAAGGAATCGTATATCTCAACATCGACAGAGGTAAGGGGTACCTCCTCGGGATCCTCATCATCCTCCTCAGCCTCTATCTCAACATCCTCTGAGTCCTCCTCTAAATCAAACTCGGGCTCATGCTCCTGACCCACAACAGTGATCAATGGAGATGGCTCTCTCTATATCAACTACTCCCGGATAACATGGATATCACGGGGCTCCTCCTCTCCAGCCACTCGGGGCTCAACATCCCCAGGCTGACTGAATCCTCCAACATCTGACATCCTGACAACAAAGTTTAAATTTTAATTAATACTCGGTACTAATCGCGGCACATAGGTTGTTAACACATAAGCACATAGCACATATAGTCTTTTATTATCTTTAATAAATTCCGTAATTCATTCCTTAGAACTCGATAAGAGTTTATCACCACTATATTTTCTGACTCTTAAAAGGCTACTATCCTAAGGTTTCCCCACCTAAGGTTCATAACCTACAGCTTTGATACCAACCTGTGACACCCCCAAATCCGGGTACTTCGTTTCCTCAGGATTTGGTGTTCACTAATCAAATACATCACATCACATCTAACTACCCATTCAAATATAGATGAAAACTCTTAATTAAAGTAGAAATCTCTCATTAAAGGGTTACATCTTTAACAAATAAATCCCAGGTCATCTAACCTTAAATAAACATCAATGCGGAAACATAACTTAATTCTATTACATAAACATCATTTAAACAAATATAACAAGTTTTCATCACTTGTTTGCTTTTTCTTTGCCCTTACTAGTGGATGGCTCATCAGTTCTTTCAACTTTAGCTGCAATGTTATTATGCAAGGGTGAGCAACAATTGCCAAGCAAGTATAACAACAACAACAATAATAACATGCGAAATAATGAATGGATATTGAAGGTTCAGCTTTTGAATCAAGAATATAAGCAAGAATCAAAAGAACATCTGAGGGTCTTAAGACCATGACCTATGTCCCAGGTTATCAGTATTTCTACCTTAAACCTTTAACAGTCGTAAGACTATATGGACCTTACTTCTCTTACTCAGGGGGATCAGCCCTTTATACCATGTATGTGCACAACATCTTAACGCTAACGCGTAAATAAAATCCCCTGTATAAGGGTTGTTCATCTCAGTTTGACATCTGAGTCCGCACCAAAGGAAGTTTAGTTTAGATTTACTTCAATAACGTTTCTAGAATTTAGAACGCTCATCAACTATGGACTAGTCGAATCAATAAGGGTTCGCTAGTCAATCAAGGTTCAATAAAAATGTAATTGATATTCGAGAATCAAAGACTGAATCTCACAAAAGACACAATTGAATGAAATAGAATTAAGAACTTGGTCAAATAAGTAATAGCATTATAAAGCTTGCATGATAAAAGGATGAAGTTCAGGAACTTGCGTAGAAATAATTAAATAAGGATAAGATACTTGCTTTTAACGAAATAAAAATATTAGGAGTAGTAAACTTGCTTTCGATTAAATAAAAAATTAAGGGTAGAAAACTTACCTTGTGCGTATATTACAAATTAAAATTCACGTTCTTTAATCAACCTATACATCCGGTTTATAAAGCAGTAACAAAATTAGTTACAGTATTATAAACACTTCAGGATTCGTTCACATCCAATTTTTATTTTAATATCTAAACTGTTTTCTAGTTATCAGTCTCACTTCAGAAATTGTAAGCCTAATTATAACAATATCATACTTAAGAATTCCTAAAACTCAACGTCAAGTTAGGGTTCATCAATCTTTATATTCTATAATCAGCAAGTATATGCTTAGCATCCAACTCAACATCTTGGTATTCGTTCAACACATTAATCTAAGTTTTAAACATGCGTAGGGTGACATAACATAACTACAAAGAAAGAAAAAAAATTTAATATTTCCTGCAACGAGCTCGCCGGGGCGAGAATTCCTTCACAAAATCTCTCGCCGGGGCGAGAATTTCCTTTACAATTTTCTCACCGGGGCGAGAAAACTCAGTTCAATGAGTTCACCGGGGGGAGAAAACACAGTTCATTGAGCTCGCCGGGGTGAGAAACACGAATTTCAGATTCTGCAGTTCGCGAAGAACACAGAAAAATGCCAAATTTGGCTAAAAATTTTCACAATTTACCGATTAAATCACTACCCATTTATCATATATGGTATGAAATCAAAACCCATTCCATACGTAGTGAGTTTAACATACGTAGTGAGTTTAACATCACAAACAACCTAAACAATCCAATTAAAGGCTAAAATTTTCACTTTTCATACTCTATTAACATGTTTTGACACAGTTAACAAAATTAATCACTGTATATTCGTTTCTTGATCAATTCAATCGGGTTAATTAAACTCTTGTTTTCTTCGTTTTTACATGCATAAACATAATTAGTCGTCAATTTAACCGATTAATATGCAATACAAACATCAATTTCATACATTCAAACCATGTTCGTATACAACTACTCTGTAAATTCCAGAACTTCCAATTAAAAGCATAATCTCGTGAATTAATTCAATTAAACAATTTATAAATATTAAACAATAGATTATATATGCATTTAAACAATTATAAACAACTTACAATCAATTCTCACATAAGATTCAATTATAAGATAACTTACAGAATACTTTCATGGAAGAATTTAAAAACGTAATTAAAGTTTAGATTTAAGAAATTACCTTCAATTAATGGTTTAGAAAGCTAGAAATGATTAGGAATTCCACAATTCTCCAAATTTCTTCTTAAACTCCAAATTTTCTCTCAATTATCTCTCTGACTTCTCTGTTTTGCTTAAGAAAATAAAAATAACGATAGTACGTAAAAGATTTAACTAGCAGAACATGGTGTCAGTTGATAACTGGCACTCATTTGGCTAACCCTTTTTGGCTCCTTTTTGATTTATTTTAATAAATTACTTAATATATAGTTCATGTGACATATTTAATCAATTAAATAATCTCAATTAAATCAATTAAATAAAATAGAATAATTCTACATTAAATCACATAGTCACATAAATAAAATTCTCCTTCATTAATAATGACAAATTATTAAATCTCTAATTAATATTAAATTAATTAGAATAATAATATACTTATTTAAATAATGCATTTATTCAAATAAACATAGTTAAACAAATACTTTGAATATAAAAATTCTTCATATCAATTTTACTAATGTAACACATATAATTAAATTAATCTACCACAAATTCATCAATTAATTATTTAATTCAATAAATATTTAAAATAAGTTACAAAAATCTCGTTCGTCACAAAACAAGTTTGGAGTGTATCGCTCTTCCAAAATTTAGAATTGGTAATACCTTGATATGCACAATTGCCCCATAAATCCTATAACAATTACCCCATGATTCCTCTAAAAATAAAATCCCATAAAAATTTAAACACAGTATGCATAATTTATATAGTTTATCATTCTAAAAGGCTACTAATCAACTCTTAGATTTTTAAAGTCACAATTAAGAACAAATCTAAATGCAACATAACTATTTATTTATATGTCACTTGTTGAGGGAACCAACTTAATGCATAGACTAATAGGAGAGTAGCAAGAGAAATGGGGTGGCAGGATGTTGGCTTTTGCCCGATCCAATGCCTTGAAATCTTTTATTTCCCAACATTTTTCTCTATTCTATTTCCAAGAGGGGCTCGGGTACTACACTTGCATTCACCCGAAGCTCCATTCATTCTCCTATTCCATTCCAATATTCTTCCCATATCATTTTCCAAGTTGCTGCAGAGTTAAGAGAGAATATAGAGAGAGAAAGATAACAAATAAGGAAGAAGAAGTAGAGAGAGAAAGAGAGTTTCGAGAGAGAGAAAGAAGTGAGTTTGTTCGGGAGAAGGCCAAGAAGAGGGAGCTTCAAGCTCTAACCGAGTCTTTTAACATCAAAGAGGAAGAATCAAAAGGTAAACATCAACCATAACCCTTTTCTTTCAATATTTCAAGCTTTCATGGTTTTGAAGCTTATATGCTTGGTGGGTTTCATTTTTGTTGTTTATGGTTGTTGTTAGTTGTGTGTAAGTTATATGGAAGTTCTTAAGACCATAAAAACCTTCCTAATAACATTAAAGTGGAACAATATGATGAGAAAATTCGAACTCATGCGTAAAGGATGAAGAACAATGAAAAAAATGGACATTTTGGACAAATACGGACATTCGGACTGTTTTAGAGGACTTATAGCTTCGATTCTGTGTTTGTTATTGTGGTATTGTAGTTCCATGGGCTATCTTCATGACCCAGTTGGAATGGAGTAAAAAACTTTTAACACGAATTTGTGGTGAAGATTTTAGTAAACCATGTCAAGAACACGATTACTTAGTATGAACAGTGACCTTACAATCAATTCTGGTATTGTTGTGTTACATGAAAAATTCTAAAAATCTTAGTTATTGTAGTACACTGAATTAGGAAGCCATGGGCTTTGGAATGAATGCATTTCGACCTCGGATGAGAGAGATATAGCGATTTTAAGAATGTGTCAAAGCTGTCAAGAACCTAGAAAACTGGTGCGACTAGGCTCCTTGGAGCTGCTATTTCGATCATTAAAGAATCTAAAAATTTATGATTTTTGGATATATTGTAGTTCAAGTTATAAGCTTTCTATAACCTTAAGAACGGACTAATTCTGACTTAAAATGAGGAAGTTATGACGTTTGGAAATAGGCGCTATAAATCTGTCCAAGTGGAGGTAGTAGAGTCGAACCCGTGGCATTCACCTCGCAAATCGTAAAGCAAACTTCACAAATTGTGGAGGGAAGATCGTAGGGTGAACTCTGCAAGTCGTAGAGTAGAAATCATAGGGTGAACTCGGAAAATCGTAGGGTGAACTCTGCAAATCATAGAGTGGAAATCGTAAGGTGAACTCTGCAAATCATAGAGTGGCCTCTGAAAATCGTAGAGTGGTCTCTGAAAATCGTAAAGTGGTCTCTGAAAATCGTAGAGTGACTCTCAGAATCGTAGAGTGACTCTCGAAACTATAGAGTGAAGGCAACTTTAGCGTCACATAGTAAAATGACCATAACTTTCTCATACGAACTCGGATTGAGGTGATTCAAGATGATTCGAAAAGAGAAAGAGTAGACCTACAACTTTCATTTTTTAAGCATCTTCATTTGAGGTATGTAGAAAGGCCTAAATTGGCCATCTTTCGGACTATATGAACTTTGAAAATCGTAGAGTCCAAAATAGTTGTGTCTTGGCAGCCTCAACCTCATTTAGTAAAATGGGTATAACTCTCTCATACGAACTCCGTTTGAGATGATTCAAGATGTTTTAGAAAGCTAAGACATAGACCTACAACTTCTATTAATAAGAATTGAGATTTCACCATTGTATAAAATTCAAATTTGGGCAGTTTAGTGACGTTGTGCATGTCATTTAAGCGTTTGAGTAGGCAAGTTTGGCGTGTGGACGTGCAAGCGTCACAAAGTTATAACAAGTGTGTTTAGCCTTGTTTAATATTATGCTTCTAATAAGATTATAACCTTATGGAGTAGTGTAAACCAATATTTGGTTTTAAGTATGTGACTGATTGTAATATGTTTATGTGCACACATGTGTATAGGATAATTGAAGAGCATGTGTTGTATTATTGTAGTAGACGCACGAGGCAAGTTTCTTCTCTAACCCTTGTATTGGGCAAGTTTCCTTACCCTAACTCAACTTAATATTGGGCAGGTTTTCGCAACCGTACAACTTTCATTTATTGTGCGAGTTTATTTATTGATTGAGCAAGTATTCTATATTATTGCAAGTTTCACTAACTTAATTTAATTTATTTATTGAGCAAGTATTCTATATTTTTGCAAGTTCCTAACTCAAACTCGAGTTATCATTTTAGTGGTTTAATTACCGTCAATTATTCCACATCAAAGTTTATTATTGATATTCGCACCTTATGCATTTGAATTCATAATTTGTTGTTGGACTGTGAAACGTTTAAGTTCTTCATTCATGAAATGTTTAAGGAAATAGTCTACGCCATTTGTTTCGGCTAGACATGTACAGGTTGTTATTTTAAAAGCTATCCAACCAGTAGTTGGTACGGATTCTTGGACTGAGAAAGCAACCCTTATTAGGAGATTATAATGTGTCGGTTATTCGATGCAGTCAGAGTTAAATGTTATGCATATACATGGTGTACGAGAGACTGATCCCCTCGAGTACAACTGACAGGGTAAGTTAAATGATTTACTCATTGGCTAAAAAGTTCATGGTCTATTGGCCACTCAGCAGTAAATAATCAATATTCACTATTTCATTTGAACTTTGATTATTTGTCAGCTATTTCTTCAATGTTTTTAAATTGTTGAACTTTGCGATTATTATTCTCATTCATTCATGATATATCTTCTTTATTCATTTTAAACTTCCTGAGCAAAGTAGTTGCTCACCCTTACTATATCATGAACCTATTGCAGTTAAGCCGGAGAGTTCCAAAGCGGACAAAGGCAAAGGAAAGCTTAAGGAATAGTTATATGTAATATCCCGTTATGTAATCGTGGAATCGTTTTGTATTATTAATGTATTCTGTGATGTATTTATTTAAGGTTATAGACCTTGGGACCGTAGTAAACTTTTTGTAATGAACAACATAAGTTTATTTATACCGCATTAGTTGATTTATATTGTTTAAAAGTGTATGGAGGTACTTTATCGTGAGCACCAATTTTGAGGTATTGGTACCTGAATTTGGGGGCGTCACAACTGCTATGAAAATGAAACAAAATTAATAGAACAAAATCTTAACAAAAGAAAATAAAAATAACAACAATGCAAAGACGATATAGAGGTCTAGTAGCAACCAATATTTTAAAGAAACTCACCAGATTCAACCATCAAAAATATTAATTTCAAAACCCACATTGACAAACTATATTAAAGAGTAAGAATATATTACCTCTATAGAAAGTGTAGCCGAGTTCCACCAAAATCCAATCCAACTTCATAAAATCTCCTTTATTTTTTGTCCAATTGTCTGGTGGACTCAACACCTAAAGGAAACCAAAAATCTAAAATAATAAAGATTTAATATGTCAGAACAAATTCAGGATTTGATGTGTTAGAAATTAGTAGTGATTAACAATACTAGTAACACTTTACATTGTAGCCTTTATTACAGATCAAGCAGCTACTTAATAGACTTCCTGAGTACTTTTATTGGGTCCAAAGGCTAGCTGTCATTATGCGAGCAATGAAAAAAAATCGAATTTTAAATTCTAAAGAGAGAGTTGAAAATAATATTTTTCTTCTTGTTGTGTTGTACCTGTAAATGCCTCTTGACATGAGGTAGAGTGAGATGTTTTGTATTCATGAGCTCAATAACTTACTTTGGAGTAGGACCTACAGAACAACCAAAACAAATATGAAAATTTGGGATTACACAAACACGTTCAAGACTAAAAAACAGAAAATAGACTGGATATATGAAAAATGAAATTGAAAAACATGGACAAAAAAATAAAAATTAAAGAGTTGAGCAATTAGTAAAACATTAAACAAATATTCAAATCCACCTCATTGAAACAATACTACAAACACCTGGAGTTCGAATCAACTCAAATTCGCAATTCGGATAACAATCCAAATCAAAATATCATTGACTCAAAGCAAGCTAAATCAAAATTAACGCACAAATATTTATACTCAATTTCAAGCAAATTAAAGAAAAATTCTACTTTTAACTACTAATTGCTCAATTCAATATTCCAAAATCCCAGTTGCATTACCTACAAAGTAATCTATCCAATGCATCATTGAACTTCTCAAGCAGTAATAAACATCAATATAAAATTGACCTAAATAGCACTAAACATTAATATAAATACAACCAAGCAAGTAATAAAAGAATGCTCACCACCACCACCCAATTGAAAGACCAAGTCCAATGCCTCACCTGAAACCCCACCCTATTATAAACTACAAGGAAAATTCATAGGTAAAACTAAACCAAGGAGAATTATGTACTTCACACTAAAGATTAAATTCGTTACTAACCACCATTACGCTCATGTACGACAATAACATTTATCAATTCTCAATATACCCACGTAGAATATAGTGCCCCTGCCAAACCTCTAATTCCAAAGTATTCTCTTGCTTGAAAGTAAAAAGTCTCTCTTGATCATCTATTCTAATTTAAACCACAAACTAAACAAAAAGAATGCAATTGTTCCACTAATATATTTTTTGATCAAAGTTTCACTAATATATTGAATAGACCAATTAACCATGAACAATGTATATAATGAGGAAAAAAATAATGAACAACTTACATACCAGGAAAAAAAATAACCAACAATGTATTATTCTCTAAAGTACTATCTTTATCAAAGTCTTCTTCCCTCTCAAATAAAAATCTATTTTATCACTTTCTACAGCAAAAAACACTAACAAAAAAAATTAAACACTAACTAAAAAAAAATGGAGTATGCAATATTTCTTTTAGGCTTTCCAACAAACACTTGATGTCCATTATGGTTGACAGCAAATCAACACCTAACTAATAACTTTTGTGTGTGTGCGAAGTGTGGGGGTGTGTGCTGTGGGTGTGTGTGTGTGTACACTTTCTCTAATTTGTGAAAAACAGGGGTATAGGAGAGAATTTTGTGTGTGTGTGTGTGTGTTGTGTTTGTGTTGGATGATGAAGACAATATAGTTAACTGCAAGCATAATGTACTGAACGATCGGAACTTGTAAAGATGAATTTTGTAACTTGCGAGGACAAATTAAACACAACAAGTCGTCAATACCTGTATTTTGGTTTAGATAATGATGGCAAGGTTTTCACCGAATCAGACAAGTTATTGACTAGCTCGGCATCCTTTAGAGGTACATCAGTTTTCCCCAATGTTTAAGATGCAGATAGGACATTATCAGTTAAGTCTTTATCTACCAACTATCTTGGTAGCTCACCAGCTTCCTCTTAATAAGCAAGCAAAACCAATCATAAAGAATAATAGACACACACACACACTCACTCAAGAGAGAAATTAAAGAGTATTTATTAGTCTCTCCTTCAAAATTCTTAATATTATATCTAGGTAAGAAAAAACCATGGGTTGTAAAGATAAGCGACCAATATGATACACCATCATTGCTCAACCAAATGAATTGGTATGACCAGACACATTTAGCAAATCAGATCTTTTACAAACTTATTCAAAAAATCACAATATCAAATCCCCAAAATATTATAAACCATTCTATATGCTACCAGACAAGAATGTGGAAAAATTAATATCAACATATAGCCTAAACAATGTGGTAATAAATTTAAATGGGATGTAGTTTGACATCAAAATGTTATGTAGTAAAATCTATCATGTGTACAAGTCAACTAAGGGATCTGATTACTGAGATTTCATTATGATGCTTAGCAATAACATTGCCTGCAATACGCTCATCACATTTTTTGACCAGATTAATGAAACTTGAATCTCCTGATGCTAAAGAAGCACCTATTTCAAAGGCAGCCTTAGCAGTCTGATATTCTTCTAGCTTAATACAAGCAGTGTTGTAAGCCGAACCACGAAGAGACGAAATTACTAAAGTTTACATACATAGAACCTTAGAAAATACATATATTTGTGGAAATCGTGAATTTCCATGGAGGTAACTGGATTACAAACAAACACCAAATTACAAAGATCCTCACCCTTTACGAAGATATGCTTTATACATTGAAGGATCCAGCTCAATCGCTCTGTTATCATCAGCAACAACTTCTGCTCATACAGAAAAAAATTAATAAAAAATAGAAATTTGGATAATAGCATAAATACCAACCATAAAGGAAAAATCAATTAAATTATATGCAAGTCTGAAATCTAAATGCAGGTGGAATCACTATGGTGCACCGTACTGTGAAAATCTATAATAAAGAACAAATAATATAGCTTGAAACCTTTGTGTAAAAGATGGAAAATTTTAGTTTGCAACACAACCACATATATTACACCAGCTATCTTCATAACAAGTTCAAAGCATAATTTAGTGACAAGAATGCACGCTAACCACATAAACAAAATCTGCATCTAGTGTACGAAGTTTAACAAGATCAGCCAGAACTTCATCCACACAATTATGAGTAGCTTCGTCGAACCGAGATAAAAAAACATTTGATTAAAATTCAAATGAACGACAAGACACATATAAACAGCTGACTTGATAGTGTAAACATCCCCAAAACATTATTTTAGTCCGACATATGCTCATAAAGTCATATATGATCAATTACATGCACTTCTGGTTGTATGCTGGTATGAATTAATAACTTCAAGAGAAAATGAACCCACGATATCCATCTATCAAACTTTTTTACCTCCAATTGTTAGCCCAAAATTTCTCAAACATCAAAAAACAAAATCAAATCAAATCAAATCAAACCAATCAAAATATAATTACAATATTTTCATCATCCTTAGCCTATGAATCTTTGAACCGTGACATAATTAATTCCCAATATATTTGGGCGCTTTAGAGTCAATAGAACAAATATATCTTTTTATATGAGTAGCATAGGATAACAAAAATATGAAATTAATATATGTATTTTTCTATGTTGATATTCCTTTGCACACAAACCAGCAATAAATCCATTAAGTCCCTAAGTAAATCCAAGTGAAAGTGTCCAGCTTTTCAAAATCCCCAAACCAAATTAGCTAAAAAATATATACACCACCCGCAAACATAATATCTTTGTATATTATGTTTAATAATACTAAAAAAATCCAAATCAGGAAAAAGGGTAAGAAAATTTGACTAGTAAATTTAGCTATTAACATTAAATAATAGAATCAGAACCTAAACTATAGCTTATTAGATTGATCGCTGAGCGAACGAAAAATAAGTATAACCCCAAAATTAAACAAAATTAACCTAATGCCGACAGAACGGGAAAAATCTAGATTTTGCAAATAAAGGGTTGATTACCAGTGAAATTGTGGAGCTTAATGTTAGCCTGAGCACGGTCGACGAAAAGTTTGGGGTGTTTAGGGTTAAGAGAGATAGCTTGGGAGTAAAGGTCAATGGCCAGTTCGAAGTGGTCGTCAATAAACGCCTCCTTGGCCTTCGTTTCAAGATCCTCCCACGCCGTCAATGAGTGAGAGGAAGGGAAAAAAGAAGAAAGAGAAGTAGTCGGAGAGGCATGGCTCGTCTGTCAGAAAGGAGGGGGAAAAAAGAAGAGAGGTTGAGGTGACTGAATATTATTCGAGAGGTTCGAATTTTGAAAAATATTGTGGGTGACAAAAAATGATTTTGGGGGAAAACGAAAGAAGAATTAGTGGTCGTTGGATGGATAAAATAATTTGAGACCGTTGGATGTTGAAGCTATGTCAACCCGAAAATTTATAAGATTTAATAATAAAATCTTGAATGATTAAATAAAGGTTAAAGAATAAAACCTAGATTGGAATTAGAGGATTGATTAAAATTTTTGAAAAGAACCTATATGGTTTAATATTTGAAAGAATGTGCCGTTTCAAAATTTTAAAATATACTAAATTAAGAATTTAAATAAATAAAATTCTTATGAAATGATATGTTATGTGATATTGTGTTGCATACGTACATACGAACTATGCTATATGTGATTTTTATGCTTAATAAATATATTATTATTATATATTTATTATATGTAAATAAATTGTAGGGGCAATTTATTTAAAAGAAAGGACATGGGTAAAATTAATCTATCGATGTAAGTTAAATAATTTATAAATTATTTTAAATTGGTGGCATTAAATACACTTAAGGTATACCAACCATTTTATTAAAGAAATTATATATTACGTTATTGGATGTGATGTATGTATATTTTAATGTAGTAAGTATATTATTATATTTATTTAAATTATTGGGAACAATTTATAGAAAGGAAAAGAAAATCATTAGTTTAGTATACGGAAATATTGTATACTTTAAATAAAAAGATATTAAAATAAATTCTAGCATTGAATTATTTTAATAAAGAGAGAATATTATGTTAATTGTAATATCTTATTTACTAAATAAATTTCCATTTGTATGAGAATATGAGTGAAAATGTGTTATGTGAATTAAATAAGTTAGTTAATTTATTTAATTTAAGTGACTAAGGAATGAAAAGGAAGTTATGTAACATATTTATAAATATTATAAATATGAGGAGTTAATAAACTTAAGTGTTATATTAATAGTCCAACTAATAAATAAATACTAGCGGACTAGTCCAATTGGTTAAATAACCAAGCACACTAATTTAATTGATTATGGACTTGGATAATTAATATGTAAACTTACTAACTTAGCTCAATTGGAATGTTTACCAAAAGATTTAATAAACTAGTAGCCCAAGTGATGGTCTAATAATGCTTGAATACTAGTGGCCCAAACAATTTTAAATGAAAGTCCAATTAATGACTTTTTTGGTGTAGACTTTCTAGTAAGTTAATTATTCTAATAATGAAAGATATAAAAAAAGAAAGTTTGGTAGCCTAATGTTATAAATTAGGTATTGGAATTAAATAACCTAAATGGTTATTTTTATTTAGTGGTCTTAGTATTTTAATTATATACTAGTGACCTAATCTAAGAGATTTATTTTATTATCTCAATGTATTAAATTATTTTGTATGAATATGTAAGTAAATGAATATGAATATTATATGATTGTTTATATTTGTTTATTATATAATAAACAAATAAAAGGAATCTAGAGTAACCTAATTATATATTAGGTACGAAATTAAATAACCTAAAGGGTTATGTTATGGGAGAATAATAGTATTTAAAATAAATACCAACCCTAAGAGATTTATTTTATATATCTCAACTAATTAATTTTGTAACCTAATTAAAGTAAGACTAATTGGGTTAAGAAATTAAATGTACATGAGTAAGGATTTAAATTACAAATGAGTGGACTAGAACCCTAATTAAATACATAGGGTAATATAGAATTAATGTATTGGACCTATGTTATTTTCATGGCCCAAATGAATTAATTAGAGAGCCCCAACACTTAAATGAATGCCCCAAATTTAGCCCAACTTGGGAGGGACATTTAAGTCATTTGACTAAGCAAATTTGGCAACTAAAATAAATCACAAATTAGGCAAAAGGAGGGGGTAGTACATGTGTAATGCCCGTGAAATTTGAACGTCATTATTAATTAATTATATATTTAACTTTTAATGAGTGAGTTCTTTGTGCTTATTGAAACCTTTGTGTGCATTGGTAGATTATATGACTATGTGATTACTTGATTTATTTTGAGCAAAGGGAAATCACTAATAGTATTTTTTTAAATTAGTGAACAAACCCTAAGGTTTAATATCAATGAAATTGATAAAGTATTCACTAATTTAATATTCAAGTAAATTGAATATAATTAGTGAATTAAATGTGATGAGGTAATTATTAAAAGCATTAATTAATGAAGATATGGTCAAATTGAATAATAATATTTAATAGTCAATTTAGTAATTTATTTACTAATTGACTAAGTTATTTAATTAATGAATCGAGCCCAATCATTTAAATTAGTCATGGATTTGGGTATTAATTGTGTGACATATTAAATGAGCTATCATTGGGTTGAATTAAATGATCCAATATTGCATTAAATAGATTTGACTTCATTAGCCCAATCATTTAATTCTAAGGCCCAATGTGTATTTAATGTATTGCCCAAAACCTAGCCCACTTGGTAATTTAAAGATGTAACATTAATTGATTAATTGTAGCATGTTGGGGACATATTTTTGGGACAAAATCCCCAACACTTTCGGCAATGAGAGAGAGAGAGGGCAAGTTGCTTTTTAAATTTTATTTTATCTTATTAACTAGCTTGTGTTAGAAGTTGGGTGTTAGACTTGATGGTGTAGCCACCTAAGATGTCAATTAGTCATCCTAGTGACACAAGGCTCTCACTAGCTTCATGATGACAAGAGTAGAGGTTCTTGCTTTTATCTAGCTAATAAACCAAAGAGTTGATCATTTGTATCTTTATTTTTTTAAGTCTTGAGAGAGAGTGCTAGAGAGAGTTTGAGAGGAAGCAAGAGCAAATCCTTGAGAGCTTAAGGAGAAGGGTGGTGACCGAACCTAGTAGTAAGAAGAAGAGGAGCTTAGTGGTTTATGTTATCTCCATTCACAACCTACTTTGGAAAGAAGAGGAGATTAGCTGTGACGCCCCCAAATTCGGGTCTCCAACTACCCGGATTCGGTCATCACGTTCCAATACACACATTCACCTCTAACAACATACGATAACTAAATGCGGAATATAATAAACATATGTTGTTCATTCCAAAGGTGTTACTAGTCCCAAGATACAATAACCTTAATACATAACACAAAGTCATACCCTAAATAGCAATCAGGGTTCGAATTACATTAATAGCAATTAACTAAATATAAAGTAAAATCAGCTACGTGAAGCCTATCACTTCATCTTTTCTTTACCCTTTCCCTTTTCTGATGCCTCGGGTTTAGCTGCAATGAAAGTCATGATATAGCAAGAATGAGCAACTAGTTTGCTCAACAAGTTTAAAATACAACAATAAAGGATATATCATGATGAATGAAATATAGAAAGAGGATTTAACAATATAAATATCGGAGGCAAGAATAATTATTGCTTTTAGGACAATTGACAGTTAAGTAGACTTTGTGTAACGATCGGGAATTTTAGATTTCCTTGTAACCCGAGTTATGTATGAATAAAATGAATTATTATTATTATTATTATTTTTATATTAATCTATAATACGTGTTTAGAATTGTGTTACAGCCTAGAAAATGTACATATGTTAAATTTTATGTGTTGTTGTGTCGTTAGAGTGAATATATCGATTTTGCAAAAATTCATAAAATCACTATTAGCGGGACCCGCTTCCCGAGACACTATTCACGAGCACTATTCACACCCAAACTTTTTCGTCTATTTCGATTTTTATTAATTTAGATGAGGCATATATGCTGAGGAATAATTTTTCCAAGTGTCAGAAATTTTATTGGGGTTGATACGTGATTTAATCTGTATCCGAAATGTATATTATGGGTGTTCCGAATAAATGGACAAATCCCATAATAAATATTTTTGCGTGTCTGTTCCAATAATTTATGGGAGTACCCATTATAATTTTGGGTAGAGTAATTTACCAAATTTGGTACAAAAGTGGGAATATTCGGGTATATTTATCTGTATATTCGAATTAATTGGTGAGACATTTAAGCCTCAAACCAATTGGGGGAGGCCACGTGTATATTGAGAGCCAATTGGGGGGGAAAAGAATAAACATGCACAGTACACCATATATGGGAATGTTAACTTCACAAAGCATGCTCCTCAAATTCATTTTCAAGAGCTCGGGCATCCCATTTTCTGCATATCAAAACATTCCTTCCGAAGCCACCTTAAACCTCCCATCAGCTCATCTTCTTTCTCCTTCAAACCATCAGCATACTTCCCATTTGCAAGTAAGGAGAGAGTTACAGAGAGCTACGTAGAGAGAGAGAAAGGGAAATATAGAAGAAGAATAAGCAAGCTACGGGAAGAAGAAGAAAAGCAAGGAAGGAGGAGAAAGGAGAGAAGGGCACCAAGAGGAAGGAGAGCAGCACTCTAGCAAACCATCTCACCCTACACGAAGCTAGCAACAAGAAGGTAACCATGAACCACAACCATTTCTTCTCCACTTGAAGCTTTCATGAGTTTTTACGCTTACATGCTTGAGGGTTGGATTTTTGCTAATTTTTTTTGTTGATTGGTTGTGTTGAATCTATCATGGAGGTTCTTAAGAAGCTATATAAACCATAAACACCCTCAAAGTGGAACAAAAACAAGTAAAGATCCGAACCTTGGCTTAAAGGATGAACTTTGGACATTTTTGGACTTTTGGACATTCGGACTGTTAGAGGACTGTAAAGCCTTGATGGTGTGATTATTTTGATTGTTTGTTATTGGAATATTGTACTTCTATCAGTTGTGAAGATATACCAATTTGAATGAACCAAAATGATGCTAAAATGAAGTCACAGTAGCCATTTGTGTGAGATATTTCATGGTTGCGAAAAACAGAGCATGCAGTTTATGTTTTAGCTCAGGATTTGGTCATGTTAATGATTATGGGTCGTCTTGAATTTGTGATATGTTGTAGCCTTGTGTCTTAGGAATCCATAGAGTCCGTAAGGGATGAAATTGATCGAGTGTAGGGGGAGATATAGCAGCTGGAGCAAGGCAAGGTATGACTGTGTCGCTGCTTGCAGGAACAGCAGTTCGCTACTGCAACTGCTACTGCATGGCGACTGGACCGGGTCGGGTCGGGCCGGACCGGGTCGGGTCGGGCCGGATCGGGTCGGACCCAGTAAAATTTTCCCGCGAGTTTAAAACTTATATTTTGTACAAAATGATTAAAAACGCTTATATCTTGTTAAAGCTTTATGTGCTTAATTTATACCCGTGTCGAACTAAACGATGTTGTCCTAAGGCGTAAATTGAATTAACGGATTACAAATTACGCTTGGATTTCCAGGGAGCGAGACCCCCGACTGGGTAAGCGTAGTGGCAATCAATGTATTTTAATGATGTGATGACTGTAATGAACCTAGTTCTTTTGTGACAAATATTTATGACGATTTTAATAAACTATGTAGGATATTTTGTTGACGGACGATTAACGTCAAGTATTAACGCACGTACAAGGCAAGTTTCCTAACTCATACAACTCCTATTTAATTGTGCGAGGTTTCCTTACTCGATTCATTTATTGGGCAAGTGTCGAATTCATTTATCTATCGAGCAAATATTATTTATTGAGCAAGCTTATTGAGCTTCTTGACTTCCGTTCAAATTACTTATCAATTTAGCAATTAATGTGCTAGTATTCATACTTCTATTCAAGTATTGCAATGAAAGCCCATTTCATGCAATGTTATATATTGTGTGATTCCAAAGATTATGAATTTTTATTCATTCAAGATATTTTTAAATGCTATCATGCATGTTGTTGAACCTTAAAGTTCTTTATTCCATAGACTGTTTAAAAGCTATGTCAGGGCTAATTGTTTCAGCTAGACACTTATTGATTTGGTTACTAAAGCGAGGTTAAAGTCCTCCAACTATTATATTTGTTAAGTAAAATTGTGTCCGATCAATTTGTTTTGGTCTGGTCTCCCATGTAAAGCTGAGTGGAACAACCCTCACAGCAGGGGAAATTGTATAAACGTCGGGAAACCGACACGCGCGTAAATGGAAAATGTAAGGCTTATGCATAACGCCAGGTATTTTAGGCTGATCACCTATTGTACCAGTTTTGTGGATTATCGGATGAATTTCCAGTAATTCTAGAATAGAGTTCTGTGCCTTGGTGCACCCTCAGTATTGAATAGTTCCCTTATTTGGGAAACTTTGAAATCCTTGAATACTTCAGAAATCCTTCGGTCCTTAGTGGCCACTATAACGGTGATGAAAGAAGTTGTTTATTTCCTTGTGTTAGCTAAATTTTTACTCCTGAGAGCTATAAAGTTATTCATGTGATTATTCACTGCTATTATACTTGCGGGGCAATTTGTTGCTCACACTTGCTTTCCTTAAATCATTTCAGTTAGTGCGGAATGTGGCGAGAGCTCAGGAATTGATATGGGATAGGAGAAAGCTACGGTGTAGTTGTATTTTTTTGTTATAGATTTTCCGTTTGTATTATGACATATTTACCCTTTTGTATTATGTTATGTTTTGTATTAGTATTGGTTTCGAGACTTGGGACAGGTTTATTTATGTTATATCAATGTAAATATTCCTTTATTCCGCATTAAGTTATCGATTGTATAATTCTTGTTTTAGATAGTGGCGAACCAGGTCCGTGGCTCAGGTGACCCGGATTTGGGGGCGTCACAGTTCGGTATCAAAGCCTTAGGTTATAAACCTTTAGAGAGAGGACTTTAGGCTATAACCTTAGGAAGTGTATAGAGAATAAGAGCAGACAAAACTCCTGTAGAGTTTTACGTGACAAAGATTTATCTTAGAGAGCTTGTAGTGATATAAGATATATCTTCATTCCATACAATGAACTTATATTTTGTTGAAAGACTAATAAGAGTTTGCTTGTTTGTGGTTGTGCTTCTAGGATGTCAAACACAGGAGAACCTAGTAGAGTCGCAGAAGAGGAGCCACGTGACATCCATGTGGTGTCCGAGACACTGCTGATGGTTGAGCCTATTCTAGCTATTGCCCCTGCTGAGGAGGAACCCGAGTTGGAGTCTGACCCGGAGGATGACCCAGAAGAGGAATGGGAGGAGGTGCCCCCTATTGACACCACATTTTTGATGGAGATGTTGGACGAACGTACTGACCGCGTTCTCGAACAAGCAAATAGGATCTATGAGTTGGAGAGTGAAGCCCGAGAGCAACGGGCCAGGATTCAGGGACTAGAAGGCGAGGTCCAGGAGGGTAAGAACCAGATCCAGGAATTAGAGACGGATGTGCAAGGGCATCTAGGGGCGTCCACACAATTGGCAGTCATGCTGCATCACCTCTTGGCGAGGAATGCAGAATTGGCAGGAAAGTTGGAGCAGTCAGAGCATCGGGGAGTTAATTTGCAAATGGATAATGAGATTTTGAAGAACCAGTTAGGTAGGGAGGTGGCAAACCGTGTCCGGATCAAGGAACAACGGGATGATGCCGTAGAACGAGCTGATGACCTGGAGGGTGAAGTGAGGAGGGGTAAGAGAAAGATGAACCGGATGGGATATGCTTTTCACTCACTCGGCTATGGGCAGGTGGATAGATGGTGTGTACCACTACCCAACTGAAGAGGGACAGACTCGTCACACCCTGAGTCGAGGCTTGATGATCCATATGGGCCATAGGGAGTATGACAACGCTGTGGAGCGCGGTATGCTCGGATAGGTTGCTTAACTTATGTGCCTAGCAGTTTGTAATCTTGATTATGTTAATCCCAACATTTTGCTGCATGTGTGGGATAGTATTGTAAAGACTGTAACTTGTATGCTTATTTTAGGGGAGTATGTCGGTGAACCCCTCACCATTTTGTTGTATCAAGGAACGTTTGATGACATCTATAGTAGTACGCTATAGCATAGTCATGTATGTTTGTAAATAGTTGTTAGCACTAAATGCAATCGTTATTACTATATATGTTGTCTACTTGTAGTACTCATAATGAAATGATGACATTAAATTTTTCTTACGTTAAGCAGAGAATGCCACCTAGACGTAACATACGAGCCCCACCACCAACACCCGAGGGATCGGTTAATAATCAAAGAATTCCTTCCGGTGGACCCCATACAACGGTTAGCGGATATACTGGAGAGAATGACCCAAGGGAGAAATACGGGACCCGTGGATCCCCAATCCCCCGGTAGCTCCCATAACAAATTTCAAAGACTTCAAGAGCGTTGGACCCCCAGAGTTTAAGGGAACAACTGATCCGATTGAAGCCCAGTCTTGGGTGAAGGAAATGGAAAAGGCTTTCGTCATTGCACGCGTGAGGGATGACCAGAAAACAGTATTTGCCACGTATATGATGAAAGGAGAAGCAAATTATTGGTTGGAGGCTAACCAACAACGAGCAGGCGAAGGAGTGATATCATGGGACAAGTTTAAGGAATTATTCTTCGAGAACTATTTCCCAAAAAGCATGGAAAGGCAAATGGTGGTGAAATTCCTAGAGCTCAAGCAGGGAGACATGACGGTGGCTCAGTACGCCGCCAAATTCAATGAACTTGCGCGTTTTGCACCGCTTCACGTAAGTACTGAAGAGTTGAAGACGCAAAGGTTCGAACAAGGGCTGAAACCGTGGTTGTATAATAAGGTAGCTGTCCTCCAGATCGAGACTTTTAGTGCGCTGCTGGAAAAAGCCATCATCGCCGAAGGAGGGATTGAGGCCCTAAATCAACACAAGAAAAATAAGAAGAGTGGAGGGGACTACCGTGGAGGTGGCAGTAGCGGTGGAAGCAATTCGGGAAAGAGAAAATGGGACGGTGGTAACAACAGCAACAACAGTGCCAACACTCATCAGGCAGGGAATAGTCAGGGAGGATTTAAGAAGAAAATTGAAGCGTGTTCAAAATGTGGGAAAAATCACAAGGGTGAGTGCTGGAAGGGACGTAATGTCTGCTACAACTGCAACCAGGAAGGGCATATAGCACCGCATTGCCCAAACCCAAAGAAGAATCGTGGATGCTATTCTTGTGGGTCAATGGAGCATCAGTTCAGAGACTGTCCGAAGAAGGGAAGCAGTGGTGGAAGCAGCAACCGAGGAGGAGGCAGCAAACTGATGATTGGGAGTCCGACTCTGCCGAACCGCACCCCTGCCCGAACATTCAACATGACTGTCCAGGATGCAAGTGATTGCTAAGGACGTGGTGTCAGGTATTATCCCAATCAATAATATAAATGCTTGTGTATTATTCGATTCGGGTGCTACCTGTTCTTTTTGTGTCTGAAAATTTTGTTAAGCGGTTAAATTTACCCCAAGAACGGTTAGAAAATCCTTTGAGCATAGAAATTGCGAATAATGAGGTAATTCCTGTATAGTTCATCCTTCGTAATTGTTACGCTGAGATTAGGGGATTTAATTTTCGCGTGGATTTGATCCCAATAAGGTTGGGAGAGTTCGATGTAATATTGGGAATGGACTGGTTGTACGAGCATGCGGCAATCATTGACTGTCAGAAGAAAAGTGTGAACCTTCGGACCCCGAACCGGTCGAGGGTAATATTTTATGGTGGCACATCGCTAAGACGTTCATGTTGTCTTACGATGATGCAGGCCAGGAAATTGTTAAAGAAAGGTTGTGAAGGTTATTTAGCCTATATTTTAGATACGAAGAAAGAAGGTGTGGATATTAAAAATATACCGGTAGTAAGAGAGTTTCCAGATGTGTTTCCAAGTGATTTACCCGGTCTTCCGCCAGACAGGGAAATTGAATTTGCGATAGACTTAGCGCCGGGGACTGCACCAATTTCGAAGGCTCCGTATCGTATGGCGCCGGTAGAGATGAAGGAATTATTGATACAACTTCAAGAACTGCTGGACAATGGGTATATTCAGCCAAGTGTGTCCCCATGGGGAGCACATCCCGTTTTGTTTGTCAAGAAGAAGGACGGATCAATGAGACTCTGTATCGACTATCGGGAGTTGAACAAATCAACGATCAAGAATAAGTACCCATTGCCCACGAATCGACGACTTGTTCGATCAACTAAAGGGAGCCAGACACTTCTCGAAGATAGATTTGAGGACCGGGTATCATCAGCTAAAAGTAAGGAAGGAAGATGTACCTAAAACTGCGTTTCGGACAAGATATGGTCACTACGAGTTTTTGGTGATGTCTTTCGGTTTGACTAACGCACCGGCAAGCATTCATGGGACTTGATGAACCGAATTCTGAAGCCGTACTTAGATAAGTTCGTAGTAGTTTTCATCGATGACATTTTGATTTATTCAAAGACCGAAGAAGAGCACGCCGAACATCTGAGCGAAGTACTGGAGACACTGAGAAGGGAAAAGTTATACGCGAAATTTTCTAAGTGCGAATTCTGGATGGAAAAGGTACAATTTTTAGGGCATATGATCGACAAAGGACGGTATCTCAGTGGACCCTGCGAAGGTGGAGGCAGTTAGTAACTGGGAGCAACCGAAGACACCGACAGAAGTACGAAGTTTCTTAGGGTTAGCCGGGTACTATCGAAGATTTATCCAAGATTTTTCCAAAATAGCAACCCCATTGACCAATCTAACGAGGAAGACGGTGAAATTTGTGTGGTCTGAAAAGTGCGAAGACAGTTTTCAGGAATTGAAAAAGCGGTTAAGCGAGGCGCCTGTATTGTCCTTACCAGACGATACGGGAGGTTTTGTAGTGTATAGTGATGCATCACATAAGGGTCTTGGCTGTGTGTTAATGCAACACGGCAAGGTTATTGCGTATGCGTCACGACAATTGAAGGATTATGAGAAGCGATACCCTACCCATGACTTGGATGTTAGCGGCTGTCGTTTTTGCATTGAAGATTTGGAGACACTACCTTTATGGGGAGAAATGTGAGATATACACGGACCATAAGAGTCTGAAATATATTTTCACACAAAAGGAGCTAAACATGCGACAGAGGAGGTGGTTGGAATTAATCAAAGATTATGACTGTGAAATTCTTTATCACCCAGGGAAGGCAAACATAGTAGCAGATGCATTGAGCAGAAAGGGGAATGAGAAATTATGCATGTTGACAACTCACGGGGAGCTAATACGGGAAATGGCGAGACTGGAGATCGAGGTGAAAAGTCCCGACAGAGGCGGCAGAGAGGTTATTCGTAATTGAGGCTCGTCCGACATTACTCGACAAAGTGAAAGAAGCACAGGAAAAGGATGAAGAATGTGAAAGGATACAGAAAAGGATCGCAGAAAATGAGGAAGAGAAATTTTCGAATGGATAAAGATGGTATCTTAAGATACGAGGAACGAGTGTGGGTGCCGGCCGTGACTGAATTAAGAGATGAGATCTTACATGAAGCACATAATTCAGCATATTCTGTTCACCCAGGAAGCACAAAAATGTATCGGGATCTTCGTCAATATTTTTGGTGGCCCAACATGAAGCGGGACGTAGCAGAGTGCGTCAGCAAGTGTCTCACCTGTCAACAGGTCAAAGCGGAACATCAGAGACCGAGTGGGTTACTTCAGCCACTAAATATACCAGAATGGAAATGGGAGCACATCACCATGGATTTCGTGGTAGGACTTCCAGTTACACAAAAAGGTTGTGATGCCATTTGGGTTATCGTAGACCGATTGACAAAATCAGCACACTTTCTACCGATAAAAATCCGATTCAATTTAAACCAGTTAGCCAAGTTGTATATAAAGGAGATTGTTTCGCGACATGGAGTGCCAGTGTCAATTGTCTCAGATCGAGATCCACGCTTCACATCAAATTTTTGGAGAAGCTTGCAAGAGAGAATGGGAACACAGTTGCGACTAAGTACTGCTTTACCATCCTCAAACTGACGGACAGAGCGAACGAACGATACAGACGCTAGAAGACATGCTTAGAGCTTGTGTGATGGATTTCAAAGGGAATTGGGATGACCACTTACCACTTGTGGAATTCGCTTATAACAACAGCTATCATGCAAGTATCGGTATGCCACCGTATGAAGCCCTCTACGGGAGGAAGTGCAGAACACCGTTAAGTTGGGATGAGGTCGGCGAACGAAGACTGTTGGGACCAGAGTTGGTGCAACAGACAGCCGAAGTGGTCAAGGTGATCAGGGCAAGACTAGTTACAGCCCAAGACCGACAAAAGAAGTATGCTGATCAACATCGCCAGACGAGAGACTTCGATGTCGGTAACTACGTGTTTCTGAAAGTGTCTCCCTGGAAAGGGAAGATACGTTTTGGGAAGAAGGGAAAGTTGAGCCCAAGGTTCGTAGGACCGTTCGAAGTATTGAGAAGAGTGGGTGAAGTGGCGTATGAGGTAGCCTTGCCTCCTGAACTGGAGCATGTCCACAACGTGTTTTCACGTCTCAGTGTTACGACCATACAAACCCGATTACAAACACGTGATATCCTATGAGCCCGTTCATTTAGAGAAGGATCTTACGTACGAAGAAATTCCTATTCAGATAATTGATAGGAAGGAGCAAGTATTAAGAAATAAGGTTATACCTTCTGTGAAGGTAGTTTGGCGGAACCACAATGCTGAGGAGGCTACATGGGAATTGGAAGATAAGATGAAGGAGAATTACCCTCAACTTTTTGTTTAAACCTTGTACGGTGATTCTGGGGACAGAATCCTTATAAGGGGGGGAGAATGTAACGATCGGGAATTTTAGATTTCCTTGTAACCCGAGTTATGTATGAATAAAATGAATTATTATTATTATTATTTTTTTTTTATATTAAATCTATAATACGTGTTTAGAATTGTGTTACAGCCTAGAAAATGTACATATGTTAAATTTTATGTGTTGTTGTGTCGTTAGAGTGAATATATCGATTTTGCAAAAATTCGTAAAATCACTATTAGCGGGACCCGCTTCCCGAGACACTATTCACGAGCACTATTCACACCCAAACTTTTTCGTCTATTTCGATTTTTATTAATTTAGATGAGGCATATATGGCTGAGGAATAATTTTTCCAAGTGTCAGAAATTTTATTGGGGTTGATACGTGATTTAATCTGTATCCGAAATGTATATTATGGGTGTTCCGAATAAATGGACAAATCCCATAATAAATATATTTTTGCGTGTTCCAATAATTTATGGGAGTACCCATTATAATTTTGGGTAGAGTAATTTACCAAATTTGGTACAAAAGTGGGAATATTCGGGTATATTTATCTGTATATTCGAATTAATTGGTGAGACATTTAAGCCTCAAACCAATTGGGGGAGGCCACGTGTATATTGAGAGCCAATTGGGGGGAAAAGAATAAACATGCACAGTACACCATATATGGGAATGTTAACTTCACAAAGCATGCTCCTCAAATTCATTTTCAAGAGCTCGGGCATCCCATTTTCTGCATATCAAAACATTCCTTCCGAAGCCACCTTAAACCTCCCATCAGCTCATCTTCTTTCTCCTTCAAACCATCAGCATACTTCCCATTTGCAAGTAAGGAGAGAGTTACAGAGAGCTACGTAGAGAGAGAGAAAGGGAAATATAGAAGAAGAATAAGCAAGCTACGGGAAGAAGAAGAAAAGCAAGGAAGGAGGAGAAAGGAGAGAAGGGCACCAAGAGGAAGGAGAGCAGCACTCTAGCAACCATCTCACCCTACACGAAGCTAGCAACAAGAAGGTAACCATGAACCACAACCATTTCTTCTCCACTTGAAGCTTTCATGAGTTTTTACGCTTACATGCTTGAGGGTTGGATTTTTGCTAATTTTTTTTGTTGATTGGTTGTGTTGAATCTATCATGGAGGTTCTTAAGAAGCTATATAAACCATAAACACCCTCAAAGTGGAACAAAAACAAGTAAAGATCCGAACCTTGGCTTAAAGGATGAACTTTGGACATTTTTGGACTTTTGGACATTCGGACTGTTAGAGGACTGTAAAGCCTTGATGGTGTGATTATTTTGATTGTTTGTTATTGGAATATTGTACTTCTATCAGTTGTGAAGATATACCAATTTGAATGAACCAAAATGATGCTAAAATGAAGTCACAGTAGCCATTTGTGTGAGATATTTCATGGTTGCGAAAAACAGAGCATGCAGTTTATGTTTTAGCTCAGGATTTGGTCATGTTAATGATTATGGGTCGTCTTGAATTTGTGATATGTTGTAGCCTTGTGTCTTAGGAATCCATAGAGTCCGTAAGGGATGAAATTGATCGAGTGTAGGGGGAGATATAGCAGCTGGAGCAAGGCAAGGTATGACTGTGTCGCTGCTTGCAGGAACAGCAGTTCGCTACTGCAACTGCTACTGCATGGCGACTGGACCGGGTCGGGTCGGGCCGGACCGGGTCGGGTCGGGCCGGATCGGGTCGGACCCAGTAAAATTTTCCCGCGAGTTTAAAACTTATATTTTGTACAAAATGATTAAAAACGCTTATATCTTGTTAAAGCTTTATGTGCTTAATTTATACCCGTGTCGAACTAAACGATGTTGTCCTAAGGCGTAAATTGAATTAACGGATTACAAATTACCCTTGGATTTCCAGGGAGCGAGACCCCCGACTGGGTAAGCGTAGTGGCAATCAATGTATTTTAATGATGTGATGACTGTAATGAACCTAGTTCTTTTGTGACAAATATTTATGACGATTTTAATAAACTATGTAGGATATTTTGTTGACGGACGATTAACGTCAAGTATTAACGCACGTACAAGGCAAGTTTCCTAACTCATACAACTCCTATTTAATTGTGCGAGGTTTCCTTACTCGATTCATTTATTGGGCAAGTGTCGAATTCATTTATCTATCGAGCAAATATTATTTATTGAGCAAGCTTATTGAGCTTCTTGACTCCGTTCAAATTACTTATCAATTTAGCAATTAATGTGCTAGTATTCATACTTCTATTCAAGTATTGCAATGAAAGCCCATTTCATGCAATGTTATATATTGTGTGATTCCAAAGATTATGAATTTTTATTCATTCAAGATATTTTTAAATGCTATCATGCATGTTGTTGAACCTTAAAGTTCTTTATTCCATAGACTGTTTAAAAGCTATGTCAGGGCTAATTGTTTCAGCTAGACACTTATTGATTTGGTTACTAAAGCGAGGTTAAAGTCCTCCAACTATTATATTTGTTAAGTAAAATTGTCCGATCAAATTGTTTTGGTCTGGACTCCCATGTAAAGCTGAGTGGAACAACCCTCACAGCAGGGGAAATTGTATAAACGTCGGGAAACCGACACGCGCGTAAATGGAAAATGTAAGGCTTATGCATAACGCCAGGTATTTTAGGCTGATCACCTATTGTACCAGTTTTGTGGATTATCGGATGAATTTCCAGTAATTCTAGAATAGAGTTCTGTGCCTTGGTGCACCCTCAGTATTGAATAGTTCCCTTATTTGGGAAACTTTGAAATCCTTGAATACTTCAGAAATCCTTCGGTCCTTAGTGGCCACTATAACGGTGATGAAAGAAGTTGTTTATTTCCTTGTGTTAGCTAAATTTTTACTCCTGAGAGCTATAAAGTTATTCATGTGATTATTCACTGCTATTATACTTGCGGGGCAATTTGTTGCTCACCCTTGCTTTCCTTAAAACATTTCAGTTAGTGCGGCACGTGGCGAGAGCTCAGGAAAAGATAAGGGAAAGGAGAAAGCTACGGAGTAGTTGTATTTTGTTGTTCTAGAATTACCGTTTGTATTAAGACATATTTACCCTTTTGTATTATGTTATGTTTTGTATTAGTATTGGTTTCGAGACTTGGGACAGGTTTATTTATGTTATATCAATGTAAATATTCCTTTATTCCGCTTTAAGTTATCGATTGTATAATTCTTGTTTTAGATAGTGGCGAACCAGGTCCGTGGCTCAGGTGACCCGGATTTGGGGGCGTCACAGTTCGGTATCAAAGCCTTAGGTTATAAACCTTTAGAGAGAGGACTTTAGGCTATAACCTTAGGAAGTGTATAGAGAATAAGAGCAGACAAAACTCCTGTAGAGTTTTACGTGACAAAGATTTATCTTAGAGAGCTTGTAGTGATATAAGATATATCTTCATTCCATACAATGAACTTATATTTTGTTGAAAGACTAATAAGAGTTTGCTTGTTTGTGGTTGTGCTTGTAGGATGTCAAACACAGGAGAACCTAGTAGAGTCGCAGAAGAGGAGCCACGTGACATCCATGTGGTGTCCGAGACACTGCTTGATGGTTGAGCCTATTCTAGCTATTGCCCCTGCTGAGGAGGAACCCGAGTTGGAGTCTGACCCGGAGGATGACCCAGAAGAGGAATGGGAGGAGGTGCCCCCTATTGACACCACATTTTTGATGGAGATGTTGGACGAACGTACTGACCGCGTTCTCGAACAAGCAAATAGGATCTATGAGTTGGAGAGTGAAGCCCGAGAGCAACGGGCCAGGATTCAGGGACTAGAAGGCGAGGTCCAGGAGGGTAAGAACCAGATCCAGGAATTAGAGACGGATGTGCAAGGGCATCTAGGGGCGTCCACACAATTGGCAGTCATGCTGCATCACCTCTTGGCGAGGAATGCAGAATTGGCAGGAAAGTTGGAGCAGTCAGAGCATCGGGGAGTTAATTTGCAAATGGATAATGAGATTTTGAAGAACCAGTTAGGTAGGGAGGTGGCAAACCGTGTCCGGATCAAGGAACAACGGGATGATGCCGTTTCTAGAACGAGCTGATGACCTGGAGGGTGAAGTGAGGAGGGGTAAGAGAAAGATGAACCGGATGGGATATGCTTTTCACTCGGCTATGGGCAGGTGGATAGATGGTGTGTACCACTACCCAACTGAAGAGGGACAGACTCGTCACACCCTGAGTCGAGGCTTGATGATCCATATGGGCCATAGGGAGTATGACAACGCTGTGGAGCGCGGTATGCTCGGATAGGTTGCTTAACTTATGTGCCTAGCAGTTTGTAATCTTGATTATGTTAATCCCAACATTTTGCTGCATGTGTGGGATAGTATTGTAAGACTGTAACTTGTATGCTTATTTTAGGGGAGTATGTCGGTGAACCCCTCACCATTTTGTTGTATCAAGGAACGTTTGATGACATCTATAGTAGTACGCTATAGCATAGTCATGTATGTTGTAATAGTTGTTAGCACTAAATGCAATCGTTATTACTATATATGTTGTCTACTTGTAGTACTCATAATGAAATGATGACATTAAATTTTCTTACGTTAAGCAGAGAATGCCACCTAGACGTAACATACGAGCCCCACCACCAACACCCGAGGGATCGGTTAATAATCAAAGAATTCCGGTGGACCCCATACAACGGTTAGCGGATATACTGGAGAGAATGACCCAAGGGAGAAATACGGGACCCGTGGATCCCCATCCCCCGGTAGCTCCCATAACAAATTTCAAAGACTTCAAGAGCGTTGGACCCCCAGAGTTTAAGGGAACAACTGATCCGATTGAAGCCCAGTCTTGGGTGAAGGAAATGGAAAAGGCTTTCGTCATTGCACGCGTGAGGGATGACCAGAAAACAGTATTTGCCACGTATATGATGAAAGGAGAAGCAAATTATTGGTGGGAGGCTAACCAACAACGAGCAGGCGAAGGAGTGATATCATGGGACAAGTTTAAGGAATTATTCTTCGAGAACTATTTCCCAAAAAGCATGGAAAGGCAAATGGTGGTGAAATTCCTAGAGCTCAAGCAGGGAGACATGACGGTGGCTCAGTACGCCGCCAAATTCAATGAACTTGCGCGTTTTGCACCGCTTCACGTAAGTACTGAAGAGTTGAAGACGCAAAGGTTCGAACAAGGGCTGAAACCGTGGTTGTATAATAAGGTAGCTGTCCTCCAGATCGAGACTTTTAGTGCGCTGCTGGAAAAAGCCATCATCGCCGAAGGAGGGATTGAGGCCCTAAATCAACACAAGAAAAATAAGAAGAGTGGAGGGGACTACCGTGGAGGTGGCGTGCAAGTAGCGGTGGAAGCAATTCGGGAAAGAGAAAATGGGACGGTGGTAACAACAGCAACAACAGTGCCAACACTCATCAGGCAGGGAATAGTCAGGGAGGATTTAAGAAGAAGATTGAAGCGTGTTCAAAATGTGGGAAAAATCACAAGGGTGAGTGCTGGAAGGGACGTAATGTCTGCTACAACTGCAACCAGGAAGGGCATATAGCACCGCATTGCCCAAACCCAAAGAAGAATCGTGGATGCTATTCTTGTGGGTCAATGGAGCATCAGTTCAGAGACTGTCCGAAGAAGGGAAGCAGTGGTGGAAGCAGCAACCGAGGAGGAGGCAGCAAACTGATGATTGGGAGTCCGACTCTGCCGAACCGCACCCCTGCCCGAACATTCAACATGACTGTCCAGGATGCAGTGATTGCTAAGGACGTGGTGTCAGGTATTATCCCAATCAATAATATAAATGCTTGTGTATTATTCGATTCGGGTGCTACCTGTTCTTTTGTGTCTGAAAATTTTGTTAAGCGGTTAAATTTACCCCAAGAACGGTTAGAAAATCCTTTGAGCATAGAAATTGCGAATAATGAGGTAATTCCTGTATAGTTCATCCTTCGTAATTGTTACGCTGAGATTAGGGGATTTAATTTTCGCGTGGATTTGATCCCAATAAGGTTGGGAGAGTTCGATGTAATATTGGGAATGGACTGGTTGTACGAGCATGCGGCAATCATTGACTGTCAGAAGAAAAGTGTGAACCTTCGGACCCCGAACCGGTCGAGGGTAATATTTTATGGTGGCACATCGCTAAGACGTTCATGTTGTCTTACGATGATGCAGGCCAGGAAATTGTTAAAGAAAGGTTGTGAAGGTTATTTAGCCTATATTTTAGATACGAAGAAAGAAGGTGTGGATATTAAAAATATACCGGTAGTAAGAGAGTTTCCAGATGTGTTTCCAAGTGATTTACCCCGGTCTTCCGCCAGACAGGGAAATTGAATTTGCGATAGACTTAGCGCCGGGGACTGCACCAATTTCGAAGGCTCCGTATCGTATGGCGCCGGTAGAGATGAAGGAATTATTGATACAACTTCAAGAACTGCTGGACAATGGGTATATTCAGCCAAGTGTGTCCCCATGGGGAGCACCCGTTTTGTTTGTCAAGAAGAAGGACGGATCAATGAGACTCTGTATCGACTATCGGGAGTTGAACAAATCAACGATCAAGAATAAGTACCCATTGCCACGAATCGACGACTTGTTCGATCAACTAAAGGGAGCCAGACACTTCTCGAAGATAGATTTGAGGACCGGGTATCATCAGCTAAAAGTAAGGAAGGAAGATGTACCTAAAACTGCGTTTCGGACAAGATATGGTCACTACGAGTTTTTGGTGATGTCTTTCGGTTTGACTAACGCACCGGCAGCATTCATGGACTTGATGAACCGAATTCTGAAGCCGTACTTAGATAAGTTCGTAGTAGTTTTCATCGATGACATTTTGATTTATTCAAAGACCGAAGAAGAGCACGCCGAACATCTGAGCGAAGTACTGGAGACACTGAGAAGGGAAAAGTTATACGCGAAATTTTCTAAGTGCGAATTCTGGATGGAAAAGGTACAATTTTTAGGGCATATGATCGACAAGGACGGTATCTCAGTGGACCCTGCGAAGGTGGAGGCAGTTAGTAACTGGGAGCAACCGAAGACACCGACAGAAGTACGAAGTTTCTTAGGGTTAGCCGGGTACTATCGAAGATTTATCCAAGATTTTTCCAAAATAGCAACCCCATTGACCAATCTAACGAGGAAGACGGTGAAATTTGTGTGGTCTGAAAAGTGCGAAGACAGTTTTTAGGAATTGAAAAAGCGGTTAAGCGAGGCGCCTGTATTGTCCTTACCAGACGATACGGGAGGTTTTGTAGTGTATAGTGATGCATCACATAAGGGTCTTGGCTGTGTGTTAATGCAACACGGCAAGGTTATTGCGTATGCGTCACGACAATTGAAGGATTATGAGAAGCGATACCCTACCCATGACTTGGAGTTAGCGGCTGTCGTTTTTGCATTGAAGATTTGGAGACACTACCTTTATGGGGAGAAATGTGAGATATACACGGACCATAAGAGTCTGAAATATATTTTCACACAAAAGGAGCTAAACATGCGACAGAGGAGGTGGTTGGAATTAATCAAAGATTATGACTGTGAAATTCTTTATCACCCAGGGAAGGCAAACATAGTAGCAGATGCATTGAGCAGAAAGGGGAATGAGAAATTATGCATGTTGACAACTCACGGGGAGCTAATACGGGAAATGGCGAGACTGGAGATCGAGGTGAAAAGTCCGACAGAGGCGGCAGAGAGGTTATTCGTAATTGAGGCTCGTCCGACATTACTCGACAAAGTGAAAGAAGCACGGGAAAAGGATGAAGAATGTGAAAGGATACAGAAAAGGATCGCAGAAAATGAGGAAGAGAAATTTCGAATGGATAAAGATGGTATCTTAAGATACGAGGAACGAGTGTGGGTGTCGGCCGTGACTGAATTAAGAGATGAGATCTTACATGAAGCACATAATTCAGCATATTCTGTTCACCCAGGAAGCACAAAAATGTATCGGGATCTTCGTCAATATTTTTGGTGGCCCAACATGAAGCGGGACGTAGCAGAGTGCGTCAGCAAGTGTCTCACCTGTCAACAGGTCAAAGCGGAACATCAGAGACCGAGTGGGTTACTTCAGCCACTAAATATACCAGAATGGAAATGGGAGCACATCACCATGGATTTCGTGGTAGGACTTCCAGTTACACAAAAAGGTTGTGATGCCATTTGGGTTATCGTAGACCGATTGACAAAATCAGCACACTTTCTACCGATAAAAATCCGATTCAATTTAAACCAGTTAGCCAAGTTGTATATAAAGGAGATTGTTTCGCGACATGGAGTGCCAGTGTCAATTGTCTCAGATCGAGATCCACGCTTCACATCAAATTTTTGGAGAAGCTTGCAAGAGAGAATGGGAACACAGTTGCGACTAAGTACTGCTTACCATCCTCAAACTGACGGACAGAGCGAACGAACGATACAGACGCTAGAAGACATGCTTAGAGCTTGTGTGATGGATTTCAAAGGGAATTGGGATGACCACTTACCACTTGTGGAATTCGCTTATAACAACAGCTATCATGCAAGTATCGGTATGCCACCGTATGAAGCCCTCTACGGGAGGAAGTGCAGAACACCGTTAAGTTGGGATGAGGTCGGCGAACGAAGACTGTTGGGACCAGAGTTGGTGCAACAGACAGCCGAAGTGGTCAAGGTGATCAGGGCAAGACTAGTTGCAGCCCAAGACCGACAAAAGAAGTATGCTGATCAACATCGCCAGACGAGAGACTTCGATGTCGGTAACTACGTGTTTCTGAAAGTGTCTCCCTGGAAAGGGAAGATACGTTTTGGGAAGAAGGGAAAGTTGAGCCCAAGGTTCGTAGGACCGTTCGAAGTATTGAGAAGAGTGGGTGAAGTGGCGTATGAGGTAGCCTTGCCTCCTGAACTGGAGCATGTCCACAACGTGTTTCACGTCTCAGTGTTACGACCATACAAACCCGATTACAAACACGTGATATCCTATGAGCCCGTTCATTTAGAGAAGGATCTTACGTACGAAGAAATTCCTATTCAGATAATTGATAGGAAGGAGCAAGTATTAAGAAATAAGGTTATACCTTCTGTGAAGGTAGTTTGGCGGAACCACAATGCTGAGGAGGCTACATGGGAATTGGAAGATAAGATGAAGGAGAATTACCCTCAACTTTTTGTTTAACCTTGTACGGTGATTCTGGGGACAGAATCCTTATAAGGGGGGGAGAATGTAACGATCGGGAATTTTAGATTTCCTTGTAACCCGAGTTATGTATGAATAAAATGAATTATTATTATTATTATTTTTTTTTATATTAATCTATAATACGTGTTTAGAATTGTGTTACAGCCTAGAAAATGTACATATGTTAAATTTTATGTGTTGTTGTGTCGTTAGAGTGAATATATCGATTTTGCAAAAATTCATAAAATCACTATTAGCGGGACCCGCTTCCCGAGACACTATTCACGAGCACTATTCACACCCAAACTTTTTCGTCTATTTCGATTTTTATTAATTTAGATGAGGCATATATGCTGAGGAATAATTTTTCCAAGTGTCAGAAATTTTATTGGGGTTGATACGTGATTTAATCTGTATCCGAAATGTATATTATGGGTGTTCCGAATAAATGGACAAATCCCATAATAAATATTTTTGCGTGTTCCAATAATTTATGGGAGTACCCATTATAATTTTGGGTAGAGTAATTTACCAAATTTGGTACAAAAGTGGGAATATTCGGGTATATTTATCTGTATATTCGAATTAATTGGTGAGACATTTAAGCCTCAAACCAATTGGGGGAGGCCACGTGTATATTGAGAGCCAATTGGGGGGAAAAGAATAAACATGCACAGTACACCATATATGGGAATGTTAACTTCACAAAGCATGCTCCTCAAATTCATTTTCAAGAGCTCGGGCATCCCATTTTCTGCATATCAAAACATTCCTTCCGAAGCCACCTTAAACCTCCCATCAGCTCATCTTCTTTCTCCTTCAAACCATCAGCATACTTCCCATTTGCAAGTAAGGAGAGAGTTACAGAGAGCTACGTAGAGAGAGAGAAAGGGAAATATAGAAGAAGAATAAGCAAGCTACGGGAAGAAGAAGAAAAGCAAGGAAGGAGGAGAAAGGAGAGAAGGGCACCAAGAGGAAGGAGAGCAGCACTCTAGCAACCATCTCACCCTACACGAAGCTAGCAACAAGAAGGTAACCATGAACCACAACCATTTCTTCTCCACTTGAAGCTTTCATGAGTTTTTACGCTTACATGCTTGAGGGTTGGATTTTTGCTAATTTTTTTTGTTGATTGGTTGTGTTGAATCTATCATGGAGGTTCTTAAGAAGCTATATAAACCATAAACACCCTCAAAGTGGAACAAAAACAAGTAAAGATCCGAACCTTGGCTTAAAGGATGAACTATGGACATTTTTTGGACTTTTGGACATTCGGACTGTTAGAGGACTGTAAAGCCTTGATGGTGTGATTATTTTGATTGTTTGTTATTGGAATATTGTACTTCTATCAGTTGTGAAGATATACCAATTTGAATGAACCAAAATGATGCTAAAATGAAGTCACAGTAGCCATTTGTGTGAGATATTTCATGGTTGCGAAAAACAGAGCATGCAGTTTATGTTTTAGCTCAGGATTTGGTCATGTTAATGATTATGGGTCGTCTTGAATTTGTGATATGTTGTAGCCTTGTGTCTTAGGAATCCATAGAGTCCGTAAGGGATGAAATTGATCGAGTGTAGGGGGAGATATAGCAGCTGGAGCAAGGCAAGGTATGACTGTGTCGCTGCTTGCAGGAACAGCAGTTCGCTACTGCAACTGCTACTGCATGGCGACTGGACCGGGTCGGGTCGGGCCGGACCGGGTCGGGTCGGGCCGGATCGGGTCGGGTCGGGCCGGATCGGGTCGGACCCAGTAAAATTTTCCCGCGAGTCTAAAACTTATATTTTGTACAAAATGATTAAAAACGCTTATATCTTGTTAAAGCTTTATGTGCTTAATTTATACCCGTGTCGAACTAAACGATGTTGTCCTAAGGCGTAAATTGAATTAACGGATTACAAATTACGCTTGGATTTCCAGGGAGCGAGACCCCCGACTGGGTAAGCGTAGTGGCAATCAATGTATTTTAATGATGTGATGACTGTAATGAACCTAGTTCTTTTGTGACAAATATTTATGACGATTTTAATAAACTATGTAGGATATTTTGTTGACGGACGATTAACGTCAAGTATTAACGCACGTACAAGGCAAGTTTCCTAACTCATACAACTCCTATTTAATTGTGCGAGGTTTTCCTTACTCGATTCAGTTATTGGGCAAGTGTCGAATTCATTTATCTATCGAGCAAATATTATTTATTGAGCAAGCTTATTGAGCTTCTTGACTCCGTTCAAATTACTTATCAATTTAGCAATTAATGTGCTAGTATTCATACTTCTATTCAAGTATTGCAATGAAAGCCCATTTCATGCAATGTTATATATTGTGTGATTCTAAAGATTATGAATTTTTATTCATTCAAGATATTTTTAAATGCTATCATGCATGTTGTTGAACCCTAAAGTTCTTTATTCCATAGACTGTTTAAAAGCTATGTCAGGGCTAATTGTTTCAGCTAGACACTTATTGATTTGGTTACTAAAGCGAGGTTAAAGTCCTCCAACTATTATATTTGTTAAGTAAAATTGTCCGATCAAATTGTTTTGGTCTGGACTCCCATGTAAAGCTGAGTGGAACAACCCTCACAGCAGGGGAAATTGTATAAACGTCGGGAAACCGACACGCGCGTAAATGGAAAATGTAAGGCTTATGCATAACGCCAGGTATTTTAGGCTGATCACCTATTGTACCAGTTTTGTGGATTATCGGATGAATTTCCAGTAATTCTAGAATAGAGTTCTGTGCCTTGGTGCACCCTCAGTATTGAATAGTTCCCTTATTTGGGAAACTTTGAAATCCTTGAATACTTCAGAAATCCTTCGGTCCTTAGTGGCCACTATAACGGTGATGAAAGAAGTTGTTTATTTCCTTGTGTTAGCTAAATTTTTACTCCTGAGAGCTATAAAGTTATTCATGTGATTATTCACTGCTATTATACTTGCGGGGCAATTTGTTGCTCACCCTTGCTTTCCTTAAAACATTTCAGTTAGTGCGGCACGTGGCGAGAGCTCAAGAAAAGATAAGGGAAAGGAGAAAGCTACGGAGTAGTTGTATTTTGTTGTTCTAGAATTACCGTTTGTATTAAGACATATTTACCCTTTTGTATTATGTTATGTTTTGTATTAGTATTGGTTTCGAGACTTGGGACAGGTTTATTTATGTTATATCAATGTAAATATTCCTTTATTCCGCTTTAAGTTATCGATTGTATAATTCTTGTTTTAGATAGTGGTGAACCAGGTCCGTGGCTCAGGTGACCCGGATTTGGGGGCGTCACACTTTGTGACAACCCGGATTTTCGAGAATAATTATAATAAGAATTTAATATAGAATAATTCTTATTATGAGTCGCGTTTGAATATATATATGTGTTATATATATTTATGTGATTAAATTGATGAGCTTAATATATATATATAAATGTGAAATATATACATAGATTCAAAATGAATGAGTTAATAGTTAATTATTGCAACGATCGCGAGTCATGGGTAGCTTGATAATTCGAGCTTATGAATATTATTGAATAAAATAGATTTTTATTGATAATATTATGTGGTAAGTGTTTAAAGGTTATATTATAACCTAGATTATATGTAGACGATGATTAGTGAGTATGAAAGTTTTCGTATTAGCTAATTTGGGTGATTCGAGAAATATCGCTATAGTACTATTTATTGGATTAAATAAATAGTTGAAGGATAATATTATTGGACGAGTTATTTATTGTAAAGACGCTAACCCAAAATATGGGTGAGATATATGTACGTTGATGTATATGATTATGGGGAGTTAATCGGAAAGAGTAGCGATCGCGAATCGTGAATACCCTTGTAATTTGGGTTTATTAATAGTATTAACGGATTAAATATTATTTTTATGCGACGTGTTTTAAGGTTATTTTATAACCTGGATGAGGTCAATGTATGAATTTTTATGCGTTGTTGAACCGTATGAGCGAATAATTGATTTTGCGAAAGATCACAAAATCACTATTCACGGGGCACGTTTCCCGAGGTACTATTCACGCCCGAATATTTTTTCGTCTTTTTCGGTTTCTATAAATTTCATTAAGACGTGTATGCGAAGGAATAATTTTTCCAAGCGTCAGAAAATTTAGTCGAGCAGATACGTGATTTTATCCGTATCCGAAATGTATAATAAGACTGTTCTGAATAAATGGACAAACCCCGTAATAATTATTTTTATGTGTTCCAATATTTATGGTAATGCCCATTTTAATTTTGGGTAGAGTTATTTACCAATTTTGGTACAAAAGTGAGAGTTTTTGGATATAATTTTGGTATTTTTGGGTATTTATTTTGGCTTGTCACCCCAAGAGGGAACTAATCCCTCATTTTGGACCAATCAAATGAGAGCATGGGGAGGAGATTGCCGGCAAGCTCATAGAGCTCCTAACCCATTTCCCAAATTTACTCCTCCACACTTAATCCCATTCAAACCATTTGATTTCTCTCTTGCACCTCATTCAAACCAAACCATCAGCAATTAGAGAGAGAGAAAGGGAAAATCTGCAGCCAAGAGGAAGAATAAAGGAGGAAGAAGTCGCCGGAAAAGTCACCGGAAAAGGAAGAAGAGTCGCCGAAAAAAGAAGAAGAAGAAAGGAAGAGAAGTAGAGGTTCGGGTGAACCAAAAAAGGAAGAAGGAGACTCAAGCCAAGCCCTAGCAAAGCTTCATATCATCTAGGAGGGATTTACCGAGGTAAATCATTAACTTGAAACCATTTTAATTTGATTTGGTTAAGGTTTTCAAGATTTTCATGGTTTTAGAGCTTTTATGCTCATGGGTTGGTTTTCTTGCGATTTTTGTTGGTTTTGTTTGTGTTGGATATTTGTAAATGTTGTTAAGAGGTTATATAAGCTATTAATAACATCAAAGTGGAACAAAAATGGAAGAAATTCGTACCTATGCTTAAGGAGGATGAAGAACGTGAAGAACATGAAGAACAATGGACATTTTGGACAAATCTTGGACCTATGGACTGTTTTGGACAATCTGTAGCTAATATTTCGTGTTGGTTTAATTTATTTGTTGGTATGGTATTGTAGTTCCATGGATTACCAAGTTAACCCAACTAGAATCGAGTAAAAAGGTGTTAAAACAAAGATTTGGTGATGATTTTAGTGAAGAACACATAGAACATTCAAAACAGAGCATGAGTTGATACTTTGGCCTAAGATTTGGCCATGTTAATGTTAGTGGGTAGCTCTGAATTTTTGATATGTTGTAGCTCTATGTCTTAGGAGTCCATAGAGTTCGGAACGGACCAATTTGAAGGTCTAGAGAAGAAGTTATGAGGTTTGGAGTGAAGGAGGGTCAAAATCGCGTTGTCTGACAAGGGCCACCAGGCCAGCCGCGCGCCCGCACCAAGGCCCCGCGCGCCCACGCGCGCGCGCTGCCGCACGCCGAGCGCCTGGTGCCGCCCGCCCGCGTGTGCGCTGCCCGACTCAGCTTCGACGTCCGTTGGAAAAATGGCCATAACTTTCTCATACGGACTCGGATTTAGGCGATTCAAGATGATCCGGAAAGCTTAGAGATAGACCTACAACATCCATTAATTATAATTAAAATTTATTACCTGGAACAATTTTGAAATTAACCGTTTCTAGGGCTATTGTGCAAACGGTAGGCGTCGGGCATGCGTGTGTACATAGTATAATGCTCCCGACATTGTTAAATGATGTTCTAAGTTCTAAAACATGATTATTATGAATTATAATGATACTTAACATTAACCTTTAGGTATTAGACAATTTGAATGGGCATGTTAGGCGTACGCAAATGCATGTCGCCTGGGCGTTCGAATAATCAAGTTTGGCGTATAGACGTGCAAGCGTCGTAACGCCGTAACTAGTGTGTATAATCTTATTTAATATTGTGTTTCTAATAATAATGAAACATGATAGTGTGTTATAAACCAATGTATGAGCATGCTAAGCACATGCAAAGGAGGCGAATTAGGTGTGTGACGTGTAAACGTCGAAACGCCGCGTAAAGTTTTAAAGAACTTAAATAGTATTTCGAGTTAAACAAAACGAACATTATAAGATATGAAGTGGGTTTATAATATAAACCATTATATGAAGCCTTTTTAGTGGCTAATTGGTATTTTATTGTTAAATAAATTGTGTAGGATATTTGAAGGACGAGCCATCATAATTTGGCAAGGAACGCTTAAAGGCAAGTTCTTTCAGTAACTTGTTAACTTGTTTAAATGTATTGAAGTACATGAGTTGATTACTAAATCTTTCACTATTATGTGGATTATATGAGAGCATGATTAAAGTGTGCATAACATGCAATTATGTGACTATATTGTTCTATGTGGAACTTGAATTATTGCAAATATACAATGTGAGATGCATGAAGTATGCTATGAGATACATGATGCATATATATGGATGAATTGCATAAGATTTATAATGCATGAGTAAGATGCATAGTATGAGAATCATGATGCATGGATAAAATGCAAACTTATGTGTTACGTGAAGCATGAAATGTGAAAACTGTCAGTTCTTGCTGAGCCGTCGTGCTCATTCTTGCAAAAATAAAACTTTTGCAGATTTACGATGCAATGCATTATCTTGATATCGTGATGATAAGGATTAGAGGCGCATGGAAACAGGAAGGTTGCTAAATGTCCCTTTACTGTAATTATTTAGCTATGATGACGGTATATGATGTACGTGAATTTGACTATGTAAACCCTGAGTTAGAAATGAAGGTTATCCATTATAGTATTTATGATGTGATTATGTTAGTTACTTGTTATAGTAAACTACAAGGATGTCGATGTTATATAAAGGACATTTTTATAACGAATGTATTGGTTATTGAATAACCTTGCGAATATTCAGGGATTGGATAAAGTCAGAATCTGAACCTTGCGTTCACATATGAGATATTGTAAAGGATCATGGTATTTATTCAACCTTGGTCATAAGTGTTTTATTTAAGGTCTTCGTGCCTGGGATTAGATGAGGATATGTTGTTATATTATTGTTATTACATATTTTTAGTAAACCTATGTTGTATGGGTAGTACCGTGACGCGCCGGAATCGGGTTCAAGGTAAGACCCGAGTTTCGGGGGCGTTACAGACTTTGAACAATAACTTCCAAAGGAGTCAATAGTTGGTTGACCCTTTGGTTACTGGCTATAGAATAAGTACTTGAGGGGATCAGCCTCGCGTACACTATGTATATGCATAACATTTAACTCTGTTGTTTGTACCTTATATTAGATACCTGGGTACTCCCCTATAATAAAAGGGATGTTCGTTGCAGTCTAAGAATCCATACCATTGATCGGTTCGGATAGCTCTTATAAATTCTCGTATACTTGCCTGACAGAACAAAGGTCCAGACTTCATCTTAAATAGTACATGAATTACAAAACTTTAATAATGTATGAATCCAAGACTGTACAATTTCAAATGCACCGAGTGTGAATGTCAATAATATCGATGTGGATTAATTATAAATTGATTAAACCACTTAAGCATTCTTGGAAATAAAATTTCATGCTACAATACAATAGTAGCCTGTTCGAAGATAATTGAGTAGGATTTAGGAAAATTTCACAAGGTATAGTTTCAGGAGAAAGGGAACTTGCATAATACATCACATCCCGCTCAAATGTAAATTGAGTAGGGTTAAAGGAAACTTGCCTGTTTGCTCAGCTACAACAAATTTTAGCTTTAATTATTTGGCCTTGAAGGACCTAACATTTGATAAAGTCGATTCATCAATCAACATTGCATAGTTATATACCGGTACACCCTCTTATGCTATTTATTTAGCCGATGAACAATCCACATAGCATATAAGTCAATAGACCAGCCTCAATCCCATAAGATACTTAATTGATCTGTAAACTGAGAAATTATTTACTAACCATATCTCTCTTAAGTGATAATTACTTTCTAACAATTATTTATAACCGTTTTAATTCATTTACATTACTTTATTAACTCTATCGACATTTAATTACTATTTAACACTAGCTAAACAGAAATTAATTACTGGCACTTAGCTATTACTTAAAAATAAATAACAGCTAATCAAGATTACTTATTATTTGAATACTCAAATTATTACCGTTATTTGTCTCTAAGTATGGGTTAATAATCCTTATTTATTATTTATAAAAATAAATAATAAATTTATTAGTGTATCACTAACTAATAGAGACTAATAATAAATAAGTTGTTTAATTTTATTTGCACTTAGCTACTATTCACTTCTAAGGGTATTTAAGTAATTATTACCCCTAATCTCTCATTTCTTATTTAACATTAGTTAAATAATTAATTTATTAATTCTATTCATGTTTAATTATTATTTAATAATAATTAAGTAACCATTACCTTTATTTATTAATGTCCGATAATAAATAATTGATTTATTAATTTCACTCACACTTAATCATTATTTTAATAATGATTACGTAATTTTTACCTTTATTAGTTTTATTCATACTTAATTACAACAATTAAATACTTATTATCTTTATTTATCATTTATTGATAAAAAAAATTATCTTATTAACCTTATTATTAATTAAATAATAGTTTAAATATTTATTATCTTTATTTATCATTTATTGATAAATAATTATTTTATTAACTTTACTCATACTTAATTATTATTTAATATTAATCAAATAATAATTAAATATTTATTATCTTTATTTTTTTATTATTATTATTAGTGTATAATAATTAATGGTAATAATCGTATTTCATGCCACAACCAACAATTATGCAGAGATACATTTCCACCCCTGTTCAAGGTTTGCTAAAACACACTCTTACCTTATTCAATATCCACAGTCGGCTCATAACACAGACTAAATTTAACAACAGTATGAATACAACACTGATTCAAGGTCTGTAACCAGCCAAGCATTATCACATAAAAAAAACCAGAGTTTCATTTTATAATTCATATTGCAGGCAGAACTGTAATGCCCGTGAATTTTGAACGTCCTTATTAATTAAATCTAATTTAATTTAATGAGTTAACGTTGTGTTCTATTGATGAGTGTGTTTTATATACACAAATTAGGTGCTTCTGAGCTTGATAATTTGTAAATCCTAAGTCATTTCGGTTAGTTTTATGTGTTTTTATCTTATTGTCATGTAATGTAGTTTTATATTGGTTTTATATGTTTTTGTATGCTTTTATGTGTTTTTCATGTTGTTTTGTAGGAATGGAAATAAAAGCTCCTTGAAATCAATACCCATAACTTGCTTTTCGGTACTTTGGCTGCTTGATTCCCAATTTCACCCATGCTCCAATCTGAATCTCTCAAAACTCAAAGAATGAAAGTTGTAGATATTTGTCTTAGATTTTTAGAGCATCTTGAAGCATCCAATTTGAAGTTCGTATGAGAGAGTTATGGCTATTTTACCATCGGATTTGGCATGTATTTTACACAGCAGTTGCTTCGGGCTTAATTTGCGCCTTTCGCCGGACATTTTATCGTCACGCTCCAGTTATGAAAGTTGTATAGCTCTTTCTCAGCTTTCCATAGCCTATTTACACGCCTTAATCCGAGTTTGGACGAAGAAGTTATGGCCATTTTACTAAACGAGGTCAAAGCTGAGTCGGGATACAGGCCACCTGGCGCGGGCGCGCGGAAATGGGTGCGGGCGCACGGCGCCTGGCACCAGGCAGCCAGCGCGCGCGTGCGCGGCGTGGGCGTGTCATGGGCGTGCGGCATGGCCAGGGGGCAGCGTGCGGGCGCACCAGGCGACGTGCGGGCGCATCTGGGCGTGCTGAGTGCGATCTTTTGAGCTCTTAGTGCGATTCCAGCTCACTTTTGACCCAAAATCTGATGTGTGGCTAGGGTTTTTCATGGAGACACTATATAATATCTCATTGGGGCTTCATATTTCATATCTAGGAATTGGGAGGCCACACAAACACAACAATTAGAGAGTCAAAAGTGCTGCAATACAAGGAAAACTCAGCAAAATCAAAAGAACCAAGAAGGAAAGGAGTGTCAAATGGACATCTTAACATAGGGAGGCTGCACATACATCATCAAGAAGAGCTTGGGGGCTACAATTCAAGGAAATTTCCAGCAACAAGCTAAGGAGCAAAAAGAGAAAAGAATGCCAAAGGAAGAGGAAAAGCTAGAGATTGTCATCAACCAAGCAAGCAACATATGAATATCTTCTAAATGGGTTTTATCATCTCTTGCTTTCCTTTGAATTTGTATTTTTATTTCATGATGTACACCATGTGTTTGATGTTTTGCCTAGCTACCATGAACTAGAGCTTATTCTAAGATTTCAATGGAACCCAACACATAGTTTGAATTGATTTCTCTCTCTTTGTTATTAATTACTCATTTGTGAATTGTATGTCATAATTTATGCTTCATATATTAATTGCCTAGCTAGTAATTACCGTGGGAACCTATATGAACTTGACGAACGGATTATAGTGTTTAGACCTTGTTATGATATCATGCGAAAGTTAAAGATTATTGTGGGTTATTAATTGAGATTTAGTGACATGTGTCTTATTGATTATCCTCAATGATAGGTAACTTGATAGTATTTAGGATAGATATATACCTAGATACCGTGTGCAACCAATGGAGAATCTATTCTTAATGACTTCCTATGTGAAAGTTGGTAATTGAAAGGACGTTTAATGAGATTTAGTGACACGTGTCTTGTTATTGTTCTTGAAATTAGTCTCTTGATAGTGTGTAGGATAGACATATACCTACATGCCGCATTAGGAAGATTCGAATTTGACCGTCGACAGAGGCTTATAAGTAGCTTTGATTTCTCGGTTGGCAATTCTATGTTGTTAATTAATTCAAATGAGAGAGTTAGGATATTCAAATGAAGTGTTGGGGGAAATTGCAATCTTAGACTTGTTAACATTAAATTTCATTGTTTTAACGTTTTCCATAGATCTTAATTATTACCAAACAACAAAACAAACTCAATTCATCATTTGTCTAAATAAAATCGAGACGATATATAGTTAGTACTTGGGATACACTAGAACAATTCTCTGTGGGTTCGACAACTCTCTTATCACTTTATTACTTGTTGACTGCGTATACTTGCGCGTATTTTTCGGTTGCGAAATCGACCAATAAGTTTTTGGCGCCGTTGCCGGGGAATTGTTCTTCTAGTGTTTTCCAATATTAATGACAATCGAATTGGTCTTAATTTAGACTTGTAAATAATTTTATTATTATTATTTTGTTTTGTTTTGATTTTGTTTTCAGTTAATGGATGAGCATAACTATCAATGGGATTATGAAGGGACGACGTAACCAAGTTCGTCAAAACTTCTTGAGCAATTGCAAGAACAACTTGCAACGCTTTCAAGGGCTATTGACACTCTTAAAGGCCAGTCCACTCAAAATGCCTACAGTCAGAATCAAGCTGACTACTACCCAAACTACTATCAACCGGGTTGGCAACATCATCCAAGCTTTTCTTGGGACAACAGTCAAGATCAATGCTTTGATCCAAGTCTCTCATACCATTCAGAATTTTCATTCCAACCTCCACCATACCATGAGGACACATCTAATGTGGAGGAGATTCTTCCCTTGTTCATTGAGAAACAAGAATTGTTACGAAGCGTCGAGAACCAAATGGCACAACTTCTCGAGGCAGTGCTTATTCACACCCGCAAAGCACCTTACCTTGTATTACACAGATTAACCCTATAGAGGAAGGTGAAGAGCAATGTTTGGTGAATTCGCATAGTTGTGACAAAGAGGAAAGAAGGAGGGAGGAGCTCATGGCTCATATCTCTCAAAATGAGGTTAGGTTGGCAAATATACAAGCTTTAGTGCAGAGCATCATGAACTATGTTGCCAATTCTTACATTATTCACCCGCAATGCACCTTACCTAGCGATACTGAGATTGACCCTATGGAGGAAGGTGAAGAGGGGTGCTTGGTGGATGATCAAGGAAATGGCGCGGAGTCGCACGAAGCTATTAGTGAAAATTTTGAGAGTGTACATCTTATTGTGGATGAGGATTCTGAGGTTGATGAGACGAGGATCATGAATGGGGATCATGAAAAGGAAATTGAAGACCAAGAAGTCACATTCGAGGTTTTCAAACCCATCGAACACCCATTGGTTCATGAAGAAGATCTTCATGTCGATCTTGACACACGTGCAATAATTGATGATGTAGATGAGGAAAGCTTCTTCTTGCCATCGGTTGAAACGAAGTTTGAAGGTCACCAACCAGGCATGCATGCCATGCAAATCAAAGAAAGAACAACGAGGCGGCATGCAATGGTCAATTTTGCGATTGAGCCGGATTGATGGGAAATAAAGGAGTCGGGCTAACGACTTTAAACTAAGCGCTTCTTGGGAGGCAACCCAAGTTTACTGTTTTGCTTTTATTTTTGTTTGGTTGCATTTTAGTGGTTTAATTGCATTTTAATTTCTTTAGTCATTTGCTTTCAGGTACGCTCCCAACTTAGAGGTATTGAAAGATGATATCAATGGCGCTTGACACGGTTTCAGGGAAGTCTTCTATTTTAATTTTTCCTATATCAGACATTGAGGACAATGTCAAGTTTTAGTTTGGGGGTAGTACTTCGTATTTGTGTGTTTTTAATTTAGTTTTTGCGTGATTTAAGTATGTTTTTCTTTTTATTCAAAAAAAAAATTCATTTATTTTTAGGATGTGTTCCTTGAGCATTGTTTTAATTTGATTTGAACCATAATCCATGGTCAATGATAATAGCTTGTTTGAAGAGAGCCTAACTCATAAGATATTGACAATTGTTGCTTAGTCTTTGTGCTAATCGTTCATCGGTTATTATTTTGCTCATGCCTCATTTCACTTTTATGCACTTACCCATGAGTATTAAGCTAGTTGAATGCTTTGGATGGCTTTTATAACCGAATGCTTGTGGGAAATTTCTATAAACTCTAGAACTCGTTTAAACATCACTCGAAGCAAGGTGTCTAAATTTGTTATGCTTGAATTGATGGTCATGTGGTGAGTTGAGATGGAGCGTAAAATGCACTCACTCATGGACACATGTGTATGAGAGATAGAGCGTAAAACGCACTCTCTTATAATTGGGATTAAAGAAAGAAAAATTATTTATTGCAAATTTTGCATGGGGTTGAGGTTGAGCGTAAAACACACTCGCCCATATGAGCGTGCTTAAGGATTGAGATGGAGTATAAAATGCACTCACCTAGAGCCCTTGGTTCTCAAAATTTTTGGAATTGTGATTTGTACACCTTTGTATTGAGTGATGTGTTAAGCATGTTGTTTTGGGGTTTATTTTGATTATTTCATAAGGTAATGTGGTTGCATAGTTTCATTCGAGCTTGATTGGTTTAGTGCTATTGGGTACTCACACACACACATGGAAGGGGCCTTAAGCAAAGTGTGACTAGCTAATTGAAATTTGAGACTTGCAACGTTTTGTTTGTTCTCTTGAGTTCCATGTGTTGATGCCTTTGAGACCATTGGTGGCTTATTAATTCATTGCTCAAGTTATGTTGTATTTGAAATGTTTGAAATATGTAGTTTAGGTTTGTTTTGCTTGAGGACAAGCAAAGATTTAAGTTTGGGGGTATTTGATGAGTGTGTTTTATATACACAAATTAGGTGCTTTTGAGCTTGATAATTTGTAAATCCTAAGTCATTTCGGTTAGTTTTATGTGTTTTTATCTTATTGTCATGTAATGTAGTTTTATATTGGTTTTATATGTTTTTGTATGCTTTTATGTGTTTTTCATGTTGTTTTGTAGGAATGGAAATAAAAGCTCCTTGAAATCAATACCCATAACTTGCTTTTCGGTACTTTGGCTGCTTGATTCCCAATTTCACCCATGCTCCAATCCGAATCTCTCAAAACTCAAAGAATGAAAGTTGTAGATATTTGTCTTAGATTTCTAGAGCATCTTGAAGCATCCAATTTGAAGTTCGTATGAGAGAGTTATGGCTATTTTACCATCGGATTTGGCATGTATTTTACACAGCAGTTGCTTCGGGCTTAATTTGCGCCTTTCGCCGGACATTTTATCGTCACGCTCCAGTTATGAAAGTTGTATAGCTCTTTCTCAGCTTTCCATAGCCTATTTACACGCCTTAATCCGAGTTTGGACGAAGAAGTTATGGCCATTTTACTAAACGAGGTCAAAGCTGAGTCGGGATACAGGCCACCTGGCGCGGGCGCGCGGAAATGGGTGCGGGCGCACGGCGCCTGGCACCAGGCAGCCAGCGCGCGCGTGCGCGGCGTGGGCGTGTCATGGGCGTGCGGCATGGCCATGGGGGGGCAGCGTGCGGGCGCACCAGGCGACGTGCGGGCGCATCTGGGCGTGCTGAGTGCGATCTTTTGAGCTCTTAGTGCGATTCCAGCTCACTTTTGACCCAAAATCTGATGTGTGGCTAGGGTTTTTCATGGAGGCACTATATAATATCTCATTGGGGCTTCATATTTCATATCTAGGAATTGGGAGGCCACACAAACACAACAATTAGAGAGTCAAAAGTGCTGCAATACAAGGAAAACTCAGCAAAATCAAAAGAACCAAGAAGGAAAGGAGTGTCAAATGGACATCTTAACATAGGGAGGCTGCACATACATCATCAAGAAGAGCTTGGGGGCTACAATTCAAGGAAATTTCCAGCAACAAGCTAAGGAGCAAAAAGAGAAAAGAATGCCAAAGGAAGAGGAAAAGCTAGAGATTGTCATCAACCAAGCAAGCAACATATGAATATCTTCTAAATGGGTTTTATCATCTCTTGCTTTCCTTTGAATTTGTATTTTTATTTCATGATGTACACCATGTGTTTGATGTTTTGCCTAGCTACCATGAACTAGAGCTTATTCTAAGATTTCAATGGAACCCAACACATAGTTTGAATTGATTTCTCTCTCTTTGTTATTAATTACTCATTTGTGAATTGTATGTCATAATTTATGCTTCATATATTAATTGCCTAGCTAGTAATTACCGTGGGAACCTATATGAACTTGACGAACGGATTATAGTGTTTAGACCTTGTTATGATATCATGCGAAAGTTAAAGATTATTGTGGGTTATTAATTGAGATTTAGTGACATGTGTCTTATTGATTATCCTCAATGATAGGTAACTTGATAGTATTTAGGATAGATATATACCTAGATACCGTGTGCAACCAATGGAGAATCTATTCTTAATGACTTCCTATGTGAAAGTTGGTAATTGAAAGGACGTTTAATGAGATTTAGTGACACGTGTCTTGTTATTGTTCTTGAAATTAGTCTCTTGATAGTGTGTAGGATAGACATATACCTACATGCCGCATATAGGAAGATTCGAATTTGACCATCGACAGAGGCTTATAAGTAGCTTTGATTTCTCGGTTGGCAATTCTATGTTGTTAATTAATTCAAATGAGAGAGTTAGGATATTCAAATGAAGTGTTGGGGGAAATTGCAATCTTAGACTTGTTAACATTAAATTTCATTGTTTTAACGCTTTCCATAGATCTTAATTATTACCAAACAACAAAACAAACTCAATTCATCATTTGTCTAAATAAAATCGAGACGATATATAGTTAGTACTTGGGATACACTAGAACAATTCTCTGTGGGTTCGACAACTCTCTTATCACTTTATTACTTGTTGACTGCGTATACTTGCGCGTATTTTTCGGTTGCGAAATCGACCAACATCTATTTAAACCAACTTGGGTTAATTGGTGGGAGATGTATAAGATGTGTCTATACTTGTGTTGGCAGGTATGATATAACTATGGTTAAGAAATAACCATATGTGAGTCAAGTGTAGGAATTGGTGTGTAATGGCTAAAATGGCCAAGAGTGGTTAATAACAAAGGTAATTATGAAGGGGCAATAACCATGGTATATCCAAGTGGTTAATAACCAATGTAATTATGGCGGGATAATAAACATTGTGTTTAAACAATGTAATTATGGCAAGATAATAACCAATGTCTAATAACCAATGAAGAATGGTTAATAACTAATGGATAATTAAGATTTTGCGAAAAGACTATTTTAACCTTAAAAGAAGTTGGGTAATGATTAAAATACCCTTGAGGAAGTTGCTAGGAAGCTTCCTATTATTGATGAAGTGATCAAATTGCCCTTGCCTAGTCATGATTAATGACTATTTTGCCCATGGTCTCTACTTTCCTATAAATAGGACCCCTCACCAATGATAGTAGGGGTTGGTTCATTTATTATTCACCAAGGATAGAGAGTAAGAGCTTAGAGAGAAAAAGAGAGTGAGATTAGCATAGTTCATGCATCTCAAGTTCATCACATACTTTGGTAGATCAAGGAGAGTAGCTACAAGATCAAGGTGAAACCCTAAACCATTTCCTTCTTTCTTACTTTATTTTATTTTCATAGTTTTTGAGAGATTTTATTTTAAGACTCAAGAATCATTAGATCTTCATGCTTCATGTATAGATCTAATCCTCTTGAGTGTTAAAATGGAGATTCAAAGAAAGAAAAGCAACTTATGTTCTTAAAGGGTAAAAACCCTAGCTTTTCTTCACTTGGATCACCCATAACTTGAGATCTACAACTTGGATTTGTGATCCGTTGAAAGAGGGTGCTAGGTACATGAGTTAGCTAGTAAACCCAAGTGGTAGAACACAAATCCAATAATTTTTGAAGCCTTGGGGGCTATTTTCCCAAAACAGTCCAGTTATAAAACTTAAAGCTTTAAAACCCTAAAAGCTTGCTGTCCTCGTTTTTCCAAAGGTTGTTTCGGCCAGTTATGGATCTGCTAAAAATCTAGAAAAAATCATAGAGGTACCTTAAGAAGTATCTACAAGTAGCAAAAAGAATGAACACGTTTCGATGTGTACGTTTTGTGTAATGGCTTTTACCGTGAAGGACTCCTAAATATTCATACCCGGATTTCTCACTGTGTGTACCTTGAAAATATATAAAATATTTACAGTATGTTTATGCATATTATGAGAGTGTACCCGGAAAATTTCAGAATTTTCTGAGCAAAACTTGATTTATGAAAAATGTAACAAAATTCGGAGGTTTTGAGTACTTTAAAAATAGTAAATTATTTCTAAAATTCCAGAAAAATTTGTGGATCATTATTGGACCATATACTATCCAGATCCAGAGGATAATAATTTTTAGAACCTATTTGCTATTTTTCATAATAATGTTATAGTTATGGTTAAAAGAAAATAAATGGTTAAATGATGTCATAAATAAGGAAAATGTGATTTTTAAGCTTGGATACTCCTAATATTATATATTATGACTATTGAGGGGTATTTTGGTAATATTTAATGAGAAATAATATTTATGACCTTTTATGGGTAGTAAAGGAGTTGTTTAATAAAGGGTAAAACAATTAGAATAAATTGTTTATTCGCCTAATAACTTATTAAAATATTACTATGATATTTGTAATATAAGAATTCGATATTTTTAAGTAAACAAAGAAATATTAAGATTAAAACTTTATGGAAATATTATTGAATGGGTAATAATATTTGTTTTTAAAGCATTAATAAATGATTAAGATATATTAAAATGGCTAATAATATTAGATTAAAATATTATTAATGATATGAGAATTAAAATATTATTAAGAGATTAATAATATTAGATTAAAGTATTATTGGATGATTAAAATATTATTAAGATGTTAATAACATTAGTAAACGAATAAAAGTGTTATTAGTGGACTAATAATACCAAGATGTGAATTAAATATTATCAGGATTGATAATATTAAGTGTCTTATAGGATTTACGATAGTTTATTAACTTATGTGTGCTATGTGATTTGCTTAATTGTTAAATAAATAGCATAAGTAAGCGTATCGATATACAACTACGCAGTACTAATTGGTAGATCGACGTTATCAATGTTAGGTTCTTCAAGGCCAATTAGTTAAAGCTAGAATTATTTGTAGCTGAGCAGACAAGTAAGTTCCCTAACTCAAACTCGAGTTATGATTTTTGAAGCATGTTAGTGAATAATTATTGTTGATTATTCACATCTATACTGGTTATTAAGATTCGCACCTTGTGCAATTGAATTCCTATTCTATTGTTATTGAATTGTGAATTAGATTAAAGTTCTTTCAAGCATGAACTGTTTATGAGATAGATCTATGCTATTTGTATCAGCTAGATCAAGCATGTCTAAATTTGTGAAATCAAATGTATTTTAAAAGCTGTTCTTATTAATTTGCTATAGTAAGAACTCTTGGCTGAGAAAAGGATAAATTTGATTAAGGCATGATATCAATGCTGGTTTATTAAGTGTTTATGCATAAATCACGGGGTATGAAAGGCTGATCCCCTTGATTACCAAAACTTTTTAAGAGGTACAGTTTAAATGCTGAGAACCTTGGCAAATGTCTATGGTTATTTCCAACCACTCAGTAATTGTCATTCAATTATTCGAATATTCAATTGTTGACTATTAATTCATGTTTCTTCACAATTTTATACTGTCGTTGAACATTGAAAGCGAAACTTCCTTCTATTCATGATATATCTCCCTTGTGTATAAACTTGCTAAGCAAATTAGTTGCTTACCCTTGCTATATCATGATCTTTATTTCAGCTAAGGCAGAAACGTCTAAAGGGGACAAAGGAAAAGGGAAGGTGCAAGAGTAGTTGCCTGATATGGCTTATGTACTAGTTTATCTTAAATGTTATTTGGTTATGTGAACTCTTATTGTATTAAGGGTATGTTTTTAAATTAAGGTTAAAGAACCTTGGGACCATGATTGTAAGACGTTATTACTATTTCGATAGACATTGTATGATTATTATTCCGCATTTAGTTAGAAAGTATGTTTGTTGTTGAGTATCGTGAACACCGAATTCGAGGTTAGGAAACCCGGATTTGGGGGTGTCACAAGAACAATCAATACCAAAATGAAGAGCAAATTTTCGTTCAGGCATTTCAACAACCACTTGGTGGGCATACAAAGACTCAACACTGGCCTAATTACTGTACATGATCAGAGCTGCCAGAATCCTATGGTTCTTCAGTATACACAAAATTTCCAATTCAAAGAACAACACAATACAACCCAATACAATGTATAACACAAATCAAGCACAGAAGGAAAGGAAAAAATGAAAAAAAAAAAAAAAAAACAAACCCAGCAGCTCACAGTTATACCTTGAGCTCCTAGTTGCTGTCCTTCTTTTTCTTCCAAAATAGGTGACCAAGCCAGACATTCACAGCCCAGTTCTCCTCCCCTGTTCCCTCTTCTGCTTGTGATTCTCTCTCTCAAATTCGAACTCACAGAAATCGGCAGCTTGCTAGGGTTTGGCTCCCAATTTATAGTGAAAAGTTTACCCAATTGTTGGGCAATACCCTACCTGATCGAGTTAATAACCAACGGTAGGGAGGAGTGGGGGTCAGTTGTCCGCGTCAAGCCCTCCCCAACCGAGCCCAACTGTTCAGTCGCCGACCCTTGAGCCGCGTGTTCCATCGGTCAAATTGTCGGTCGCCTTAAACCCCTTGGTCCGATTGATGAACGCTCGGTCGCCTATGACCTTCTCGCTTACCCGCCCCGAACCTTGAGCAATCCACCGGTCGTTGCCCCGTTTCAGGCTATGCCGCCGGTCCCTTCATGCCCTCACATGCCGACGCAAGACCTGTCGAGCCCCTTTTCCCCCTTCATTTGTTCCGTCTGATTGATTGAGGGCTTAGGATCCCTTTTTTGCTCAGCTTAATCCTCAATTGCATTACCAATTAGATTTTTCCCCAATTTATTAACAATGGACCGACCCGGCGGAAGAGATGGGATCAACCCGGTAGGAAATGAAAGGAATGGATCCTGCCCAATTGGAAAATAAAATGGGCTCAACCCAATTGGGGTTGGGCCGGCTAAATGAATAGAAAAGTAGCCCAACTAAAATTAATTACACTATGCTTACTAGTATTTAATTTAAATAACTAATTCAATTAATTAAATATTTAAAATATTTGTTTTAACAATAATTGCTCATTCGAATTACTTAATCCGATAATGATAAAATTAGTTATTTAATTTTTCCCAATTTTCTTGCCAACCAATTCTTAGGGGTAAATCACTAATTTATTCAAGCTATTAGTGAAGCCCTTTAATGCAAAGAAAATTATTGGACCATATGGTTATATAATTAAATAATACCTACATAGATCCAATTAAGCCCGTAAAATAAATTTCACATATTAAAACAATTTGGTAACAAGGTTTAAAATTGTTGGCCATTACATCCTCTCCCCCTTATAAAAATTCTGTCCTCGGAATTTCGACCTAGGGTTACTCTAGTTCGCCTTCATCTTCTCCTCGAGTTCCCACGTGGCTTCTTCCACCGCGTGATTCCTTCAGAGAAATTTAACGGAATGAATGATTTTATTCCTCAACTTCTGCTCCTTCCTATCTAGTATTTGGACAGGAATCTCCTCGTACGATAAGTCCTTCTCGACTTGAATTGGCTCATAGGAAATAACGTGCTTGTAGTCTGGCTTATATGGACGTAGCACTGATACATGGAACACGTTGCGGATGTGCTCAAGTTCATGAGGTAATGCTACCTCGTACGCCACTTCGCCTATCTTTCTTAATATTTCAAAAGGTCCTATAAACCTAGGGCTTAATTTGCCCTTCTTTCCAAAACGGATCTTCCATTTCCAGGGAGATACCTTCAAAAACACAAAGCTACCAACTTCAAAGTCGCGTTTTTGACGATGTAAGTCGACATACATTTTCTGACGATCCTGAGCTGCTACTAAACGCTGTCTTATCACCTTAATGATTTCCACGGTTTGCTGTACCAACTATGGTCCCTACAACCTCCGCTCACCGACCTCATCCCAACATAACGGCGTTCGACACTTCCTTCCATACAACGCTTCGTACGGTGGCATGCCAAAGCTAGCATGATAACTGTTGTTGTAAGCGAACTCTACCAGTGGCAAGTGATCGTCCCAGTTGCCCCCTAAGTCCATCATGACTGCTCGGAGCATATCTTCCAAGGTCTGAATCGTTCGCTCGCTCTGACCATCAGTCTGAGGATGATACGCCGTACTCAATCTCAACTGTGTTCCCATTCTTTCCTGTAGACTTCTCCAAAAATTTGACGTGAAGCGCGGATCTCTGTCACATACAATAGATACCGGCACTCCATATCGCGATACTATCTCTTTTACGTAAAGTTTCGCTAATTGCTCCAATTTGTACCTGATCTTGATCGGTAGAAAATGGGCAAACTTGGTCAAGCAATCTACGATCACCCAGATGGCGTCTAGACCCTTCTGTGTTGTCGGGAGTCCTACCACAAAATCTATTGTGATGTGCTCCCACTTCCACTCTAGAATTTCCAAAGGTTGCAACAATCCGCTCGGCCGCTGGTGCTCTGCCTTGACCTTCTGACAAGTTAAACACCGGCTGACGTATTCTGCAACTTCTCCTTTCAAATGCGGCCACCAATAATCCTGACGAAGATCTTGATACATCTTGGTGCTACCCGGATGTACCGAAAATTTTGTATTATGGGCCTCCTGCAATATCTCTTCCCTTAAGTCTGGTACATATGGTATCCAGATCCTTCCCTCGAACCTCAGCAATCCTGTGTTGTCAATCTTGTACTTCAATGTTTTTTCCTCCGATAGTTGCTTCTTAATGATAATGCACTCTCCATCAAATTCTTGAGCCTCCTTTATCTTATCCAGTAGAGTCGGACCTACTGTTACGGTAAATAATTTTTCGTCCGTCTCCATCGGATACTTAACCTCCAGTTCCAGACGTTCAAAGTCCCTTATCAATTCCTCTTGAACTATCAATTGCATCAATTTCGCTTTGCCTTTCCTACTTAAGGCATCAGCCACTACATTTGCTTTGCCCGGATGGTACAGAATCTCACAGTCGTAATCTTTGATCAATTCTAACCATCGGCGCTGCCTCATGTTTAGCTCCTTCTGAGTGAAGATATATTTTAGACTTTTGTGATCTGTATATATCTCGCACTTCTCTCCGTACAGGTAGTGCCTCTAAATCTTCAAGGCGAAAACTACCGCGGCTAACTCCAGGTCATGAGTCGGGTAACCCTTCTCACAGTCCTTCAGTTGACGTGATGCGTACGCCACGACCTTGCCGTGCTGCATCAGCACACAGCCAAGACCTTTGTGTGACGCATCGCTATACACTACGAAACCCCCAGTGTTGTCTGGTAAGGTCAACACTGGTGCTTGGCTAAGTCTTTTCTTCAGCTCCATGAAACTTTTCTCGCATTTCTCCGACCAAACGAACTTAACTGTTTTTCTGGTGAGATTGGTTAACGGCGATACTATTTTTGAAAAATCTTGTATGAATCTCCGATAGTATCCTGCTAATCCCAAGAAACTCCGAATTTCTGTTGGCATCTTCGGCTGCTCCCAATTGATAACCGTTTCTACTTTTGCTGGCTCCACCGAAACACCATTTTTGTCGATGACGTGACCCAGAAATTGCACCTTCTGCAACCAAAATTCACACTTAGAAAACTTTGCATACAACTTCTCCTTTCTGAGAGCTTCCAATACAATCTTTAAATGTTCAGCATGCTCCTCCTCTGACTCTGAATACACCAAGATGTCATCGATGAATACGACTACGAACTTGTCTAAGTACTTCTTGAACACTCTGTTCATCATATCCATAAATGCCGTTGGCGCGTTCGTTAATCCAAATGACATTACCAGAAACTCGAAGTGCCCCATAAACGAGTTCTGAATGCAGTCTTCGGGATATCTTCCTGCCTCACCTTCAGCTGATGATAGCCTCTTCTTAGGTCGATTTTTGAAAAGTACTTTGCTCCCTTAAGTTGATCAAACAGATCGTCAATCCTTGGAAGCGGATACCTATTCTTAATCGTAACTTTGTTCAACTCCCGATAGTCGATACAAAGCCTTATAGAACCATCCTTCTTCTTTACAAACAGAATTGGCGCTCCCCATGGGGACACACTCGGTCTGATATAACCATTGTCTAACAGTTCCTGCAGTTGAACCATCAACTCTTTCATTTCTACAGGTGCCATTCGATACGGCGACTTTGATATTGGTGCGGTTCCGGGTACCAAATCGATTACGAACTCGATTTCTCTGTCCGGCGGCAGTCCCGGAATATCATCTGGGAAGACATCGGCGAATTCCCTCGCGATGGGTATTTGACTCAGTTCACCCTCGACTTGTCGAGTATCAACCACGTGAGCCAAATAACATACGTAACCTTTCTTAAGTAATCTCTTTGTTTGCATCATCGTCAAACAACAAGATTGTCTCGGTGATTTACTACCATAGAATACCACCTTCGACTTATTAGGAGTCTTTAGGTATACACACTTCTCCTTACAGTCAATAACTGCCCCGTGAATTGATAGCCAATCTATTCCCAGGATTACATCAAATTCTCCCAGCCGAATTGGTATCAGATCCACATTGAGCTTAAATCCTCGCAATTCAGCACAACAATTCCTATGAACGTATTCTACCGGGATAATTTCCTTGTTTGCTACTTCTACGTTCATAGGGTGTTCTAACTCTTCACGAGGTAAATTTAACTGACTAGCAAATTCTTCTGAAACAAAAGAGCAGGTAGCAACCGAATCGAATAACACATATGCATTTATATCATTGATTGGGATGATACCTGACACCACGTCCCTAGATTCCATTGCATCCTGAACGGTCATGTTGAATGTGCGTGTCGTTGGCCTGTTGGCTTGACTGGCTGGTGCCCCGTAGCTCAGCCGATTATTAGTCCCGCTGTTGTTGTTGCTCCTGTTGCCACTCCCGACGTCGCCCTTCATCTTCGAACAATCCTTAATCTGGTGGTCGGGTGATCCACAAGAGAAACATCCTCCTTTCTGCTTGTTCGACACTGAGGAGCCATGTGCCCCGGTTGTCCACATCAGTAACAAACACTTTTCCCCTTCATGCACTCCCCCGAGTGATTCGTCCCGCAGTTATTGCAGTTCCCACTTTTCTTAGCCTCTCCTCCGGATTTATTGCTCTCGAACGATTGGCTTTCATTCCATTTGCGCTTATTGGGGTTGTTGCCTCCGCTGCTCCCCGCTTTGGCAACCTCCTGACTCTTCTTTCTATCTTGGTTGAACCGTGCCACCGCTTCATTGCCCTCTTCCGCAATGATAGCTCTCTCCAGCAGTTCCGAGAAGTTCTTAATCTTCAATATTGCGACTGACTTCTATAACCACGGTTTCAGTCCCAACTCAAACCTTCTTGCCTTCCTGGCCTCGGTGTCCACCTGATGTGGGGCAAATTGGGCCAACTCATTGAACTTTGCCGCGTACTCGGCGACAGTCATATTCCCCTCAGTTCCAGGAACTTCACTTCCATGTCCTGCTGTGTATTCTCCGAAAAGTAATTTTCGAAGAATAGCTCTTTGAATCTGTCCCACGAGATGACTCCCTCACCTGCTCGTCCCTTATTGGCCTTCCACCAATAGTTAGCCTCACCCTTCAACATGAAAGTGGCAAATCCTGTTTTCTGTTCTTTGGCTACTCGCGCGACTTCGAAGACCTTCTCTATTTCTTCGATCCAGGTCTGTGCTTCTATTGGGTTAAGAGTTCCCTTGAACTCGGGTGGTCCAACCAGTTTGAAATCTTTAAAATTGGCCAAATGATGCGCTGGCTCGGTTGCTGGTTGGGTCCCTATAAGTGGCGATCTTGATTGCATGGCTTCTGCCAGCATCTCTGCGAACATTCTCATTGGATTGGGTTGGTCCCCAACCTCGCTTTCTGACTCTTCGACCCATTGGTTACGCGGTCGTCCTCTCGGCGGCATGATCTGATGAAGGAAAACTGCCGACTTTTACCTATAGTTTTATGTTTTACACAATATGGTATTGAAATTACCAATCAATAGTAGAAGCATCTATCAAACACACTTGATTTAAATAAAACAACCGCATTTATATTTATATACCACTGTTTAAGTACAACTGGACTCAACCTGTGGCATACTTCTATAAATGAGCCCTGGCATGTCCTATCAAAAATTAACCATCCCCTAAGACAAAAAGTGGGGAAATGATAACCTTCCACCCCTCTATCAAACAAAAGTTGGAGTTTAACTGCTACCCCAAGCATGCTACAAAATATAGGGGTTTACAACACACATATGTCCCTATTATAACAAAAGGTGGGACCTACTGCACCTATAAATATGACAAAACAAGACAAGACATCCATCCTAACACGTCACTACATGTCGTGACGAATCCGCGCCTGCTGATTTGAGGAAAATGCTCCACCCATGACTCGGTGACGAACCGAGCGACTAGATTCTACCATCTTAGTCCGAGGCCTCCTATAGGCTGCATCCAAAGCTAATCCCAAGGTCTCTATCCTCACAGCTCCTGCCTCTAACCTGTCCTCCAACTGATCAACTCTCCTTACTTCTCTAACCCAAGCATCTCTAACCCGAATCCTCTCAGAAATCTCTAGCCCGAACTCGAACTTCGTAGCCTCATGCCAGGCCTTCAAATGGGCGATCTCCATATCCTTATGTTCCAACTTCTCTCTCAGCTCAGCATTCTTGGCCACCATCTGATGTAGTAGTGGTCCAATCTGCTGTGTTGAGGCCTCATAACCCTGCAGTTGTACCTTCAGCAATCCCAACTCACTCTCCAGCTGATATGCTAACTCCCTATACTGATCTTCCATGGTCTGATGGGTTTGGTTATGTTCCTCCAGATGGGCTACCCTATTCTCGAGCTCCTCGTTCCTACTCGACAGTCCTTCAATGATATCATCAGCAGTAGAGTCCATGCCATCTATATAGGCATGTGGCTCATCATCCTCAGTCTCTGGGTCCTCCTCGCCATCACCTGGCTGTCTCAGCACCCTACCAATCACCGGCTCCTCCTCAGAACCATATTCAGCCTTAGCCTCATCTCCAGCGTCCATCTCTGGCTCACTCGGCTGTACCTCGACTAAACCCATCGGGTCCACCGGTATGTCCGTGAACTCTATCTCTCTAGCAGAACTGGGTATTCCTATGTCAGGCATCCTACAACCATAGACAGAGACAACAAATAATCAGGTGTCAGTATCATAATAAAATATGTTCATTGATAAAATGAAATGATATTTTATCATGTACAACTCAGCTCGGCAGATTTTCACAACCCACCCCAGACAAGACCATCATCCGAATCTCCTCGATTCACATCCTAGAGTACTCAATACGAGTTTAAAACTAAGGTCATAACCTAGGTTTCGCGATCCTAAAGTTTATAACCTACAGCTCTGATACCAACCTGTGACGCCCCTAAATTCGGGTCTCCAACTACCCGGATTCGGTCATCACGTTCCAATACACACATTCACTTCTAACAACATACAATAACTAAATGCGAAATATAATAAACATATGTTATTCATTCCAAAGGTGTTACTAGTCCCAAAATACAATAACCTTAATACATAACACAAAGTCATACCCTAAATAGCAATCAGGGTTCGAATTACATTAATAGCAATTAACTAAATATAAAGTAAAATCATCTACGTGAAGCCTATCACTTCATCTTTTCTTTACCCTTGCCCTTTTCTGATGCCTCGGGTTTAGCTGCAATGAAAGTCATGCTATAGCAAGGATGAGCAACTAGTTTGCTCAGCAAGTTTAAAATACAACAATAAAGGATATATCATGATGAATGGAATATAGAAAGAGGATTTAACAATATAAATATCGGAAGCACGAACAATTATTGCTTTTAGGACAATTGACAGTTAAGTAGACTTTGAACAATAACTTCCAAAGGAGTCAATAACTGGTTGACCCTTTGGTTACTGGCTACAGAATAAGTACTTGAGGGGATCAGCCTCGCGTACACTATGTATATGCATAACATTTAACTCTGTTGTTTGTACCTTATATTAGATATCTGGTTACTCCCCTATAATAAAAGAGATGTTCGTTGCAGTTTAAGAATCCATACCATCACTACAAAAAAATTGCGATTCAGCAACAAACGGTTTTCGTTGCTAAAGGTGCAAAATTTCGTTGCCAAAAGCCATTTGCAACGATTTTTCGGTCGTTAGACCATTCGTTGTGCAATGAGCGTTGCTAATTATCTAGCAACGAAATTATTTTGTTCGTTACAAAAAGTGAGATATTTCGCAACAAAAATTTATTTTCGTGTAAAAGCATAGATCATTTAGCAACGAAATGTTTTGTAGCAAATTTATAAAGAAATTGTTACTGAAAAGCAACTTTCGTTACAAAATCCACCTAATTGGCAACGAAAAGAAACTTTTTTTTTGCCAACGAAGATGAAATTCGTTACGTTTAATACACATTTGCCAACGATGTTTGTCGTTACTAAACATTATGAAAATTGTTGCCTTAACTGATTTTCGTTGCTAATTATATACTTTTTGGTAACGATGTTCGTTGCTAAATGTGCAAAATAAACCAGTCATATATTAATTTGCAACGAAATTATTCGTTGTCGTTAGTTTTGTTATGGATAATTATGATCAATTAACAACGCTATTGTTCGATGCTGATTATTTTTCGAGAGCAACGAAAGTTGTTATCGATTAGCAATGACACTATACATTACCAAATCCATTGACTCTGTTTTGTAACGAATGTCAAAATTATTTTACAAACAAAATAAATCGTGGCTCAATGACCCCATAACAAATTATGACATAAATATAAAAAACTCAAATATTATTAATTAAATCATCCAATACATGATCATTCAATATCTTTACAATCAACTATCTATTATAAAAGAATAATCAACTATCTACACAGTTTTTTGCTTCAGAAATGTAAGTTGTCAGAAGGCTGGAGGGCAGATCAAAAGAGGCAGCATCCACACATATACCTTCCTGAATTTTTATAAGATATTTAAATTAAAAAATCATTTGTTAGTAATCAGGTTCATAAAACGTAATGCAAATTATAAGACATACCAAACTTGCAGGAATATGATTTTCATTGTATATAATAGAACCAAGAAAATGGATGATTAGAAATAAGAACAGGATACCAATGAACCTCAAATTTATATCATTGCTACTTACTAAGTTGTGAGCTTCATCAAATATAAGTACATTGTTATTCTTTCAACATGAATGACTAAGGACCTGGACGGACAGAATTATGCTTATATGTGAAATCAAGGTCATAATTAAAGTTTAACTTCCATCTCTTATATACAAATTCAAGGCCTCATGCCAGTAAACACTAATGTACATGTGCATGAGTTATAAGTAACAGCTATCATTCAAAAGCAACAATAAATGAGAGTATCCAAAATTGAAACCTTAGACTCAACTAGTTTAAAAATATTGATAAGTGTGATAGAATTGTAGTGGTATAAAAGCACTCTTGATTTGTTAATTCACATATGGTCACATTGACTAGGTGAGTTGTCTTCGTTTTGATTTTTGAACACAATGTCGCAATCTAATAATAGATTATTTCAGCATATTTAACTAAAAAGTACCTTGTGTTAAGATTGAAAATGAAAAAAGATCTTGTATCTCTTAGGTTTTCTTACTTATTTTGTGTTCGTAAATTTAGCCCCAAAGTATGAGGATTGGACCGGATACATACAGAAAAAGGAAGAGAAAAAACTTGAATGGTAGGTAATGTTCTAGTATTAAATTATTTGTCAATAGTTTCTTTTGAGGATTTTCTTTGGGAAGTCAGATGTACCTACTCTTTCGAGTGGCTCCACAGAGGTTGGTCATGGACATACTGTAGGTGTTGTAAATGTTATGATTCAGTTTTGCACACCCTTTCTCTTTTATGATATGAGATGATATGTGAGAAAAGATAGACATATAACCGCTGACCATAATTCTTAATTTTTATCCAAGGTTAAAATATCTTTCTAGAAGCCAAAAGTATAAGAAGAGATCAAAATGTAGCAGATTAGCAGTAATGCCCCAACAAGAACAAATGAGCATACCACCAACTATAAACCTAAAGGAACAAGCAACAAATGTAGCTAGATATTAAGACTTACAAGTATAATTTTGTTTCATCCAGTTCCCTTTGAATCTTCAAAAGCTTGTCCGCCTCAGCAAGATCTTGAATAATTGAAAAGTAAAATGAAAGGAAATGTAATTCAGTTCATCTGCAGCGTAAGTTCAAAAACTAATTTTAAAGATGACAACAGTGGAGAACAATACCGCTATGATTTTTATCATTATTATTCATAACAGCAATAAAGAAACTTAATAATTACCTGAAATTTGGTCAAAGCTTCATTGAGGTAGGGTCATGATTAATCTAACGAGTCTTACCAAAACCTTAAATGGTTTAGAGATGAAATATGACTTGCGCCTCTATTACTGGCTTCAAGAAAGGAAAAACCTTCCCAATGCCCTAAATGTTGGCCATGGATTGAACGATTGTTATAGGTATCACAAAGAAGAATATAAGGAAAAATAGAGCGACAACCATGAGCAACCTGTCGACAGATAATTCAACATATGGTATAGCAAGATTATTGCAGCAAACATCACGTGGTTCAGGAGCCCATTCTGTCAACCAGATGGTAGGATTACTCAATTGCTGGGTTTGAGCACAAACAGCTGCTCCCCATCGTGACTTGAAAGAAACAAATGCAGCAGGAACTATAGCATTAGGATCACTTATAACCTTTTCCCTTTCTGCAGCTTTCTAGAAGAATATATATATATATATATATATATATATATATGATTTATTAGAGTCAACTAGAGGAAATACCTCGTGAACCTCTTCATTGCCATTAATATATTAATCCTTTTAAATTGCATAGGTTAGATTATATTATAGATCCTGAAAATGTGAAACAAACTTAGCAAGTGAAGAAAAGATGAAACCTCGTAGTGTTTATTCACAAAATATTGCACATTTTAGTTACCATGTTTTACTTCTCTAACCAACATACTCCTATCAATCATTGTAGTTTTATAAAAGGTCAAAATTTACACCTTTTCACATAAATACATTATGTATAAAAACATGAATACATGTATGCATATAAAAGATGAGGTCCCATAGAACAAGTCAATTATCGAAGAATTGGTAATAAGCTCTATAAGTTCTTCGTGGCTGATATGGTTTCAAATGGTGAAGGAATGGTCAGACTAAATGATAAATCTACTTCCGAAGACTTACGTCTTCGCTTAGTTTCTTAATTTCAGCTGTATAGTAGTCAATCGCATCCACAGTCCTTCCCCAAAGACCAAAAAAACCTGTCTATTCAAAAGCAAATATGGCCTGAGTTGCTTTCAGTTATCAAATAACAATCATGAGAAGGTAAGATAAGACTTGATGGAAAATTTTTATGGATGCTAAATCGAGAGTTTGATGACCATAATGTGGAGAGAAGTACCGTAGTTGTTGGCTTTTTTGCAGGATTTCTCTCATATTTGTTCTGGTAATAGGTAAGCCAATTTTGCAAACTTCTTATTTTCCACCATATTTGCAAGATTATTTGCATTGTACACTCCCTACGAAAGGCTATATATATCAACAATGTGATATTAGATGATTAAAAATACAAAATAGAGCCAAAATAAAAGTTCACAAATAAGAAACGAAATTCACACCATTACTAGTGTTCTATTCTATATCTAAGTCATATTACTCAAAAGGCTATACCTCCCCCCCCCCCCAAAAAAAATCTGCACACAGTCTTTAGAGTTACTTGTCAAAGTATTTTAACTTCAATCATAAGAAAACTATGTAGACCTGGTGCGTAAGGTAATGATCAGGATGATTTACGCAAAAGAAGTGCTCAACATGCTCACTAACTGATTCATCAGGGTCTGGAGGGACATTTTTCACAAGAACCTGCAAGAGGAATTGACTTGATTAAAAATTTAAAAAATAAATGAGAAGGTTTTAGTGTAAGTTTCAACCGAATATGAAAGTGTAATCTTTAGCTCCTCAATTGGGAGGAGGGTAGGTTACGTCCTAAGGTCGTTAACACTCTTTAAATTCCCTTCAGCAAAGAAGGCATAGGTTTATGGTTTTGACAAGGTTTTGTGTCAACCATTTCTGAAAAAAGAAACCGACATTGTTTAAGGTCCTTAATACTCTTCAAACTCCCTTCAATAAAGAAGGCATAGGATTATGGTTTCGTGTCAACTCAATCATTTCCAAAAACACATAAATAAACTGATATTGTTTAAGATCTAGTCTTGCAACTAAACTCTAGTGTTTTTTCCTCTTATATTTTTCAGCTTTAACTTATTTGTCTTCTAGCAGTCACAGACTCAGAGTCCAAAATTTTCTTCTTGTTATGTGGTGTGTGTTTTAAATTGATAGGTATAAACATCAGGTTGCATATGCATGTTCATCATATTCAACTACCAGACCAGTCATAAGTTGCTAGTCCAAATAAGTCCCATAAGCAACTTATCTTGTTAGTAGCTTGATTTTAAATCCTGCTTGAATTATAATCCACTTCAATGCAGGTGGTTTTAGTCTCCTCCTCTCTCTCTCTCTATCTATCTTAGTCTCCACCCCACATTTTGGTACATAAAATTATTTAATTTTCTGTCTTCCAAATCAGAACAGCTTGATTGTATTCCTATCTCTTTGGCGCATTTTCTTATATCATGTTGGAACATGGTCATGATGTAAAACACATGCTCAGTCACCTATTTAATAGCAACTGCCCCTTCTACTGCTATTGATGCCATTTTAAGTTGGACCATGTTCACAAAGATGGCATGCTTTGTTCCCATTCAACTTCCACTCTGTCCCACCCAATTTTCACGTTGCACAAACATGAAAGACTTGAAATTTCAGAACATAACTACACTATTTCAAAATTCTCAGAATAGATATGTAAATCTATAGATTGAAGACAAACATATATAACAAACGGAATGAGGTAAATGAGAAAATGTGAGAGAGAGGGACATGTGATTGCTAACAGTGATAAGGGGAACGCCGGACATGCGAGGAAAAGGAAAAGGCTGATTTGTTGAACGTCGGACACCTTTTCATCACTGATTTATAGATTGTTAGCAATCATATGCATGAGAACGAAATTAACCAAATCAATTAATGTATGTGATAGGTCTCCAACTTTCAGGAAATATTTTGATGATAACAATAATTAGGTAAAAGATTTATTAGAGGGAAGAATTCTCTCCTTAAGATTTACTTTTAATTATTTTCTATTATTTTATTTACTTTTGATTAAAAGTATTTTTCAAATCCTATTGAATTAATTTTCTTGACCTTGATAATTTAATATCAAGTGTTAAAATAATTAATTCATAAAACAACATTTCCGAAAGGAAAACTCCTATTTATTCTCAAAATGATTTTAATCTCAAAGTTTTTATGGGCTAAAGGATATATAATTAATATATATATATATATATATATATATATATATAACGGATATATATACATATAGATATATATGTGCATGTGTGCATTTATTACTTGATTATATATGATATCTATACATGCAATCATGTGCTGGAAGTAAGCTTGCAAAGTGTCACTAAAATTGGGACAATCTCATATAAATCCATCCGTGCATATAATAGATTTTGGAAAAGATTTTCATGTGATCATTTATTACTCCTCTTTGACTAAATCTAATTCGGAAGATTGTTTTTGGCAATCCGCGTGAATTAAAAAAAATTGATCCGAACCCTTTATTTTGAACAAATTGATCTGATCAATTTATTTTAAATAAACTTTCAAAAATTACCTTTATGCCCTTAGTCTCAAAACTCCTATAAATAGGAACCTTTTTCTTTCATTTCAACTCACCAATTTACTATCAAAGAAAAAGCTTACTCCTTGCCCACATATTTTCTCTCTACAAAAGCTTTATATCTCTTCTACTCTAAAGTTCTAATTTGTGTGAAGAAGAGAAAATTGGTCACAAGTATTAGAGATAAGTTGTTTAATTTATTTACTTGGATAATCTCTTACTTGTTTGTTGTTATAGATATACAAATATAAATTATTATACACAATTATATATATCTATATTTCATCTATCTATTAATAAAAAGTCAGTACTTAGACACCGAGACTATAGCGGAGATATTCCTCTTAAGTGAGGGAATTAGCCGAACGAGTACTCAAAGTCCTAAGTGGCCTTTTATTAATATTATTTATATAAATATTAGTAGATTAACACTCAATTGTCATAACGACGTTGTGATACTCCTTTTGTAACAAAGTGGGTTATCCGAACTGTAATTGAATTTTGAGTGATCTATTGAAAGCATTTATATAAATATCAATTGCGAAATTATAAATTTGGTAAACACTTAGATACCGATTTTATTTGGATTTATTCATCTTGAGTGAATTATCCAAACGGTCTTTAAAAAATTCTAAGTTGCCATATTTATAAATATTCACATAATAGATTAAATATATTAGTATATATTCTCTGAGTTAAACAAATTCATTTGTTATATCAAATATTCTCTAACTAATTCATTTATTACACTTGACATTTGCTAAACTAGTATTTGATCATAAATTTATTTATTCATAAAAATACTTGTTGCATATTATAAAAGTTATTTAAACTTTTATACCTGAAATTAAAACTTCATCTTTTTATAGAAACACATTCTTTATTTATAAAAGTGAAGTTAAATCTTTATAAATCTGAGTATAAAATATTATCTGCTTATTTTAAGAAGCATAAAATATAAAAGTTATTTAAACTTTTATATACACATGTACTGAATTATATCGGCTTGTTCTAGAAGCATTTCTTTATCAAAACTTTTGTAAAAGGGAAAAGGGTAGAGTTAGTTTATTTTATGTATCTGTGAGAAAGACGTGTAATTCTTTGACCAAGACCAGAGTCTTAGAGAGGTCAGCTGGGAGTTGGTTCTCTAGTGAACTTGTGAGGTAAAGAAGAGGCTGTTGTTTCAAGACCAGATCATAGAATAGAACTGAACTCAAAAGGAAGGTACAACTAAGCTTGAGGAAGGAGCTGGGAGCTTGCTGTCCATGATAGTTAGTTGAGAATAGTTGTAAGTTTGTCTATAAAACTTTGTAAAGGCGTCTCCGCCTGTTGAAGGAGTATTTATTACTGATAGTAATAGGATCTCAAGTCTTAGAGAGGAGCTTGAGACTGGAAGTAGCAACATACCTGGGATGTATGTTGTGAACCAGATAAATCTCTTTGCATTGTGTGATTGAATTTTTAAATGTATTGCATATTAATTTTCAGTACTACTAATTAACTTGCAAAAAATTCAAAAAGGCCTTAGATAATTTTTAAACTGTAATAATCTATTCAACCCCCCCTTCTAGATTATTATTGGACTTTCAATTGGTATTAGAGCGGTGCTCTTTAACTTGTTTGTTGAGTGAATACAGGCATATCTAAGAGTAGATCCATCTATGGCCTACAATGCTACTGGTTGCGGAGAAGGACTATCAATGTCTAGACCTCCACTATTCGATGGCACAAATTTTGCCACCTGGAAGAATAGATTAAAAATCTATGCCAAATCACAAGGAATCAAAGTTTGGTTGGCAATAGAACGAGGTGTAAAAGTTCCCACAAAAATTGAAGGTGAAAAGATCATTGAGAAAGATGCTGATGAATTCACCACCGAGGATGAAGAGGCTATGAATATAGCTTCTAGAGCCGAACAAGTGCTGACTAGTGCTCTTATTGAAAAAGAGTACAAAAGAGTTAGTAATTGCAAGAATGCAAAAGAAATCTGGGAAAAATTGATTATAACCTATGAAGGAACCAATCATATCAAAGAAACCAGAAAAGATGCTCTAATTCAAGAATTTGAAAGTTTCAAGCTAGAAGAAGGTGAAAAGATCATTGATATGGAAACACGGTTTTCAAGAATCATTGATGAGCTAGAACAGCTAGGGAAGGCATACACAACTAATGAGAAAAACAGAAGAATTCTCAAAGCCCTTCCATCCGTATGGAAAATGAAAGTGACAGCCATCAAAGAAATGCAAGATCTAACTACCTATCCTCTTGATAGCCTCATTGGAAATCTTTGTGCTCACGAAGTCGACATGTTAATCGAAAAAGCAGGATCGGATACAGATCTCAAGAAGAAAGGAATCGCCTTCAAAGCTCTACTCATAGATCAAGAAAACGATGATGAGGAGTTAAATGAAGAACTCCTGAGTTTGGATAATAATGAAGTTGCCCTGTTATCAAGACAACTCAGGAGAGTAATCCAAAGCAAAGCTAGAAAATATGGCAAAGGTTTTCTAAAGACAAGCAACAATTTCAACAACTTCAAGGGCAAACAAGTCTTCAGGCCAAAAGCACAAGGAGGAAACTTCAAAGCAAATAATAACAGCAACTTCAGAAATGCCAGCTCAAATGACAATTCAAATACATGTTTTGAATGTAACCAGCCTGGACATTTCAAAAAGGACTGTCCAAAACTAGTCAACAACAAAGTACTAGTAGATGAGGAAGGCTGGGATCTAAGCGACGAAGAAGGAACTATTGAACAAACTGAGGAAATTGCTAATCTATGTTTAATGGCAGACAATGATTCATCACCAAGATCTGAGGTAAACTCGGAACATCAATTACCCAGCACTTCATTTGTCACACACACTTTAGATAATATAAATGAAGAACATCATGAACTACAAGAAGCATATAATTGTTTATATGAAGATAATGAAATCATTAAAGAAGATTTTATTAAAATAAAAATTTCATTAGAAAAATTAATTAAGACTAATAGAAATCTTGAAATTGAAAATTCAAATTTGATTATTATTAATGAAAGTTTAAAAGAAGAAAAAGAGAAACTAGAAAATAATTCTTCAGAAATTTTATTAAAGGAAGAATTAGAAAAATTAAAAAACATAAATAAGAATCTTGAGATAGAAAATTCAACACTCATTATTTCTATTGAAAATCTCGAAGTTGAAAATTCAACACTAGCAGTTATTAATGAGGATACTCAAATGCAAAATCAAGTATTGAATGAAGATATTAAAAATCTAAAACTTGAAAATTCATCTCTAAAGACAGAATTAGAAAAACAAAGTATAAACTCTTCGTTGATAGAGCAAATTGAAGTTCTGACTAAAGAATGGGATGATTTGAGCACCACTGTTATTAAATTCACAAAAGGAAAAGAAAATATTGATGTCATGCTTAATCAACAAAGATGTGGCTTTAACAAAGAAGGATTAGGATACATTGGAGAATCTAGTAAAACAAAAAGCAAATGACTCTATCATGTCAAGAGTAAAGAAAAAGAAAATCATATATCTCCCTTTACTAAATGCACTTACTGTAACCGAAATGGTCATTCTTTTTACATGTGCAATGCTCGAAATGGGAACTATAAAGGAAAAATGATTTGGGTTCCAAAAGGAACTTACACTGCACCTATTATTGTTAATAGAAGAAAAGAAGTCTATAATTATAAAGATATGAAGTTTATAGACCTGGTACTCATAAAATGCCTGTATCTTCTAAAATGCCTTATACAAAATGGAAAACTTACCCAAAGAACCCTTCTTATTAAAGGGTACCAGTTTGTGAAATTAGTGTATGTTGCAGGTGTGTCTTGCAGCTGATACTAGTAAAAATAAATGGTATCTTGATAGCGGTTATTCAAGACATATGACGGGAGACAAATCAAAATTGAACAATATACAAGCTACAGACTGTGGTGAGGTAACCTTTGGAGATAGCAACAAAGGTAAAGTAATTGGAATTGGAAGTGTTAGTGTTAGTAATAAACACATAACAATTTCTGATGTACAACTAGTCACAGGACTCAGGTACAATCTTTTATCTATTAGTCAACTATGTGATAGTGATTTTAAAATATCTTTCAGTCCTCATAATTGTTCTATATTTGATCAATCTAGTAAACTTGTATTATTATGCCCTAGAAATCAGAATGTATACACATGTGACCTAGATACTTATTCTTACCTAGACAATATTTGTCTTATGTCTGCAAATGATGATCCATGGCTTTGGCATCGCAGATTAGGACACATTAACATGAAACTGATCAATAACATTTCTTCTAAAGAACATGTTCGTGGTCTTCCAAAACTAAAGTTTTTAAAGGATCATGTTTGTGAAGCCTGTGAATTAGGAAAACAAATACATGCATCTCATAAACCCAAACTCACAGTATCAACCTCTCGACCTTTAGAACTTTTGCATATGGACCTAGTAGGACCCATTCCTAAACATAGCATGGGTGGTGCTATTTATATTCTAGTTTTGGTCGATGACTATTCTCGATTTACATGGGTTGATTTTCTGAAATTTAAAAATGAAGTAATCAATTCTTTTTCTGCTTTATGTAAGAAAATTCAGAATCAACAGGGAAGCTCTATTGTTTATATTCGGTCTGATCATGGAAGAGAATTTGACAATTCTGATTTTATTATGTTCTGTGATGAGCACGGTATAAGTCATAACTTCTCTGCTCCTTATACACCACAATCAAATGGTGTGGTTGAAAGAAAAAATCGAACTTTACAAGAAATGGCAAATACCATGTTAAATGAATATCGTCTTCCTAAATATTTTTGGGCTGAAGCAGTGGCAACATCCTGTTACATTTTAAACCGAGTTCTATTAAGACCATTTTTTCTTAAAACTCCCTATGAGCTTTATTATAAAAGAACTCCAAAAATAAATTATTTTCGTGTTTTTGGGAGTAAATGCTTTATTCTAAATACTAAAGGACACATATCAAAGTTTGATCCCAAATCTGATGAAGGAATCTTTTTGGGATATTCACTTAATAGTAAAGCATACAGAGTTTTTAACAAAAGAACTCTAGTTGTTGAGGAGTCAATGAATGTAACTTTTGACGAATCTAAGCCTCCTCCCAAATATAAAGAATTAGTTGACAGTGATGTTGTCATTGAAGATATTCTCAGAAATATGAAGGAACCAAAACTAGATAATGCATCTCCACCAGTCAATGTTAATCCTCTTAAAAATCCCAATACTCAGTTAAACGACTTGTCCAAAGATTCACATGTTATTAAAAATCATCCTTTAGAAAATGTGATTGGTAATATTGATAGAGGAATACTTACTAGATCACAAGCACATAACTTGGCTGGTCATTTATCTTTCTTATCTCAAATTGAGCCTAAAAATGTAAAAGATGCTTTGACGGACGAAGATTGGATAATAGCTATGCAAGATGAACTTGAACAGTTCATCAGAAATAAAGTCTGGGAGTTAGTTCCAAAACTCGAAGATACTTCCATCATTGGAACTCGATGGGTTTTTCGCAACATATTAGATGAAAGTGGAACTGTAGTACGCAATAAGGCAAGACTAGTTGCACAAGGATACAATCAACTTGAAGGTATTGATTATGATGAAACTTATGCTCCTGTTGCTAGAATTGAATCTATACGCATGTTATTAGCTTTTGCATGCCATAAAAATTTTAAACTATTTCAAATGGATGTCAAATCTGCATTTTTAAATGGCGTTATTGAAGAGGAAGTTTATGTTAAACAACCTCCTGGTTTTGAAGATTTTAATCATCCTGAGTATGTCTATAAATTGCATAAAGCTTTATATGGTTTAAAACAGGCCCCCAGAGCTTGGTATGAGCGTTTGAGTAAATTTCTGCTAGAAAATAGTTTTAAAAGGGGTACAGTCGATACTACATTGTTTACAAAATATAAAAATGATGATATTCTTATTATACAAATTTATGTTGATGACATCATCTTTGGTTCTACTGATATAACAATGTGCAATGAGTTTTCTGAAAGCATGAGCAAGGAATTTGAAATGAGCATGATGGGAGAATTAAATTTCTTCCTAGGATTGCAAATCAAACAAGGAGAAAAAGGTATTCATGTCTCTCAATCCAAATACTGCAAAGAAATGATTAAGAAATTTGGTTTAGAATCTGTGAAACCTCTTAATACTCCTATGTCAACTTCTGATAAATTAACTGCTGATGAAAATGGAAAAAGTGTTGATACAAAGAAGTATCGAGGAATGATTGGAAGTCTGCTATATATTACCGCCAGTAGACCTGACATTATGTTCAGTGTTTGCAAATGTGCCAGATTTCAGTCGAATCCTAAAGAATCACATTTGATTGCTGTCAAAAGAATTTTTCGATATCTTAAAGAAACCACAGACTTAGGCCTATGGTATCCTAAAGGTCAACCATTTAATCTTGTGTGCTTTTTAGATTCTGACTATGCAGGTCATCATGTTGATCGAAAAAGTACTAGTGGGACTTGTCAGTTTCTCGGAGGATGTTTAGTTTCTTGGTTTTCTAAGAAACAAAACTTCGTATCTATTTCTACCACTGAAGCTAAATATATCGCTGCTGCACGTTGTTGTGCACAAATATTGTGGATGAACAGACCCTTGCAGATTATAATATAAAATTTAATTGCGTATCAATATTATGTGATAATACTAGTGCTATCAACTTAAGTAAAAATACGGTATTGCATGCTAGATCAAAACATATAGATGTTAGACACCATTTTTTACGTGATCATGTAAACAGTGGTAATATCAAATTAGATTACATTGATACAGAATTAAATATTGCTAATATATTCACCAAACCATTAAGTTCTGATAGATTTTGCAAATTACGAATTGAGTTAGGCATGCTAGATATCTCTTCTTAAATATAATATTCATTTTTTTTCATACTTATTTTTTTTAATTATTAATGTCATTAATATTCTTTTAAAAAAAATTGATCAATTAATTATATATATATATATATATATAATTGTCCTTAAAAGATATTATTTCTTTTTTTAAGTTCTCTTTATTTATTATTTTATTTAATAATCATTACTCATATTTTTCTGTTTTTATAAATATATTTATAAGTTTTCTAATATATATATATTCATGTTTACTGTGCACCGTTCGATCAAATGGTTCATGATCCGATGGGTAAAAGCATTGATCCATGTCCATTCAAATGAGCCAATCAGATTAGGTCACATAGATTAAGCCTCACAACCATTCGATCATCTAAAGAAGCACAAACTAATTCCATCCGTCAGATCGCTGCTTACTCGGTCAAAACAAAGTTTAATTTCCAGGTTCCATCTCCACCGCTGATTCATTTTTGGTTTAATCCTCATCCGTCGGATCTATCTGATAACCCTAACTATAAAATCCTAAATTTTCATTTTCTCTCATTTTTTTTCCTTCCTTCTCTCTTCCGCCGCCCCAACCTTCTATCTCTCTCAACCCTAGCTCACAAATTAACCACAAATCCATGACTTCCTGTCTGATTTTGCGAAAATTAGTTCGATCAAATGAATCATCATCATCTCAATCCTACTTTGACCGATTATTTTTTGATTTTTATTACACCGAGTTTGTGTTCTTCACTCTGTCAGTCTATTTGTGTTCTTCACCCTATCAAAAACATTAATTTGTGTTCTTCAACATATATGATAGATCTGAAGTTCTCTTTTGATTCTATGTATGTTATTCCTTCACAGAACCAGAGTTCTATTTTTCTAAATTCTTTTAAAATATAAATATATATATATACATATTATATATACTTACATCAGTATGCTTCTGAGATTGTTGAATAAACCTTTGATACAAAGATGGCATTAAGAACACTGAGTTGAAACTCAGGTATTATCCTACATCTCTCTACGATATAAAGTTTTGCAGTCTGCTTAGGTAAAACTATCTTACTGATATAAGGTTACTATAAGGACTAATTCCTTGTCTACATGCATGTTTTATTTAGAAATCTGTCGGAATTATTGGGACAAAATGCATTCTGTATAGCTATAACTGATACATTTCATATGTTTATCTTGTGTGTTGAACATTGAGGGTCAGCTGTTGATTTTTTTTACCTATCTTATTTCTGTGCTGAACACTTATTGTCAGATGTTGCTTATCCTTGATATATCTTATTTGTGTGATAAACACTGAATTTCTTTGCTACCTTTGAACTATCTAAATTGGGACTATTGTAATTCTCTTTCTCCGTTGATTGAACTAAAACATTCATATTTTCAACTAAACAGAGTTGGTGGATTTTTTTTTTCAAAAAAAAAAGTACAGACTACTGTTTTGCTGCCATGTTACTGTTTTGCTTAAATACTTCTTGGAAAAGCAAATCACAGTGAAAAGTATGGCTCGTTTTCTTGCAAACCTTTCCATGCATTTACTGATGTAATCTGCATTCTTCATATGTATCTCACTGAGTCAGTCACTCTCCATATCTTTGTATTAATTTCTGAAGTGATATCTCTGGGTATATACTACTTATATAAATTAGCTTTAAGTGAACATGATACATTCATCTCTTAGTTCCACCAGCATACACCTTTTGCATCTATCTGAGTCTCTTTTTCTTCAAACTGCTTGTCTTTCAAAGCATGGACTCTACTTTTTCAAAAAGAAAGAAAACTCCTCCCTCACATTCTGAGATACATTCCTCAGGATATACACCTCAACTAGTCACACCTTCTGCTCAAGATAAGTATAAATTGATGAAACATAATCTCACACTAGGCTTAGGGATTGCATTTTGCAGCTTTCCTGATTTACTTGAACATCTTAAAGCCATAGGTTGGGAATGTCTTGTTGAATTCACTGATAGGCACATTTATCCAGAACTGATTGCTGAATTTTATACTCACATGGTATTCCATAGAGACCCCACTGGTCTTTTACTAAGCATCAACACTTATGTTCAAGGTAAAAACTTTAACATTGATGAAAATCTGCTTGTTCATGCATTACATCTTCATCCATCAATGTTAGATCTACCTAGGATAAATGAATACTTGCATCCCTTAGGCACAACTGTCAGTGATTGTTTACAATTCAAACAAAATCTATCCATAACAACTGATCAACTCATACCTGCTGTTTTGTTTGATTTCCCTATTAATGTTAGTTTGAAATTTCTGACTGCTGATAGTCAGTTTCTAGGTAACATACTTAGACAGAATTTCATGCCTGTAAGAGAAAATAGAACCATGCACCCATTCGATTTGGAAATCATCAAGTGTGTTCTAAATGAGTTCATGCCATACAATCTGGCATATTTTCTCTTATCATCTTTTGAACATTGCTTCAACAACAACTGTCTTGGCTATGGCCTTCTTCTTACTAAAATCTTTCAATATCTGGAGATAGATTTTTCACAACAGCAATTTCAACTCATTCCGAATACCAACATTGTGTCTAGATTGAATCTTCCTCCTCGTCCACTTATACTCTTTAAAGTTTCTAATCCTGACATCATTGAGTCAAATCTGAACATGTCTTCACAATTCGATGCTATCAATAGCATGAACCAACTAATGTTATTTAATCAAAATAACATAATGGTTCAAATGGAAGGAATGCAACAATCTGTGCATCACATTCAAGACATGTTGCATTTTTTAATGGAGAATATGAAGCTTTCCATGCCACCTTACCACTTTACTGCCAGCACCAGCACTGCTAAGGTTGAACCTTCAAATTTATTTCCTCTTGATGATGCTCTTCCCAATCTCGGTCTCCACTTTTCCCCTCTCAATGAAGCAGATTACTAACTATTACTAACTATTTGGGAACAATGTAATCTTATATACTAACTATTTGGGAATACTGTAACTAACTTAAAGTACTAACGTATGCAGGTTTCTTTTATTATATATGCAGGACATATATTCAGAAACTACTATTTCTAAAAAATATAAAGACACTGCTACTAACGACTCTTTTTGCAGGAAAAGGAAGGATTCTGACAAGTATTCTTTCCCCTCTTTTTGTAATGACAAAGGGGGAGAAGAAAAATATTAAAGAAGTCATATGTGCAGTATATATACACAGGGATATAGCAGGGACCACTGTGACCTATAAAGTCATGTGATGTTTCTGAGCATGGATACTGTGGATGTACCCTTTTTGAATGCATATGGGGTGTTGAATATCTTTCATTTTTGTATATGCATATATTAAGGGGGAGCAATGGGAAATATTTTTTATTATTGTCATCATCAAAAAGGGGGAGATTGATAGGTCTCCAACTTTCAGAAAATATTTTGATGATAACAATAATTAGGTAAAAGATTTATTAGAGGGAAGAATTCTCTCCTTAAGATTTACTTTTAATTATTTTCTATTATTTCATTTACTTTTGATTAAAAGTATTTTTCAAATCCTATTGAATTAATTTTCTTGACCTTGATAATTTAATATCAAGTGTTAAAATAATTAATTCATAAAACAACATTTCCGAGGGCAAGGAAAACTCCTATTTATTCTCAAAATGATTTTAATCTCAAAGTTTTTATGGGCTAAAGGATATATAATTAAAATATATATATATATATATATATATATATATATATATATATAACGGATATATATACATATATATATATATATATATATATATATATATATATATATAACAGATATATATACATATAGATATATATGTGCATATGTGCATTTATTACTTGATTATATATGATATCTATACATGCAATCATGTGCTGGAAGTAAGCTTGCAAAGTGTCACTAAAATTGGGACAATCTCATATAAATCCATCCGTGCATATAATAGATTTTGGAAAAGATTTCCATGTGATCATTTATTACTCCTCTTTGACTAAATCTAATTCGGAAGATTTTTTTTGGTAATCCGCGTGAATTAAAAAAAATTGATCCGAACCCTTTATTTTGAACAAATTGATCTGATCCATTTATTTTAAATAAACTTTCAAAAATTACCTTTATGCCCTTAGTCTCAAAACTCCTATAAATAGGAACCTTTTTCTTTCATTTCAACTCACCAATTTACTATCAAAGAAAAAGCTTACTCCTTGCCCACATATTTTCTCTCTACAAAAGCTTTATATCTCTTCTACTCTAAAGTTCTAATTTGTGTGAAGAAGAGAAAATTGGTCACAAGTATTAGAGATAAGTTGTTTAATTTATTTACTTGGATAATCTCTTACTTGTTTGTTGTTATAGATATACAAATATAAATTGTTATACACAATTATATATATCTATATTTCATCTATCTATTAATAAAAAGTCACTACTTAGACACCGAGACTATAGCGGAGATATTCCACTTAAGTGAGGGAATTAGCCGAACGAGTACTCAAAGTCCTCAGTGGCCTTTTATTAATATTATTTATATAAATATTAGTAGATTAACACTCAATTGTCATAACGACGCTGTGATACTCCTTTTGTAACAAAGTGGGTTATCCGAACTGTAATTGAATTTTGAGTGATCTATTGAAAGTATTTATATAAATATCAATTGCGAAATTATAAATTTGGTAAACACTTAGATACCGATTTTATTTGGATTTATTCATCTTGAGTGAATTATCCAAACGGTCTTTAAAAAATTCTAAGTTGCCATATTTATAAATATTCACATAATAGATTAAATATATTAGTATATATTCTCTGAGTTAAACAAATTCATTTGTTATATCAAATATTGTCTAACTGATTCATTTATTACACTTGACATTTGCTAAACTAGTATTTGATCATAAATTTATTTATTCATAAAAATACTTGTTGCATATTATAAAAGTTATTTAAACTTTTATACCTGAAATCAAAACTCCATCTTTTTATAGAAACACATTCTTTATTTATAAAAGTGAAGTTAAATCTTTATAAATCTGAGTATAAAATATTATCTGCTTATTTTAAGAAGCATAAAATATAAAAGTTATTTAAACTTTTATATACACATGTACTGAATTATATCGGCTTGTTCTAGAAGCATTTCTTTATCAAAACTTTTGTAAAAGAGAAAAGGGTAGAGTTAGTTTATTTTATGTACCTGTGAGAAAGACGTGTAATTCTTTGACCAAGACCAGAGTCTTAGAGAGGTCAGCTGGGAGTTGGTTCTCTAGTGAACTTGTGAGGTAAAGAAGAGGTTGTTGTTTCAAGACCAGATCATAGAATAGAACTGAACTCAAAAGGAAGGTACAAGTAAGCTTGAGGAAGGAGCTGGGAGCTTGCTGTCCAAGATAGTTAGTTGAGAATAGTTGTAAGTTTGTCTATAAAACTTTGTAAAGGCTTCTCCGCCTGTTGAAGGAGTATTTATTACTGATAGTAATAGGATCTCAAGTCCTGGAGAGGAGCTTGAGACTGGACGTAGCAACATACCTGGGATGTATGTTGTGAACCAGATAAATCTCTTTGCATTGTGTGATTGAATTTTTAACTGTATTGCATATTAATTTTCAGTACTACTAATTAACTTGCAAAAAATTCAAAAAGGCCTTAAATAATTTTTAAACTGTAATAATCTATTCAACCCCCCCTTCTAGATTATTATTGGACTTTCAGTATGAACACCCAAATTAACCAACAAATCAATTAATGTATGAACACTCAAATTAAATAATCTACAAACCCGATTTCTAGGGCACGACTGTAGTAGCCGATGCCCTTCATCATAATCGCATTCTTTGTCGGCTTTGGATCCTCTCGCCATCAACTCTTCTGCATACTCCAGCGATTTCTCATGTTCTTTGTTGTTGTTGCTGCAAGATGACCGTGAGTATATAAGAGGGAGAAACCACGAGGAAGGCGGCTTGAGTGAAATTTGGAGTGCATAATTAGGCTACCGCTCTAAGATAAAAATTGATGAGAAACGGGTACAGATCAACCTTCCATGGTTAGGAAAAGGTTTCACGGTTGGTTCGATGAAGGAGAAACAAATTGGGGAAAGGAGTAGAAGAGTTTAGGGCTTTTGTGATGTTGTCTACCGCCTTTACAAAATATTGCCGCTTGTTTTTTCATTAGCTTTCCTCCCTTTTTGAATGACTTATAAATCTAAAAACTTTCTTCCTTCCTTCCTTCCAAAAGAAATAATACTTTGTAATATAAATATATTTTATTAGCTAAAATAAATAATTTTTATTTTTTCAAATTAGTAATTAAATGATATAGTTGTTAATTATACTATTTATACTTATATGTGAATAATAATAATAATAAATTAATATAAAGCTAGATAATTTTCATAAGGAAATTGGTTCCTTCTTAGACTATAAAATATGACTAATAATATTTTTAGTATATAATCAATTATTTATAAAAATAAAAATAACTCCAGAGTAAAAGACATAGAAGAGATTTAGTTTTAGGGTATACATAGCGGGAGTGAAATAAAGAGATGGAGGAAAATATTTTGGAGAAATATTAAAGCTAGCTTAGCGCTAAATTAAAATTTCAATTTTGGTATTTATTTTTTTATTGCTAGTATTTTATTCACCTTTGTATTGGATTTTACTTTTTTTATGAGATAATTGATTAATTCTCTTTTCTATGAGATAATTGATTAATAATGTAGTTGATATTTCTAAACACTTAGAAAGAAAATAAAAAATAAAATTGTTATTCAGATAAACATATAAATTTGTATTTAAAATTTAGAATGTCATAAATTAACAAAGAACAAACTCAATAAAACTCTTTTTGTAGAATTAGCAAGTAATAATTTCTTCGTAGATAATATTTTTCTTTGTAAAATTTCACCGTAAAAAAGGCAGCAACAGCTATTTTTTTACCGCCTTAATTTTGCGAAAGCAAAAAATAAATTGTGAAGAATGTTTCTTTCACTAATAACTATATTATCATTGATTTTTTTTTTCTTTTCATTATTCTCCCACTAAAACATTCTCATTTTCTTGGTAGTGATAATTGTACAAAATGATACGATATACTAAAGTTTATCGTCATAGTTTTTATCATACCAATCTATTAGATTAATATAATTTATTATTTTTAGGGTATACATTCTCATTTAAATATTCGCAAATTTTGTAATTGGAACCTTTTTTAAAAGGAATCAGAATTATGTATAGAGTTTATAAATAATTGTATAATGATGTAAAACATTAATAAATGAAATTACGAGTGTAAATGTAGAAAATAAAAATAATAATTAATGATATTTTTTTAATAAAGTTTGTTATTTCATATGTTTGAATAAAATAAGAAAATACATCTATGTGATTAGTAAATAATATTAATATATATATATATATATATATATATATATATATATATATATATATATAGACACACACACACATATATATATATTCGAATTAGAGCAAGTAAATACATCTATGTGATTAATAAATAAATAATGATAGATGATATAATATTAATTATTGAGAATACTAAAATGTTACTCCTTGGTTCCAAAAAAAAGTTTCAGTGAGTATGTTTTTGTTTATTTAATTATGAGAACTTAAAATTCAAATTATAATATAATTTTATTTAATTGTTGACAATAAAAATTTTATTTTCAATAATTTTTATGTTATTTAGAATACTAAATATTAAATTATTTAAAATCAAGTAAATTTACAATAATTGGAATTATAGAATTTTGAAAATTGATTATGAAAAATTTTCATATAAGATTCTTCTGGAATAGATCACAAATGCTAGAGTATCACTTCTTTGTTCTACAAATTATTTTTATTTAAATTTGTTCTTATTTAATTTATGACATCCTAAAATTTAAATTATAATGTAATTTTTTTTTTCAAATATTAATTTTGTTTTAACAATACTTCTTAATTAATCTACAAATAGCAATATGAATGTAAAAGGTTAAAACGATGTCGTGGGGCAACTGTGTTGTGATATAAATGTTTTTTTTTTCTTTTTTCTTTCTTGTTTCTTTTTTCTTCTTTTCTTTCAGCAGTCCAAGTCTGCCATTTGTTTTTTCGTTTCAGATAGAAAGACAAATTCATTCTCTTTTGAAGATGGTAAAACAAATGGTTTGCATCCATCATGTTGGTGTAGAAATTTAATTAGAAAATGGTGCCACTTGCCGACCTCTCTCAAATCTCTCTCGCATAGATATTCTTCTGCCACCACCGCCGCCGCCCAAAGTTTCATTTACCAAAGAGAGGTATTGCTAATTTTTTAAATTTAGGTATAAACTTAATGTGCTGCAATTTCACATCCATTTCATTTGGATACTCTGAACCATGTTCTGGAATTGATTTGTCTAACGTGAACTTTTATTTGTAAAACTCTATATGCCCAAACCTAATTATGAAGCAGGCATTTGGTTGACCTTAAATTTGTAATTGTTTTAGCTTTTTAAATTAAAATCTCTAATTCTTTGTTACTATATTATTCACTATACATCTTTAACATTATATACATCGGGTGATCTTGAATGGGGGCATAACATGTTTGTTTATATGCCAAAAAGAGGGTATACACCTATATTTTAACAAGTGTAGTAAACTTTTCACTTTTATTTCTTCACAACCCCTAATTTTCTCATTAGCCTATCTGCAGTGGTTAAAGAACCTTATTTTTATGGATTACAAACTAGGTTTTACTAATTAAGCTTATTGTAATTGGAGTTGGGTCCAATTTACAATTTATGAAGTCTTTCGAAAACGAAAGGTGAGGTGACTAATGTTTTTTTAACATTTGTAATTACAAGTTTCTCAAGTTAATTAACACATGGATTTTAATTTTGAAAAGATGAATGAGTTTTTGGCAAGCTAATTCTCATATCCCGTTAGCAGATTAATGTGTATTCATGCTTTCCACTTAAATTTTTTCTTTTTATTGTTATTTACTAATTGAATTATTATACAGAATGAGTCGAGATTTCAATGACATGAAGTATTTGACCAATACTAGTACTAATATCCATAATGGAAGTCGAGATGAATTTAGCCTGGATAGTCTTTGCAGCAACTAAAAAGCAGAACTTGAAAAGGAATTGAAAACAGGATTAAGCTGTAAATATGTTTTGAATTTAACCGTGACAGAATTCGGTGTTCCTTCACATGAATTTCTTGATGTGTGTGGGTGTGAATGAGATTGATTTTCTTTTTGTACTAGAGATTTGTGAAAGGATCAATGAATGTAATACTATGAATTGTTGTTTTTGGTGTATTCAGAATTGTTTACTACTAAAAGTTAACTTAGCCCATGGTGTAATTATATTGTTGGGATTCTTGAGGTATATATGCAGTGTTACATGCTACACATTTTGTGGAAGGGGTGGAATATATATATATATATATATATATATATATATAAAAACTTATTTGAAGAGTTGGTATTTCTTTTTCTGAGTATCCTTATTCTCTTCCAAGTGAATCATGATAGAGAAAGTTACTTATGGTTTCAAATATAGACGCCACATCTATGAACACATTCATCAAATCCATGCAGATGTAACTTTGTTCTCCTCTTTTCAGTCAGTAGAGCCTCAAGTTTTTTTTGTTTTTTTTTAATTTTTATAAATTTTAATAATAATGAATTTATGGTTCCTGAATCTGTATCTGATTTTTGACCTTTGATGAAAAGGTGTCCTTTCACTGGAGTCACCATCTGGTTAATCTGTTTTCGTTTGGTCTGTGAAAAGGGAGTCGAGTTTTTAAACTAGACTAGATGAAGAAATATCACATAATAAACTTGACCCATTAACATGCATGTTGCACTAAGGGTATCGGGAGATAGAGCTGCGTTCTACAGTTGCAGGATTTTATCTCACCAGGATACACTGTTAGATGATGCTGGAAGACATTATTACAAAAACTGTTATGTTGAAGGAAGTGTCGATTTCATGTGGAAATGCTGCTTCTCTTTTTAAAGTAAGTTTTTCATATATGAAACTTTTCAGAGTTCACATTCGGGCCAAATTATTTTAGCAATTCCTGTTGAATATGATATTGATTTCTATATGTATACATGTCTTATTTTAATTTAGCTTTTGTTTGATTAAAGAAGAAATAATAATTAAAAACAGACGACCAAAGTGAAAGTAATATGCCCTCAAGCCAATTATATTTGATGTAATAAGCATTTACTTTGTAATCTTATTCAAATATTAATAATAAAATAAAAGGCATATTTTATCCATGTTAATTGGTTGAATTAATAAATGTGATGAACTCATAGTTTTCAAGCAATGCTTTTAGAATCATGATGAGATCATGCTAGTGAGATCTAAATTCAAGAAAGCTCAAAAACTAAAATGTTCCTAATCGTTGGATCACTAATATTGGGATTACTGATCCGGATAGATTAGTACATACTATGCTTGATCTTTAGAAGATGATGATTGATCTCATAATCATTTGTGTGAAGACACTAAAGCAAGTATGTAGGTGCTTATTAGAGAATAAGTTCACTGAACGTGACTCGCTTAAAGAACCCTAATGGAGTTTTATTCACCTGTCAATAGGGAAGTTCTTAAGTGATAGTTGTACAAGTGATCCTTGGACTTGAGATCATCATAGTACCTTGTGTATGTTAAGTTATACTTTGCCATATTCCTTAATACCTTAGGGTATGTCATAGGGTATGTACGGGTATAATAAAGTATACACGGAGGTAGGTGAATGATCGACAAAGGATCTACCACTTCTGATAAAGGGAGAGAATGTCCTATGCGATTTGATAAATGACAGCTCAAAAATCCCTGGCCAGGGTTGAATGAAAATTAGAAAGGAGTTTCTAATTTACATTAATCGGAGTTGTGCATTCTTAAATCGAAATGCATATGATTAAATAAAATAAGACTTGTCAGTAAATCCATGTCTTATATTTAATCGGGACATTGTATGGTAGAAGGATTGAATTGTACGGTAACTACTACTGAATAGGTTCTATGTGATTAAACATTGATTTCATATTATTCGGATAGTCATGATACTTTATCGTAAGGTGTCCCTCATGATGTAGAATAAATATTATTTATTTATGTTTGAATTAAAGGAGTTTAATTCATTATAAATAATATTAGAATTGTTCTAATTTATTTATTCTACTACCCCGGCATAATATTGAACCTAAAGGGTCACAAACAAACACCGTAAAAAGAATAATATTATATTAGAAGAAATTGGCTTAATGATAATAAATTAAGTATTTAATTTATTAGTTGAATAAATTGAAATGCTTAATATTTATAATGATATATTTGGAGAAATATTGAATTATAAATTAATAAGAGAAATCTTATTATTATTATTATCATTTAATTCTTAATTAGATTAAGAATTAATTTAAATGAAATGTAAATATCATTTAAATTAAATGCAAAAGGTGGGCTAAGCTAATAACATGTGTTAGTTGCTTAAATGCAAAACATGTGGGTTAGGAGAATAATTTTACTTACATATTATGTAAGTATTATTCTTGGTAGTATACTAATTGAATTAGGGTTTTCCTAATTCATCTAACCTAGCATTTATTGCACTTAGAGAAGTGCTAGCCTCCATCTAATGAAGAGTTCTTATTATTCTTAAGAGTTAGGAATAAAAGACTTAAATTGGATTAGCCATCCAAGATTTCTAGGAAATCAAATATTGTTTCTTATATAATCATTCTTGGTGGATTACCTCTAGAGTGCTACATACACTTTGTAGCTAGTGTTTAATTCAAGGAACAAAGATTGGAGAAGCTTGAAGAAATCAACAAAGGATTGTAGATTGGAAGAGCTTGAAGAAATCAAGAGAGGAGTAGATCTTGTAGCGGTTCAACAGTTGAATCATCAAAGGTATTATCTCTTGTTAATATTCATCAATTAATAGTTATGCATAAGGTGATTCATGGATAAGTTGCAAAAAATTTTAATTTCCATTTTTCGTTGCGTATTACAATTAGATTGTGATTTTGCAAACTTACACAAAGAAGAGGGGTGGAATTTGTGTGCGGTCAAATTTGTTTTGCATGCTACATACAATTCGGGCCAAATTCAATTTAGCTATGTTAGGAGTTTAATACTGATTCATTTCTTTGTTCAGCTACAGGATTTGTGTGTGCTGCATCCTTGTGTTTAGATCTAATGATGAGTTCTTTTTGCTCTTGCATCATAGTTGTTATTTAGGGAACACTTTAGTTCGGTCTTTAAGTGGTCAAAATATTAATGCCTCCTTGATGGTGGCTGGAGTGCTCGACTTACAGGTGGTTTGCTGGAGTGTTAGTGCACTGCAAGCTGCCAAGCTGAAGCTGTTATGTTCTCTGCTGGTCCTGGATGCATAATGCATTTAGATAGACTGCATTAAATTATGGATTATGTATTGTTAATTTAAAACCATTAAACTTTGTTAAGATTAAGAATTGTTATGGTTGTTGATTGTTATTAATTATTTAATTACTGATCGGAAACTTTAGTATTGAAAAATTGAAATGATTTTTTTTTGTTTGAAAAAAAATGGAATTTAATTTTAGTTATTGTTCTTGATTTTTTAGATACTTATTAAAATGTTTAATGTATTAGATAATATATATTACAGAATTATATATGTAATATACATATCTACACACATACTTGTGATATTATTATCATATTTTTATTTTTATTATTTTATTTTATTTAGTTTGTGGTTTTCAAATGATATAAAATTAATAGACGAATATGACAAAAACTAAGAATGTGAATATCATTACTTATAGTCCCTTTGTCATGCAAAACAACGAATTATTCAAAAAGAAATAAAATAAATAATAATTTAAAAATGCAAAACGATGCGTTTTGGGAAGGAAAAACAAGGGTGAAATTTGCTTATTGGGGTTATCTTATTTACGACAACATTTTAATAATCGTTGCAAAAAATTGTACAGAATGCGCAACGAAAGAAAAATTGTTGACAATGAATGTGGTCCATATTAGGCTACGAAATATAGCAACAAAAATTTTTTCGTTGCCCACTATGAGGAAAAATTTAGTGGCGGGAGATAAATTTTTATCACCAACACATTGGCAACAAAAAAGTTTATAGGCTGGGATTTTTTTTTCCCCGCCAACGAATTTGCAACGAAATTTCGTAACGACCAATGAATTTCGTTACGAAAAATGAAAGCCTTTCACAAACTGCAGTGAATGACAAATATCGTTGCTAAACATGTATTTTTTGCAACGACTTTATAAGTCGTTGCCCGAAAAATCGTTGCTGAATGTCCATTTTTTTGTAGTGCATTGATCGGTTCGGATAGCTCTTATAAATTCTCGTATACTTGCCTGACCGAACAAAGGTCTAGACTCCATCTTAAATAGTTCATGAATTACAAAACTTTAATAATGTACGAATCCAAGACTGTACAATTTCAAATGCACCGAGTGTGAATGTCAATAATATCGATGTGGATTAATTGTAAATTGATTAAACCACTTAAGCATTCTTGGAAATAAAATTTCATGCTACAATACAATAGTAGCCTATGTTGATTTGATAATATTCAAACCTTTTTGTTTTGATGATGACTTGATTATATGATCTAATTTGTTTATTATGGAATTTCAGGAAATTGAAGAAAGAATTATTTTCAAGAAACAATGAAGATTTGAGTCTTAAAGAATATATGTAAGATCATTACAAATATTTGATTTTTCAATACAAGGCTCTAGGACATAATATTTGTGACAAAATATTTGTGCATTAATATATGCTCATCCTGCTATCTAAATTCTATATACGTATTTACTGAGATGGTATAATGAGTTGATATATATATATTTAAATACGGAAAATGGTCTAGCTGGTTGTCCTTATTAAGAATTGATTATTAATTTATGCATGGCTAGAGTCCTTGATGCTTTGAACTTATGTACTGATATGATAAATACTGTGAGCCACGTGTAAGACTTTATATATTGGAAATTTGGAATTGGTTGGAGTATCTTGATAAGATATGATTACTTTTCTAAATAAATGGGATAAGCATCTTGGGAATATAAAACTATCATTATCTTGACAAAATTGGTTCAAATCCGTTTCCTATTCCAATGCTATATAGGTGGCGGTTGGTTTGAGAAGTCTAATCAGAAGATAGTTCTTTTTGAAAGTGTCAAACAAATATTTGTTACAACCGTAGATAAAATTGGTTTTATCATTAGCCATTAACGGGATTATTAATTGTTATCTTCTAATTGGCAACGGGAATATTTTTGTCTATAAATGGAAGTAGTGTTTTTAATAGAAGATACCGACGGATAGAACAAACAATATTTTGATTTAATATATTGCGACCATATACTTGAGAAAGTTTATACTTATTTTCGATACAATATTTCCAGCTGCTGTGATATTAATTTCAGACTTATTATCAGCAATTTTCGTGAGCATAATATTGGTGATATCTTTTTCTCTACTTGATCATTGCATTCATTAGTTGAGCCTTGCATTGTTAAATTATTTATTTGCTTTGATCATTAGACCTCTACTTTTGTAATCTTAAATTTTAGACTAAGTTTTGTCTAAAAGAATTTAATCTAGGTGGATTAGGGTTTGATTACAAACAGGTTCAAGGAAGCATAGGTGCTTAAGGAGTGCATTGGTGCACAAGGAGCAAAAGTGTTCAAGTGAATTATTGTAATTCAAGATTTGATAGAATCTGTTTTGTAATAGGAATTGATTGTTAAAAGAAATAAAGTGAGTCTCCAATACTAATTGGTATTGGACGTGGAGTAGGCTATTATTATAGAGGGTAATAGCTGAACCACGTAAAAAATCTTGGTGTTGATTTTATTACTTGCTTTACTTTAATCATTCAAAAATTAGTTAATTATCTTAATAATTAAAATTTGAACATTTGCATTATTTTAAGATAATTCATTATTACCAAGTATTTTCACTAAGTTATATTAATCTATAAAATCACCAAGATAATTTTTAAAATAAAAATAGTAATTCGGTAGACTATATTTATTCAGCAAACTACATTCATAGTAATTCGGTAGACCATATTCATTCAGTAAGCTGCATTCATCTATATAGTAGACTGTATTCAAAAAGTTTGGTATAAATTTTTAATTGGTAATAGTTTGTATCCACACTTATTCAACCCCCCTTCTAAGTGTGCCTTATCTGAATTTCATTTGGTATCAGAGCTTGGCTCTACTTACTTGGTCTTAAAGGTGACTTGTAGGGAAAGATTCTGACATGGCACAGTTTGGGAACAACAATCAAGAAGGTCAATCAACCAAAATACCTCCTCTACTGTATGGAACATAAAATTATAATTTCTGGAAATTTCGAATGAGGATCTATCTTAAAAGGGATCCTTGGGAATGGTGGGTTGTGGAGAATGGACCAGTTATTCCAAGAAAAGATGACGGTACTCCAAAGACTAAACTAGAAATGAATTCAACTGAAACCTTCATGGTTTCCTATGATTCAAGAGCTATGAATACTTTACTGAGCGACATGGTGCAGTCCGAGATTGACAAAGTATCCTCATGCAATACAGCTAAGGAAATTTGGGATACTCTAGTAGTGAGTCACGAAGGAACTTCAAAGGTTCGAGAAGTCAAACTAAGTATGCTCATGCATGATTATGAAATGTTCAAACTTGAGAAAGATGAAACCATAAAGATGGCTCAAGCAAGGTTCCTGGTACTTCTGAATTCTTTAAAGCTAATTGACAAAACCATTCCACAAAGTGAGATTAACCGTAAGTTACTTCGGGCTATGCCCAAAAGGTTTGCTTCTAAAATTACTACTCTTCAATATTCCTCTACTATTTCTACTATGGATACATTAACTCTTTTTGGTGAACTTGAAGAATATGAACATCAGTTAAAAAGATATGATGATGAGGACGAAACTCCTCGAAGAAAGGTTTTAGCTCTTAATGCAGGAAATGAAGAAGAGCTCGATGATGATTCGGATGAAGAGATAGCCATGATGTCAAGGAGACTCAAAGGACTACTGCGAAGGAAGAACAAATGAAAGAATATCTTCAACTCAAATAAAAGCAAAGGAAAACAAGTTGAGGAGGCGTGTTTTGAATGTGGACGCCCAGGGCACTTTAAGAAGGATTGCTTTCAACTAAAGAATAAAGGAAAAATGAGCTTCAAGGATAATAAAAGAAACAAAGCTCTTGTCAATTGGAGTGATGAAGAGGAGTCTGAAGTTGAGGTTGATGCCAAGGATGAAATAGCTCAAGTATGCTTCATGGGAATAGAAGGTGAATCAAATGAGGTATCTACTTATGAGTTTAATTTTTTAAAACAAGAAAATGAAAGATTAAAAGAAAAGAATGCATGTTTGAAGGATTTAGTAAATACATTGATGTGTGAAGTTGATTCTTTAATAGATGAAAAGAAGGAAATTGAAAAGGAGTCATCTTGCAAAGAAGAAAAGGTTTTGATTGCAAAAAATGATTATCTTGAAAATTACAACAAGATTCTTTTCAACAAAGTGACCTACATGAACAATGAAGTTGAGAAATTGACTAATGAGTTAAAAATGCGAGACATATGTATTGATGCATTTAGTGATAAATCTCTGTGTAAATCTGTTCCTACTAATGTACTTCAAAAGGAAGTAGATTCATTAAAACTATCTCTTGCTAGATTTGTCCAAGGTGAAGAAAACCTAACCATTATGTTAGGAAAGCAAAGACCTAGTTTTGACAGACAAGGGATAGGTTATAATCCCACTCGTAAAACCGGGAATGTGCAAATGCTTAAATCCAAGTCTCGTTTCAAATTGAATTATTGTTCTCCCTTCACTACATGCAAAAATTGTGGTATTAAAGGTCATTTAGATATAAATTGTTCTAAAAACCAGAAGGTTAAAAAGGTATGGATTAAGAAAGGTGATTTATATACAACTAACACAAATGGACCCAAAAAGATATGGGTACCAAAAAGATGAATCAATTTTTCTTGACAGGTATGCTTCAAGGCAAAAGTTCCATCTCAAAAATGGATTCTTGATAGTGGATGTTCTCGTCACATGACTGGTGATAAATCGAAGTTCGTGGAACTAAAAACCAAGAAGAAAAATGGGACGATAACTTTTGGAGATAATCGAACCTGTGAGATTATCGGGAAAGGTAAAATTGGTAATGATAAGGTCAATATTGATAATGTTCATTTTGTTAGTGGACCTGAATTTAATCTTATAAGTGTTAGTCAATTAATGGATAATGGTCATCAAGTTAGTTTTTGAAAAAGAAAAATGCACAATTACTCATTGTACTAACAATACTACTTTAGTGGCACAAAGAGAAGGAAATATATATACTATTGATTTTGAGCAACAGGATGAAGAACTATGTCTAGCAACTGTGCAAGATGAGGCTAACCTATGGCATAAGAGGATGGGACATGTTCACATGGATTTAATCAAGAAATTATCCTCAAAGAATCTTATCAAAGGATTGCCAAAGATAAAGTATGAAAAGAGAGGAATATGTGTTCCTTGCCAACTTGGGAAACAAGTAAGAACTTCGTTTACAGCAAAGAACATGGTATCAACGTCCTCTCCTCTACAACTACTTCATCTTGATTTATTTGGTCCTGAAAGGCATGCTAGTATTAATGGTAAATTTTATGCTTTTGTAATAGTTGATGATTTCTCTAGATATACTTGGGTGTTGTTTTTAAGAACCAAAGATGAAGCATTTAAAGAGTTTGAGAAATTGATAAGAAGTTTAGAGACCAAGTATAGTCTCAAACTCATAAAAATTCGAAGTGATCATGGTACTGAATTTCTAAAGGACTTTATTATATATTGTGATCAAAAAGGCATAAGCCATGAGTTTTCAGCTCCAAGAACTCCTCAGCAAAATGGAGTAGTGGAAAGAAAGAATAAGACACTTCAAGAAACAGCTAGAACACTTTTACAAGAAAGCAAACTTCCAAAGAAGTTTTGGGCAGAAGCTGTTAATACGTCTTGTTATGTGTTAAATAGAGTTCTTATTTGTCCTATTATTTTGAAAACTCCTTATGAACTTTTGAATAACAAAATTCGTAATATCAGTTATTTCAAAGTTTTTGGATCTAGATGTTATATATTGAATACTAGTGATAACCTGGGAAAATTTGATGCTAAATCTTATGAAGGTATTTTCATTGGCTATTCACAAAATAGCAAGGCATATCGTGTATTTAATATAAATAAATTATGTGTTGAAGAATCTATTCATATAACGTTTAATGAAACTAACAATGATCTTCCAAAAGAAAGAGAAGAGGATGCAGGTAATTTGGAGATCTTAGTGAATCCGGCAAACCGAAGAAATCTATTCAGCAAGCCAAATGAACAGATTCAGCAAGCTGAATTGGAGAACACACAAGGAATGGAACAAGGAACAACACAAGAACTTGAGGAAGTTTTCCCCCAACAAGAAGAAGTAATACACGATGTCCAAATGCCAAAGACTGCAAGATATCTCAAGAATCATCCACCAGAAAACATTATCGGAGATATAAACAAAGGAATCACCACACGAAGAGGGTTACAAAATCAATGTGCATTCTCTGCATTCTTATCACAAGTTGAGCCAAAGAATGCTAAGGAAGCCATTCTCGATGAAAGCTGGCTAATGGCAATGCAAGAGGAACTTCAACAATTTGAACGATGTCAAGTTTGGGAATTAATGCCTCCTCCTAAAGATATTTCTATCATTGGAACAAAATGGGTGTTTAAGAACAAGCTTGATAAACATGGGACAATCACTCGCAACAAAGCAAGGCTAGTGGCTCAAGGATATAATCAACAAGAAGGAATCGACTACGAAGAGACTTATGCCCCAGTTGCAAGACTAGAGTCTATCCGAATTCTATTAGCATTTGCATGTTACAAGAAGTTCAAGCTTTATCAAATGGATGTGAAAAGCGCATTCCTAAATGGATACATTAATGAAGAAGTCTATGTCAAACAGCCTCCTGGATTCGAACATGAGAAATACCCAAATCATGTTTTCAAGCTAAAGAAAGCTCTCTATGGTCTCAAGCAAGCTCCAAGGGCTTGGTACGAGAGGTTGAGTAAGTATCTTCTCTCCAGTGGTTTCACTAGAGGTAAAATTGATTCCACATTATTTATTATGCATGACAAAAATGATATAATTATTGTTCAAATATATGTGGATGATATAATATTTGGTGCTACTAACGATTTTCTTTGTGAGTGGTTTTCAAAATGTATGCATAAGGAATTTTGATATGAGCTTTAATGGGAGAGCTAAATTACTTTTTGGGACTTCAAATCAAGCAAACTAAGGAAGGGATCTATATTCATCAAACCAAGTACACAAAAGAGCTCCTCAAAAGATTTGGTTTTGAAGGATCCAACCCAAAGGCTACACCAATGAGTACATCAATAAAACTGACATCAGATGATAAAGGTATAGATGTAGAGTTAACAAAATATCGAGGTATGATTGGATGTTTATTATATTTAACTGCATCAAGACCTGATATAATGTATAGTGTATGTCTTTGTGCTCGATTTCAAGCAAAAACCAAAGAATCCCACTTACAAGCTGTTAAAAGGATTTTTAAATATTTGAGTGGTACTATTAATTTAAGATTATTTTATCCTATTTGTAATCATTTTGAACTAATGGGTTATTCAGATGCTGATTATGCAGGATGCCAAATTGATAGAAAAAGTACCACTGGTGCTTGCACATTTTTAGGTCATAGTCTGGTTACATGGCATAGTAAAAAGCAGACTTCAGTTGCTTTGTCAACTACTAAGGGAGAATATTTAGCTGCAGGGAGTTGCTGCTCTCAAATTTTATGGATGAGACAAACTCTATATGATTTTGATGTTTTATGTGATAGTGTACCTATTTATTGTGATAACTCTAGCACTATTGACATATCAAAAAATCCTGTTTTGCATTCACGAACAAAACATATAGAAGTTAGGCATCATTTTTTAAGGGATAATGTTTCAAAAGGTTTAATAAAATTGTTGTTTATTCCTACAGAGAAACAATTAGCTGATATTTTTACTAAACCATTAAGTGAAGAAAGATTTTGTATGCTGAGAAGAGAACTTGGTATGTGCTTGGTGTAATATGCTCACATATTACGATAAATCATGCATAAATATCTACATATTTTTTTTAACTTGATTTTTATTGATAAACATTATCTGTATGTAAACGGCGAAGAAGGTGTATCTGCACTAGCACGATTCTCGGTATCTATCATAATGAGATTAGAATTTGAAAAGATTGAAGGAAGGGTTTTATAATTTCAAGGAGTTTTTTCGGAGTCTAACACGCTTATATTAAAAAGCAGAGCATTCATCTTCTTCTCTCAAAACAACTCTCTGATATTTCTCTGATTCTCATCTGGGTTAGTTCTCACCAACAAGTATGAAGACGCGATCACGTCCATCCGGTATCACAATCAAAAACAAAACTCATCCACGTTCTTCTTATACTTCTCGATCGTCAAAGAAGTCCAAAAGCCAGACTTCAGTTCCTATTTCCTCTGCTTCTGATGGATCTGATTCCAGTTTCTCTTTTCTACAGAAAGATCCTCCCTCTCCTGCTTCAAAATCTCATCCTTCACAATCTGATCCACCGACAAAACTGGTAAATCCTTTTTCTACTGTTTCTGATCTACCAGATAATTTCTTTCGAGGTCATAGTTTCGAAGCACGGTTTAAAAATTCCATTGCCACCAAACAATTTGTTTATGAAAAGTTTTTAGACTTATTTTATTTTAAAAATTCACCTTTGGAAAAACTTTTCATGTCTTGTGGAATTTCTGCCATGCTTTTTCCTCCAACAAAGGCATATCCCCGTTTGATACAACAATTCTACACCAACTTAGAGTGTAATGGGGATTGCTATATAACCTTTGTGAAGGGAAAATCTATGTTTTTCACAGTGATAGATTTTGGGAGTATTCTTAATATTTCTTCATCAGGACCTTGTCCATTTACTCTTAAGGGTGCTGCCAATATCCCCTTTCCTCCTCTTGAACAACTTCATACAGTGATGGATGATTCATCTTTAACAACTCTAGTTACTCCTAAAACTGTCGATGTTTGTCCACTTGCATGTGTTTTGCACAAAATTCTTCGATATAATCTATTTCCACGCATAGGTGGTGGAGAGAATTTCACTTATCAAGATTTGGTTGTTATTGCTATGATTTTAAAAGGAGTCAAATTTAATTTTTCTCTTATGATGTTGTCTCACATGCTGAGTTGTATCCGTCAAACTAAAAAGTGTTTGCCCTATGGTTTGTTTTTAACGAAACTGTTTCAGCATTTTCAAATCTGTCTTGATGATGAGATAGTGGTATCTCACAACGACTTTATTGATTCTGCTAATCTCAAACAATCTCATATTTCCTTTGTTGATGGTTCATTTGTACGTCTCACCCCTGATCCCATTCCTCCTTCACCAAATGATGGTTCCTCTGCTTTACCCACTGATAATTCTGACTCACATCCTCTATCCCCGATCTCCTCTACCATAGTGGTTGATATGTTATCTCAAATTCTCAAAAATCAAGAAGTCATTCGTTCTGACATTGTTGATCTCAAACAAAGGATTTCTGTTTTGGAAAAAGGAGATTTGCCTATGCGGGCAACTGATTTATCTAAATATTTTTCAAAATTTGAGGATGAATTCATTGATCTTCAAGCTGGTTTCGAATTGCAAACCATGGCTATGATTGAATCTTTACATCGAAAGATCAATAGAAATTCTTGTCAACTCAGTCAAGAGCTTAAGTTTGTGAGTAATCAAGTTGGAGAATTTGCTGATTTCATGGCTCATCGACTGAATGACGTTGGTAAAAAGTTACATTTTACCTCTATGCATTCTCCTGTTCCGGAATGGCCTCGGTGTAATTGGATGGCTGAATATATTGGTGATTTTTTGGATTTGCCTTTACCAAATGAGACTTTTATTCCTCGTCCACCTAAATTTGCTCATGATTTCTCTCTGGAAGAAAGGCTTCATCGTGTTCTCCATCGTCCTTATTTCACTAATCGTCCTCTACCAAAAATTCATATCGATGATATTGATGTTTAACATTCTTTTTGGTGATGACAAAGGGGGAGACAAGCTACAAAGGATGGTTGGATGGTTGCTTGGATGGTTGCTGTGAAAGATCAGATGATGAATGTTATCTGGAGTTTTTATTTTTGAACTATTTTAAAGACAATTTGGTGGTTATGTTTTAAGTGTTTTTGGTATGATTGTTTTTGAACAATATGGCTGGAGCCAGTACTAGATATTATAATTGATTATGCTTGTTCTATTAATTTCCAGCTAACATATTCTTGCAGGATTATGCTTTGAATTTTTTATATGCATGAATTCAGGGGGAGTTATATTTTTGGTGTTGTCATCATCAAAAAGGGGGAGAATGTTGATTTGATAATATTCAAACCTTTTTGTTTTGATGATGACTTGATTATATAATCTAATTTGTTTATTATGGAATTTCAGGAAATTGAAGAAAGAATTATTTTCAAGAAACAATGAAGATTTGAGTCTTAAGGAATATATGTAAGATCATTACAAATATTTGATTTTTCAATACAAGGCTCTAGGACATAATATTTGTGACAAAATATTTGTGCATTAATATATGCTCATCCTGCTATCTAAATTCTATATGCGTATTTACTGAGATGGTATAATGAGTTGATATATATATTTAAATACGGAAAAGGGTCTAGCTGGTTGTCCTTATTAAGAATTGATTATTAATTTATGCATGGCTAGAGTCCTTGATGCTTTGAACTTATGTACTGATATGATAAATACTGTGAGCCACGTGTAAGACTTTATATATTGGAAATTTGGAATTGGTTGGAGTATATTGATAAGATATGATTACTTTTCTAAATAAATGGGATAAGCATCTTGGGAATATAAAACTATCATTATCTTGACAAAATTGGTTCAAATCCGTTTCCTATTCCAATGCTATATAGGTGGCGGTTGGTTTGAGAAGTCTAATCAGAAGATAGTTCTTTTTGAAAGTGTCAAACAAATATTTGTTACAACCGTAGATAAAATTGGTTTTATCATTAGCCATTAACGGGATTATTAATTGTTATCTTCTAATTGGCAACGGGGATATTTTTGTCTATAAATGGAAGTTGTGTTTTTAATAGAAGATACCGACGGATAGAACAAACAATATTTTGATTTAATATATTGCGACCATATACTTGAGAAAGTTTATACTTATTTTCGGTACAATATTTCCAGCTGCTGTGATATTAATTTCAGACTTATTATCAGCAATTTTCGTGAGCATAATATTGGTGATATCTTTTTCTCTACTTGATCATTGCATTCATTAGTTGAGCCTTGCATTGTTAAATTACTTATTTGCTTTGATCATTAGACCTCTACTTTTGTAATCTTAAATTTTAGACTAAGTTTTGTCTAAAAGAATTTAATCTAGGTGGATTAGGGTTTGATTACAAACAGGTTCAAGGAAGCATAGGTGCTTAAGGAGTGCATTGGTGCACAAGTAGCAAAAGTGCTCAAGTGAATTATTGTAATTCAAGATTTGATAGAATCTGTTTTGTAATAGGAATTGATTGTTAAAAGAAATAAAGTGAGTCTCCAATACTAATTGGTATTGGACGTGGAGTAGGCTATTATTATAGAGGGTAATAGCTGAACCACGTAAAAAATCTTGGTGTTGATTTTATTACTTGCTTTACTTTAATCATTCAAAAAATTAGTTAATTATCTTAATAATTAAAATTTGAACATTTGCATTATTTTAAGATAATTCATTATTACCAAGTATTTTCACTAAGTTATATTAATCTATAAAATCACCAAGATAATTTTTAAAACAAAAATAGTAATTCGGTAGACTATATTTATTCAGCAAACTACATTCATAGTAATTCGGTAGACCATATTCATTCAGTAAGTTGCATTCATCTATATAGTAGACTGTATTCAAAAAATTTGGTATAAATTTTTAATTGGTAATAGTTTGTATCCACACTTATTCAACCCCCCCTTCTAAGTGTGCCTTATCTGAATTTCAGCCTATTCGAAGATAATTGAGTAGGATTTAGGAAAATTTCACAAGGTATAGTTTCAGGAGAAAGGGAACTTGCATAATACATCACATCCCGCTCGAATGTAAATTGAGTAGGGTTAAAGGAAACTTGCCTGTTTGCTCAGCTACAACAAATTTTAGCTTTAATTATTTGGCCTTGAAGGACCTAACATTTGATAAAGTCGATTCATCAATCAACATTGCATAGTTATATATCGGTATACTCTCTTATGCTATTTATTTAGCCGATGAACAATCCACATAGCATATAAGTCAATAGACCAGCCTCAATCCCATAAGATACTTAATTGATCTGTAAACTGAGAAATTATTTACTAACCATATCTCTCTTAAGTGATAATTACTTTCTAACAATTATTTATAACCGTTTTAATTCATTTACATTACTTTATTAACTCTATCGACATTTAATTACTATTTAACACTAGCTAAACAGAAATTAATTACTGGCACTTAGCTATTACTTAAAAATAAATAACAGCTAATCAGTATTACTTATTATTTGAATACTCAAATTATTACCCTTATTTGTCTCTAAGTATGGGTTAATAATTCTTATTTATTATTTATAAAAATAAATAATAAATTTATTAGTGTATCACTAACTAATAGAGACTAATAATAAATAAGTTGTTTAATTTTATTTGCACTTAGCTACTATTCACTTCTAAGGGTATTTAAGTAATTATTACCCCTCATCTCTCATTTCTTATTTAACATTAGTTAAATAATTAATTTATTAATTCTATTCATGTTTAATTATTATTTAACAATAATTAAGTAACCATTACCTTTATTTATTAATGTCCGATAATAAATAATTGATTTATTAATTTCACTCATACTTAATCATTATTTTAATAATGATTAAGTAAATTTTACCTTTATTAGCTTTATTCATACTTAATTATAACAATTAAATACTTATTATCTTTATTCATCATTTATTAATAAAAAAAAATTATCTTATTAACCTTATTATTAATTAAATAATAGTTTAAATATTTATTATCTTTATTTATCATTTATTGATAAATAATTATTTTATTAACTTTACTCATACTTAATTATTATTTAATATTAATTAAATATTTATTATCTTTATTTTTTTTATTATTATTATTAGTGTATAATAATTAATGGTAATAATTGTATTTCATGCCACAACCAACAATTATGCAGAGATACATTTTCACCCATGTTCAAGGTTTGCTAAAACACACTCTTACCTTATTCAATACCCACAGTCGGCTCATAACACAGACTAAATTTAACAACAGTATGAATACAACACTGATTCAAGGTCTGTAACCAGCCAAGCATTATCACATAAAAAAAAACCAGAGTTTCATTTTATAATTCATATTGTAGGCAGAACAATCAATACCAAAAAAAAATGTTATTTTTTGTTGATAAGTTATGGGTAATTAATTTGTGAATTATTTTGGAGTATAAAGCTTGCTTGATGATATTAGAACTCATTTGGTGTGAAAAAAAAGGGGGAAACAAACTAACTTGAAAGCTCACTGCACACAAACCTTGGACCAGGCCTGGCCGCGCATGGCGCGCCAGGAAAAATGTTTGGGCACCTGGCGATCGTTAAAACGGCGTCGTTTGGGCCGTGGCTGGAGGTTGGGTATGATTATACATGATTTAGTATACAATACAAAGTTCAAACGGACAGATTCGGAGTTATAACCAATCTTTAACATTGAAATTCATGAATTGTTTCGAAACTTTGCGCAATACCAAAAACAGTGAAGTTAAAAGTTTTAAAATTATGTAATTATGTGATTTAAGTTGATAATACCATGCTATAATTGTTACTAAACGTTTTTATAAAGTCCATAAACTATAGGTAGTAATTTAATCAGTGAATTGTGAAAAACTTTGGCCGAATTTGACATTTTTCTACGTTCTTCGCGAACTGCAGGAACTGGGTTTCGAGTCCACCGCCCCGGCTGTGGAATTACTCTAGGATTGCCGCCCCAGCGGTGTCACCGCCCTGGTGGTAGAAATGAACTAGTTTGGTCGCCTTGGCGATGACCTCGCCCCGGCGCCCAAAATGAACTGCAATTGTCGCCCTGACGGTAAGCTCCCCCCGACGAGACTTTTGTGAAGAAACCCACCGCCCGGCAGTAGAACAGAAAAAAAAGAGTAAAAAGAAGAGAGTAAAAATTTTCTTCTTTCTTTGTGATCATGTTATGTTATCGTAAACATATCTAAATCTTAGACTAACATATTAATTGAAGTATTAAATGAAATTGGATGAGAATGAGTCCTGAAGTGTTTATAATACTGTAACTAATTATTGTTACTGCTTCATAAACGGAATGTATAGGTTGATTAAAGAACGTAAATTTTAATTTATAGTCTACGCACGAGGCAACTATATTATCCTTACTTTTTATGTTTACGCAAGTACCTTTGATCTATTATTTCGTTGAAAGCAAGCTTCGTAATAATACCTCGATTTCAATTACGCAAATTCCTGAACTTAATTCTCTTATCATTTATGTTTCATAATGCTATTACTTACTCGAGCAAGTTATTATTTCTATTCCATTCAATTTCATGGATTCAATGAGACGTTTTAATTTCCTCTTTGTAATACTTCAGTTATACAGAACTTATCCAATTATACCTTTTGTGAGATTTAGTTTTTGATTCTCGAACATCAATTACACCTTTTGAACCTTGATTGACTAGCGAACCCTTATTGATTTGACTAGTCCATAATTGATGAGCATTCTAAATTCTAAAAACGTTATTGAAGTAAATCCAAACTAAACTTCCTTTGGTGCAGACTCTAATGTCAAATTGAGATGAACAACACTTATACAGGAGATTTTATTTACGCGTCAGTGTTAAGATGTTGTGCACATACATGGTACAAAGGGTTGATCCCCCTAAATACGAGAAGTAAGGTCCATATAGTCTTACGACTGTTAAAGGTTTAAAGTAGAAATACTTGATAATCTGGGACATAGTTCATGGTCTTAAGACCCTTAGATGTTCTTTTGAATCTTGTCTTATAATCTTGACTAAAAAGCTGAACCTTCGATTATTAGATATCTATTGATTATTCGCATGTTATTATTATTTTTGTTGTGTTACTTGGTGGACAATTGTTGCTCACCCTTGCATAATAACATTGCAGCTAAAATTGAAAGAGTTGACGAGCCATCCACTAGTAAGGGCAAAGGCAAAGCAAACAAGTGATGAAGACTTATTATATTTGTTTAAATGATGTGTATGTAATAGACTTAAGTTATATTTCTGCATTGATGTTTATTTAAGGGTAGATGACCTGAGTTTTATTTATTAACGATGTTGTAACCCTTTAATGGGAGATTTCTATTTTTAATTAAGTGTTTTCATTCATATTTGAATGGGTAGTTAGATGTGATGTGATGTATTTGGATAGTGAACACCAAATCTTGTGGAAACGAAGTACCCGGATTTGGGGGTGTCACAACGATCAATAATATAGATGCTTATGTATTGTTTGATTGCTACTTGTTCATTTATATCCGATGACTTTGCTAAGAATCTAGATTTGCCTAAGGAGGAATTAGATTACCCTTTGAACATAGAAATTGCGAATAAGGAGGTAATTCTGAAAGTAGTATGCACACAAGCCAATCATATTTGATATGATGTAGCATATACTTTGTAATCTTATTCGGTTATTAAAGGCATTTTACATTATCTACATGGTGCTGTTATATTAAATGTGATAAACCCATAGTTTTGAGAAATGCTTTTAGAATCATGATGGGGATCATGCTAATGAGATCTAAATTCTAGATAGCTCACAAACTAAAATCGTTCCTAATCGTTGGATTACTAAAAAGGGGATTAGTGAATCCGGATAGATTAGTACATACGTTGCTTGCTCTTATGAAGAGGATGGTTGATCTCATAATCATTTGTGTGGAGACACTAAAGCAAGTATGTACCCTTATTAGAGAATAAGTTCACTGAACATGGCTCGCTAAGGAATACCTAATGGAGTTTTACTCGCCTGTCAATAGGAATTCCTCTAGTGATAGTAGTACAAGTGATCCTTGGACTTGAGATCATCATAGTATCTTGTGTATGGTGAGTTATACTTTGACATGTCCCTTAAGACCCTTAGGGTATATCAAAGGGTATGATTGGGTATAATAAGTTATACATGGAGATAGGTGAATGGTCAACAAAGAATCTACCACTTCTAGTAAAAAGAGTGAATGTCCTATGTGATTCGATAAATGACGACTCAGAAGTCTTTGGCCAAAGTAGAATGAAATTAGAAAGGAGTTTCTAATTTGCATTAATCAGAGTTGTGCATTTGAATCGAAATATATATAATTAAATAAAATAAGACTTGACAGTAATTCCATGTCTTATATTTAATTGGGACATTGTATGGTAGAAGGATTGAATTGTATAGTAACTATTCACTGAAAGGTTCTTTTGTGATTAATGTTGAAATCTATATTATCTGGAAAGACATTAATCGCTAAGGGGGCTTACCCTTATTGTAGAATAAATATTATTTATTTAAATAAATTAAATAGTTTAATTTATTTAATTAAATAAAATTAGATTTGTTCTAATTGATTTATTCACAACCGATTTAATATGGAGAACCTAAAGGGTCACACCGCAAAAGGAAAATATTTATTTAAGAAGTAAATGATATAGTTGTAATAATAAGTTAAGTATATTTAATTTAGTCTATGGAGATAGAATAAATTAAATAGCTTAATATTTATTATTTAATATTTTGAAAATATTAAATATAAATTAATAAGAGGAGTCTTATTATTATTATTACTATTACAATTATTTAATTCCTAATAGGGATTGAGAATTAATTAATAGAAGTACTCACTCATAAATTCCTAATTAGATTAGGAGTTCAATTAATTAAAGGAGTTCAATTAAAATAAAAACTCTAATCCTAAATAGTTTAGGAGGGTTCCCTATATCTTTAAATAAGAGGAGTCTTATTATGATTTAGGGTTAGACAGTTAAACTGTTAGACAGTTACACACTCGTCCATAAGAATTGGAGAGAGAAAGTACTTGCAATATCTATACAGATAGAAACTAGGGTTTTGCCAACACCCATCTTCTTGAACAACTATTCTTCCTTGGTGGATCACCTCTAGAGGCCAAACACTTGGGTGGCTAACGTTGATCAAAGCAAAAGAATTTAGTCCGTGGAATTCAAGGAGAACGCGAAGGAATTGGAGGTGAACTTGTACCCGAGGAAGCACGGTTCTGCGAGGGTATAATTTCTTAATCTCTATCTCTTTCGTTAATTGATAATTAAACACAAGGAAAGATCATGGTGATGGTTTGTATGAAAAATTTTAAAATCCATTTTATTGCGATTCCGCACTATTTATGTAATTTGATTGCATGTTCGCGCTATATACAAACCTAACAATGGTTTCAGAGACTAACTTTGTGCTAATTATCGATTATTATGATTCCATGTATGTATGAGTATGCGATTGGATCGATTTTATGGGCAATGGAAAAAACAATTTCGAAGTCTGCTACGCGGCGCGGGCGTACCGCTTCTAGTTCATTTTGGAGCGCGGCCGCGCCAGAACCCAAAAATCGTTTCTGGGGGTGCAGCGCGGCCGCGCCGCTCCTAGTTCATTTTGGAGCGCGGCCGCGCCGGTCTGCAGAATTTGAAAATTTTATTTTGATTTTATTTATTTTCAATTAAGATAAAAGGTTTATTTTGAATTGGAATATAATTAAAATTAAAAGTTTTATTTGAACTTGGAATTGGATTCTACGTTAACTAGAATAAAAGAGTTTATTCACATTTGGAATAGGATTCCATGTTTCCTAGAATAAAGAAGTTTATTCACATATGGAATAGGATTCCATGTTTCCTTAAAAATAAAGATGTTTATTTTGATAAGGAATAAGATTCAATATATTTTATTTTCCAACAATTTTAAGTTAAAATAAAAGAGTTTGTTTTGAACTTGAAATTGGATTCCATGTTAATTGAAATAAAAAAGTTTATTTTGATTTGGAATTTGATTAAAAATAAAGGAGTTTATTTTTATTCAAAATTGGATAAAATAAAATAAATAAGTTTATTATGATTTAAATTTTGATTAAAATAAAGGAGTTTATTTTTGTTTCAAAATTAGATTTCAAGTAAACTTTTAATTGCCCATTAAATGATATCAATGCATATATGGAATGGTTTTATTATTCATGAGATGAATGTTATTTATTGATACATATGGAGATATGTATGATAATAAATAGGGATTGATTATGGAATACTAACCAATGTGTGATTGAATTTATTTTAGTGGATGCTTGAATGAATGGATTTTTATAAATGGAGTCTGCGTATCTCGTCTTCTCTAGTTTTTCTTGATGTAAATTCTATCTTCCTCCTATGTACCTCCCCTTTGACTGCTGATCAAGGTTTTTATTTATTGTAAATAGTTTATGTAATAGGTTTAGTTAGAATTACTTGAAGAATTGGAGACCAAGGAGCGAGGAGCGCTTGAAGACCCGTTTGTAATGGAGCCCTGGTTTAAATGTAATAGTTATATTTAAATTTTGTTCTTACACCCTAGGTTTGATCTTTTGGTTCACTTGGTGGCTCTAGTGAATCAAACTAGAATAAAAGTCCAGAATCAATCCGGGTAGAATATAGTATTCTATATGTGCATGCTTACTATGTATATATTATATATTATACAGCATGCTTCGCATGTTAAATAATATGACGCGTATTTTTATATATATATATATATATATATATATATATATATATATATATATATATGTGCATGCGCGCTAAACAAGATGAGACAAATAATAACAAACCCCTCAAAGAAATTATATTAAGTCCTAAGCGTTCAAAGATATTTAGAATATCGAACGTCGCCTTCTAGCATGGTAAAGTGATAGAGTATTAAATATTTAATATGAGTTTGTTGTGTCACACAAGGCAAGTATTAAATATTTAAGATGTTGCTTTATCACATTTGATGCTTATAAATAGACTGAACGATGTTGTTCTGTTGTGTCACACAAGGACAATATTTTTCTTTCGAATATATGGAAGTGCTAGGTTGGACTTAACTTAAATAATTTTGATTCGGATGTGTCACACTTGATCAAAATAATCTAAGAGGCAAAATACAAGGAGTTTCATAGTGATGTAATTGACAATAATTGTCTACCTATTTATTTATATATCGTTTGTTGTGTCACACAAGGCTATATACATTTGAAATGAGATCCTTATTCTCACTAGCAAACCTTTAATTAGATTTGCCGAACTATATATATTGAGGGTAATATAGTTTGATGAAAAAGTGAGAGATACCAATTTAAAATAAAGACCTAATTTATTTTGGTAATTAATAAATGAATGTATGCTAAAATGTTGTTAAATTACAAATTCATTTACAGAATTTTACAATATCTAATTTACTATCATTGCGGAGCATATTAGATGCTAATTAACCGGACTAAATTAAAAGGACTGGTTAAAGAATTTGAGAATAGTTCTCAAGGCTGAAAAGCCATCTTATGTCCTTAATATGCCTATCCCTACAATGGTTGCAGACAATGCCTCAGAGGAAGTGATAGACTCCACGGCACGCTTGCGTGAGGTGGTCGTCGCCCGGATCGTTTCTAGTAAGCAAATTGATGGACTCTTTCGAAATATTAACCCAACGTCTAATCTGGAGACAAGAATCTTGATATATTCGATCAAGCAATTTGAATGTATGAAGGATGAAACACCAACAACACTTTGACCCTCGTTTAATTCAAACGATAATCTCCGTATGATTGAATGATGTGGTAGAATAACGCCACACACAACTATGGTTTGTTGTATGATAAGTTAAATATGAATCTAAAAAGAAAAACTAAAAAATTAGCTTAGAAATTCTTCAAAGAACCAAAAGTAGAGAATAGCTCTCAAATAAAATAAACTCTGAATAATAATGAATTGTTGTTTTGAATTACAATCAAATGTCTATTTATACTAACTATGAAACCCTAGAATCCCTAAAGGAAATAGCAACTGATTTGGAATCAAAATCCTATCTTAAAATATCCTAATTACAATAGAATTATGAAAATATGCTGAAATTAAGGAAAGAAATCTAATCAAACGCAACTTTGGAATCCGTGTACAGAGCCTAGCGCTTTAGGCGCTAGGTTGCTTCTTGATGCAACGCTCTAGGCGCTATCCTGCAGTGTCTCCACATTTGGCCAGAGCTCTAGGCGCTGGAAATACAAAGGGACGAGCGCTTTAGGCGCTAGAGTTGCTGAATCTCCCACATTTGGTGAGCGCCCTAGGCGCTTGAAACACAAGGCATGTAGCGCCTTAGGCGCTTGAACCAAGACTTAGTTGAATTTTTGCCTCCTTTGCTTCTTGGCTTGGGTCTCTCACCTGTAGCACATTCACAAACCTAGGTTCCAACTCCAACGCCTTTGAACTTGCATCCTTGTCATTCCAAGCTTCTTGAATAAACCCAATAAGCCCTTCCCTGAAGCGCTTTGCTCGTGCTCTCGTCACTGGTCCAACTGGAACTTGCACCGGATGCACCGGATCCGCTCCATAGCTCCCGCCCTTGTCCTTGCTAGGTATGTCCTCATCATTCCTCTCCTCTTGGAAAGGATTTGTCCTCAAATCATCTCCTACATCAAACGGACTAAGGTCAGAAACATTAAATGATGCACTAACATTATACTCACCCGGTAAATCCAGTTTATAGGTATTGTCATTAATGCGCTCAAGTACTTGAAATGGTCCATCTCCTCTAGGAAGCAATTTTGATCGTCGTTGAGCCGTAAATCTTTCTTTTCGCAAGTGTAACCATACCCAATCTCCCGGTTCAAAAACAACTTAACGTCGACCCTTATTGGCCTGTTTTGCGTATTGCTCCGTCCTCCTCTCAATGTTGAGTCGATTTTTCTCATGTATCTGCTTAACAAACTCAGCCTTTTGCTTTCCATTCAAGTTAGTATACTCAGAAACAGGTAACGAAGATAAATCCAACGGTGTTAAAGGATTCCTCAGAAACAGATCGATTATAAGAAAATTCAACATGTGGTAAACATTCCTCCCAATGCTTAATATTCTTCTTAATGATTGCCCTTAATAATGTAGATAAAGTCCTATTTACAACTTTAGTTTGACCGTCAGTTTGTAGATGACAAGTAGTTGAAAATAACAGTTTAGTCCCTAACTTACACCACAATGTCTTCCAAAAATAACTCAAAAATTTAGAATCTCTATCTGAAACAATTGTTCTAGACATGCCATGCAAACGCACAATTTCTCTAAAGAACAAATCAGCAATATGGGATGCATCATCAGTTTTGTGACATGGAATAAAATGTGCCATCTTAGAAAATCTATCCACGACCACAAATATAGAATCATGACCATGCTTAGACCTAGGTAAACCCAACACAAAATCCATAGATAAATCAATCCAAGGTTCACTAGATATAGGCAATGGCGTATACAATCCATGAGGCTAAACACGAGACTTAGCTTGTTTACACGTAATGCATTTATCACAAATTCTTTCTACATCTCGTTTCATATGAGGCCAATAAAAATGCTCTTTTAAAACAGATAAAGTCTTTTCAATACCAAAATGACCCATCAGACCTCCCCCATGTGACTCCCTAATCAACAACTCACGCAAAGAACATGCAGGTATACATAACTTATTTTCTCGAAACAGAAAACCATCAAGTTTAAAGTATTTACCTACAACATTCTTCTCACATGATTTAAACTCTTCACAAAAATCAAGGTCACTAACATATAAGTCTTTGATTCGTTCAAAACCAAGCAATTTTGTATCAAGAGTATTTAATAACATGTACCTCCTCGAAAGAGCATCAACAACAACATTCTCCTTACCCTGTTTGTATCGGATGACATATGAAAATGTCTCGATAAACTCCATCCACCTAGCATGCCGCTTTTCAACTTGTGCTGTCCTTTCAAGTACTTCAAGGATTCATGATCGGTGTGAATCACGAACTCTTTAGGCCAAAGGTTGTGTTGCCACGTTTCCAACGCTCAAACCAATGCATACATCTCCTTGTCATAAGTAGGATAATTTAGAGCTATCCCACTTAACTTCTTGCTAAAGTACGCCACTGATTTCCTTTCCTGCATCAACACAGCTCCAATCCCTAAACCTGAAGCATCACACTCAATCTCAAAAGTCTTAGTAAAGTTAGGTAAAACAAGCAAAGGAGCGTTAGTCAATTTATCTTTAATCAATTTAAACGCCTTTTCCTGTTCTTCACCCCACTTAAATCCCACACTCTTTTTGATTACTTCCGTCAATGGCGCTGTGATGTCGCTGAAATTCTTCACAAAACGTCGGTAGAAACTTGCCAGTCCATGGAAACTACGAACTTGACTCACAATTGTTAGACTCGGCCATTCTCGGATTGCACATATTTTCTCCTTATCCACCTGAACTCCCTGTGAAGTCGCAACAAATCCAAGAAAAACAATTCTATCTGTACAAAACGTGCACTTATCCATGTTAGCAAATAACTTTTCCTTACGAAGTACATCTAAAATAGATTTTAAATGCAATGCATGCTCTCCCAAGTTTTTGCTATATATCAAGATGTCATCAAAATACACAACCACAAATTTTCCAATGAACGGACGCAAAACATGGCTCATTAATCTCATGAAAGTACTAGGAGCATTAGTTAGACCAAAAGGTAACACTAACCACTCATACAACCCATATTTTGTTTTGAAAGCTGTTTTCCATTCATCACCCTCATGCATACGAATTTGATGATATCCACTTTTTAAATCAATTTTTGAAAATACACAAAAACCATGCAATTCATCTAACATGTCATCTAAACGTGGAATGGGATGTCGATACTTTACCGTAATATTGTTTACCGCTCGACAGTCAATGCACATGCGCCACTTCCCATCCTTTTTAGGCACTAAGATCACTAGAACTGCACATGGACTCATGCTTTCCCTTACGAACCCCTTTTCCATGAGTTCGCCAACTTGCCTTTGCAACTCCTTCGTCTTCTTGGGATTGCTTCGATAAGCTGGACGGTTTGGAATAGTTGCACTGGGTACGAAGTCAATTTAATGCCCAATTCCCCAAATAGGTGGTAATCCATGTGGAAGCTCCTCGGGAAACACATCATTGTAATCCTACAAAAGAGATGAAACAACACTAGGCAAAGAAGAATCATTAGCGTTAGTATTCAAAAGCGCCTCCTTATAACAAAGTATAATCATCGGCTGTTTAGAATCCAAAGCTCGCCTTACGTCACTCTTTTTTGTATATATATTTGTTTTTCTCTCATCATCTTTTCTTTTCTCTCTTTCTCTCTTATTTTTTTCCTCAATATTTTTTTTCTCTCGATTTTTCTTCTCCTCACTCTCTTTTCTTTTTTCATGGTCTTTCTGCAAATGAATTTGATCCTCATGCACTTGATATGGTGATATAGGACATAAAGTAACCTTCCTCTTATTGTGAACAGAAGAATATTCATTGGTGAAGCCATCATGCTTCACTCGCCTATCAAATTTCCACGGTCGACCAAACAATATGTGACCCACTTCCATTGGCACCACGTCGCACAAAATCTCATTCATGTATCTCCCAATAGTAAATGGCACCATCACCTGTTTAGTCACCTTAATCTCATTACTGTCATTAAGCCACTGCAGTCGATATGGTTGAGGATGATTGGTTGTGGTAAGCCCCAATTTCTCCACCATAGCCTTACTTGCTACATTCGTGCAACTACCTCTGTCAATCACGACACAACAAATCTTCCCATTCACAAGACACCTAGTGTGAAATAAATTTTCCCGTTGCTCGCTGCTTTTTTCCTTCACCTACGCATTAAGTACTCATCGGGTAACTAAGACTTCCCCAAGTATTGCAACTTCTCTATCTTCAGCCTCCTCCAAAGGTGGCATCGAATCGGTGTCACTTTCTTCCTCTTCGGTTTCCACTTCCCCATTATCATGTAATATCATTGTCCGTTGATTCAGACATTGACTTGCAATATGACCTTTACCTTGACATTTAAAACAAATAATATCCCGATTATAACTAAAAGAAGGTTGCTCATTTTTACCTTGCTTTCCCCGATTAGTCACATCCGGTCTAAGCTCTAGTTTCGGCTTGTTCACAACTGGCTTCTCCTCTCGCTTCGCCACATTAGATTTCCATGACGAACCCGGATTAGGCATCGACCGTTGGCCACCTCTCCTCTTGAGTTGTTTCTCAATCTTGATAGTCATGTGTAACATCTCTTCCAACTCCAGATAGTGCTGTCGTTCGACCAAATCTGATATCTCCCAATTCAAACCTGCTGAAAACCTAGCCATCGTCGCCTCTTTATCCTCAACTAAATCAGCTCTGGCTATCAGCATCTCCATCTCCTTGTAGTAGTCCTCTACACTTCGAACACCTTGTCTCAAGCTTTTAAACTGCGAACTAACTCTCGGTGGTAGTAATCTGGCACAAATCTTTTCTTCATGATAGTCTTCAACTCCACCCATGTGTCAATTGGACGTTGTCCACACCTTATTTTGCTGGTTGTCAGTTGATCCCACCATGTAACTGCATAACCTGAGAATTCTGTAGCGACAAGTTTGACTTTCTTACGATCTGAATAATTATGACAGTCAAAAATCCTCTCCATCTTCTTCTCCCATTCCAGGTACGCCTCAGGATCACTCCTACCTTGGAAAGCTGGAATTGACATTTTGATGCTATCCAAGTTATCATCCACCCGATTCCTTTGGTCGTCTCTATCATCTCTGTGTCTCCTATTCCTGGCCTCAAATCGCCTTCCAATATCTAGATCAAATTCCTCTTCGTAGGAATCCTCCTCGTTATACCTATTCTCATTTTTTTGCACCTTCTCCTTCTTTTGAGAACCCATGATCACTTGCGACTGCTCCCTTTGAATACTTTCGATCCTCTCAAATTTATCATCAAAGAGATCCAACTTCTGAATTACTTGTTGTAGTAAAACATCCAAGTCCACACTTGACCCTTCCCTTTGTCCTTTTGTTGAAGATCCCTCTCCAAACAAACCCTTATCCTTCATTCCAGACATTTATCCTGCAAAACCAAGGTTAGTAGCAAAATATTTTCCTCGCCACTCCCTTACGTGTTTCGCTCGTTTAATTTTTCGCTCATGTATCACTCACTAGGATTTTTCCCTTGAATGATCTCACAACTAAGCCTTTTACCTCTAAATATTCTCTCTAATAGGTTCTTTCCGAGTTATCTAGCAAAATCCTCGGTTTTTACTAATCAATTCAAAATAACTTATAACAAACAACTATAGTAGGTATGAATATAAGTACCAACAATCTCGATTACAGAATTGAAGAAGAAATCTACGAACAAATTGAAATAACTGAAATAAAATTTTCTATACTCTTTTTTTTTTGCTCACAAATTCAACGAAACAATAAAGATAAATACTTAGCTAGAAAACGCAGCTCTGATACCAAATGATAGACTCCACGGCACGCTTGCGTGAGGTGGTCGTCGCCCGGATCGTTTCTAGTAAGCAAATTGATGGATTCTTTCGAAATCTTAACCCAACGTCTAATCTGGAGACGAGAATCTTGATATATTCGATCAAGAAATTTGAATGTATGAAGGATGAAACACCAACAACACTTTGACCCTCGTTTAATTCAAACGATAATCTCCATATGATTGAATGATGCGGTAGAATAACGCCACACACAACTATGATTTGTTGTATAATAAGTTAAATATGAATCTCAAAAGAAAAACAAAGAAATTAGCTTAGAAATTCTTCAATGAACCAAAAGTAGAGAATAGCCCTCAAATAAAATAAACTCTAAATAATAATGAATTGTTGTTTTAAATTACAATCAAATGTCTATTTATACTAACTATGAAACCCTAGAATCCCTAAAGGAAATAGCAACTGATTTGGAATCAAAATCCTATCTTAAAATATCCTAATTACAATGGAATTATGAAAATATGCTGAAATTAAGGAAAAATATCTGATCAAACGTAACTTTGGAATCCGTGTACAGAGCCTAGCGCTTTAGGCGCTAGGTTGCTTCTTGATGCAGCGCTTTAGGCGCTATCCTGCAGTGTCTCCACATTTGGCCAGCGCTCTAGGCGCTGGAAATATAAAGGGACGAGCGCTTTAGGCGCTAGAGTTGCTGAATCTCCCACATTTGGTGAGCACCATAGGCGCTTGAAACACAAGGCTGGAGCGCCTTAGGTGCTTGAACTAAGACTTAATTAAATTTTTGCCTCCTTTGCTTCTTGGCTTGGGTCTCTCACCTATAGCACATTCACAAACCTAGGTTCCAACTCCAACGCCTTTGAACTTGCATCCTTGTCATTTCAAGCTTCTTGAATAAACCCAATAAGCCCTTCCCTGAAGCTCTTTGCTCGTGCTCTCGTCACTGGTCCAACTTGAACTTGCACCGGATGCACCGGATCCGCTCCATAGCTCCCACCCTTGTCCTTGCTAGGTATGTCCTCATCAGGAAGAGATTGCTACTTTTAGAAAGTGGCAAGATGATGCACAGTTAGTGCAATGCATCATGCTCGCATCCATAAGTAATGAGCTTCAGCGTCAGCATGAAACTATGGATGCTCCTACTGTACTCCGACACCTTCAAGGAGTTGAATGGTGAGGAAAGTAGGACTATTAGATATCAGATATCTAAGGAGCTTTTCCGATCTAGAATGACCGATGGCACTACAGTACAGACATATGTCCTAAAATGATCAATCTGATTGAACAATTGGGACAACTGGGTTTTAATGGATGGAGAATTGATCCAAGATTTGATCTTGCATTCACTTCCGCACTCTTTCTCCCAAATTGTTGTGAATTTCCACATGAACAAGCTATATGTCAGCCTGCCTGAGTTGCTTAAACATGTTAAAAACTGTAAAGAGTCGCTTTTCAACCAAGAAAGACCAAGTCTTACTGGTAGATGATTCTTCCAGGAAGCGGAAGAGGGCCAAAGGATCTTCTTAGAAGAAGAACAATTCAAAGAAGGTAAATGGAAAGGCAAAAACAAAGGACAATAAGAATAAGACTAATGCAGATAGCAAAGGAGTTTGCTTCCATTGCAATAAATCTGGATACTAGAAGGGAAACTGTAAGGAGAATCTTACAGAGGCTAACCAGAAGAAGCTTAGTAAAGCTTCGGTTACAAATACAGGTTTATTCATGATTAAAAATAAATCTTTCTATAAGTCAAGGTTCTACAGCCGGTATTGGATACCGGCTGTAGTTCTCACGTATGCAATCTAATGTAGAGACTAAGCAGAAGTAGAAAGCTAAACCAAAGAGTAAGTAATCTTATGTGTGGGAATAGAGCAAAGGTTGCTGCATTAACCATAGGAACTTATAGTTTAACATTCCCTACGGGTAAGTCTATTAAGTTAATAAGTTGTTATTATGTTCTAGTTCTCATTAGAAACATTAGAACTTTCGTTGTTGGACAAGTAAGGTTCTGGTATTATATTTAAGAACAATTGTTATTCTATTTATAATGATAATGTTTTGTTTGAAACTGGAAGAATACTTGATAAACTTTGTATACTTGACTTACATGAAAAACAGTTTGCAAATTGAATAAACTAATAAAAGAAAAAGGAGATGGTCATTTAAAGAGTTGAATGTGTGTATTTGATAAAATACAAGTCTGAATCTTTTGAAATATTCAAAGAATTCAGAAGTGAAACATATTGACAAAGTATTAAGATTCTTTGATCAGATCGAGGAAAGAATACTTGTGCAATGAGTTTCTAGATCATATCAAAATGGTATTTTCTCATAATGGACACATCCTGATATGCAATAATTGATTGGTGTATCTAAAAGGAGAAATTGTACCTTGTTGGACATGGTTTCAGTCCATAATAATTTTTTTTATCAACATTCTAGTATCCATCTGGGGCTATGCCCTAGAAACGGCTGCATATCTACAAAATAAGGTAACCTCAAAATCCGGCCCCAAGACTCCATAAAAGTTATGGATAGGGAGGATTCCTAATCTTAAGTATGTTAAGATAAGGGGTTATCCAGCTTATGTGAAAAGGTTTCAAAGATAAGTTTGGGACAAAATCTGACAAGTGCAGATTTGTGGGATATCCTAAAGAAAGTTTAGGGTATTATTACTATAATCCTACACGCTACCTTCTTAGATAAAGGTGTTTATCATTAAAGGAGCTAGTGGGAGGGTAATAGATCTTGAAGGAGTTCAAGAACCACAAAGCACTTTAAGTCGAACTGAGGAACTTGTGGATAGACCTATTGTACCACAACCAAATCGTAAATCTGGAAGAGTACCGAAGATACATGGGAGGTATGGATTCATCATAGAGGATGATGATGAGGTACGCATCATAGAGGATGATGATCTAGTTATATACGATGAGGCTATGAGTAGAAGACACTCAGAGAAATGAAAGATGGCCATGAAATCCGAAATGGACTCCATGTATGAGAACCAAGTATAGACTCTAGTTACTCCACAAAAGGGCATAGTGCCTAGAGTGTGAATATGGATCTTTAAATGAAAGACTAGGGCAAATGGCAAGGTAGAGACCTATAAGACCAGACCTGTTTAAAAGGTTTTTCAAGTCAAGGAGTTGAGTGTGATAAAACCTTATTACCGGGTAATGCTCAAGTCCATTTGGATTTTGCTTGTGATTGCAGCTTATTACGAAATCTGGCAAAATGGATGTGGAAACGTCCTTCCTCAATGAAGACTTGAGGAGAATGTATGTATGATACAACCAGAGGAATTTGTTTCAAAGGTTGAAGCAAATCGTGTTTTAAGCTACAATGATCCATTTATGGATTGAAGCAAGCTTCTCAAAGATGGAACATTCGTTTTGATGAGACAATCAAAAGAGTTTGATTTTATCAAAAACGAGAATGAACCTAGTACAAAAGGGTCAGTGGGAGCACTGTGACATTCCTAGTATTATATGTTGATATACTACTGATAAGGAATGACACACCAATGCTACAATCAGTAAAGATAAAATTGTCTAAACATCCTCCATGAATAACTTGGGAGGAACAACCTATAAATTGGGGATATAAATCTATATAGATAGATTTAAAAGGATGTTTGGCTTGACCTAATGAACGTATATTCATTTGATGCAAAAGGCGTTTAGCATGGCAAACTCCAAGAGAGGTCTCATGATGATGAGCCATGGAGTGTATCTCTCTAAAATTATCTCCAATTAAAAGAGAGATCGCATGAGTTACTATCATGTATGTAATGAATATACAAGGCTTGATGTTGATCAGTCATATTCTGGAGATGATCACTGTAAGACAGTGATAAACATCTTTAAGCACTTAACCGGTACTGAAGATGTGATCATGATTCATGGTAGGTATGAATTAAAACCAGAGGGCTAAACAGACTCCAGTTTTTCAGACTGACCAAGACGATAACAAATCCACTTTAAGGTAAATCGTTACCTTGAAAGGTGGTGCAGTAAATTAGAAAAGTTCTAAACAGCAAAGAGGTGCTGGTTTAGTGACAAAGACAAAGTATATAACTGTAAATGAAGCTGCTCGTTGATTGTTTAGATGAAAAGTTAATTACTGGTCTAGGAATAGTTCCTAAGTCTCATCTTGGATTCAAACAAGTGTTACGGCACTTTCATTTGATTAGTAGAATCATTGAAAGAAGAAAAGTCACTATAGAGATAGTGGACTCTCGAGAACAACATTGCATATCCATTTACTGAAGCTTTATCCAAACAGCAGGATGATCGTCACTTAGAGAAGAAGGGTATTAGATACCATGGCGATTGGTTTTAGTGCAAGTGGGAGATTGAAAGTAGTATGCACACAAGCCAATCATATGTGATATGATGTAGCATATACTTTGTAATCTTATTCGGTTACTACAGGCATTTTACATTATCTACATGGTGCTGTTATATTAAATGTGATAAACCCATAATTTTGAGCAATGCTTTTAGAATCATGATGGGGATCATGCTAATGAGATCTAAATTCTAGATAGCTCACAAACTAAAATCGTTCCTAATCGTTGGATTACTAAAAAGGGGATTAGTGAATCCAGATAGATTAGTACATACGTTGCTTGCTCTTATGAAGAGGATGGTTGATCTCATAATCATTTGTGTGGAGACACTAAAGTAAGTATGTAGGTGCTTATTAGAGAATAAGTTCACTGACGTGGCTCGCTAAGGAATACCTAATGGAGTTTTACTCGCCTGTCAATAGGGATTCCTCTAGTGATAGTAGTACAAGTGATCCTTGGACTTGAGATTATCATAGTATCTTGTGTATGGTAAGTTATACTTTGAAATGTCCCTTAAGACCCTTAGGGTATATCAAAGGGTATGATTGGGTATAATAAGTTATACATGGAGATAGGTGAATGATCAACAAAGAATCTACCACTTCTAGTAAAAGGAGTAAATGTCCTATGTGATTCGATAAATGACGACTAAGAAGTCTTTGGCCAAAGCATAATGAAATAAGACTTGACAGTAATTCCATGTCTTATATTTAATTGGGACATTGTATGGTAGAAGGATTGAATTGTACGGTAACTATTCACTGAAAGGTTCTGTTGTGATTAATGTTGAAATCTATATTATCTGAAAAGTCGTTGATCGCTAAGGGGGCTTACCCTTATTGTAGAATAAATATAATTTATTTAAATGAATTAAATAGTTTAATTTATTTATTTAAATAAAATTAAATTTTTTTTAATTGATTTATTCACAACCGGTTTAATATGGAGAACCTATAGGGTCACGCCGCAAAAGGAAAATATTTATTTAAGAAATAAATGACATAATTGTAATAATAAGTTAAGTGTATTTAATTTAGTCTATGGAGATAGAATAAATTAAATAGATTAATATTTATTATTTAATATTTTGAAAATATTAAATATAAATTAATAAAAGGAGTCTTATTATTATTATTATTATTATTATTATTATTACTATTACTATTATTTAATTCCTAATAGGGATTGAGAATTAATTAATAGAAGTACTCACTTATGAATTCCTAATTGGAGTAAGAGTTCACTTAATTAAAGGAGTTTAATTAAAATAAAAACTCTAATCCTAAATAGTTTAGGAGGGTTCCCTATATCTATAAATAAGAGGAGTCTTATCATGATTTAGGGTTAGACAGTTAAACTGTTAGAGAGTTACACACTCTTTCATAAGAATTGGAGAGAGAGAGTACTTGCAATTTTTATAGAGATAGAAACTAGGGTTTTGCCAACACCCATCTTCTTGAACAACTATTCTTCCTTGGTGGATCACCTCTAGAGGCCAAACACTTGGGTGGCTAACGTTGATCAAAGCAAAGGAATTTAGTCGGTGGAATTCAAAGAGAACGCGAAGGAATTGGAGGTGAACTTGTACCCACAGAAGCACGGTTCTACGAGGGTATAATTTCTTAATCTCTATCTCTTTCGTTAATTAATAATTGAACACAAGGAAAGATCATGGTGATGGTTTGTATGAAAATTTTTAAAATCCATTTTATTGTGCTTCCGCACTATTTATGTAATTTGATTGCATGTTCGCGCTATATACAAACCTAACAAATTCCTGTTAGGTACATACATAAGAACTGTAAAATAGATATTAAGGGAAACGTGATGACTGCAGACCTTATCTAAATCAAACTTGGGGAATTTGACGTTATTTTGGGAATAGATTGGCTATTCAATTATGGAGCGATAATTGATTGCAAAAAAAAATGTATTAACCTTATAACTCCGTCAAAGGTTACTTTACGGCAGCAAGTCGCCTAGGCAAGCGAGTTGTCTGACGATGATGCAGGCCAGGAAGTTGTTAAGACAAGGTTGTGTAGGATACTTAGCCTACATAGTTGATACTCGAAAAGAGAGTCCGAAATTAGAAGAGATACCCGTCGTAAGGGACTTTGTAGACGTCTTTCCAGACGATTTGCCAGGACTTCCACCAGATAGGGAAGTTGAGTTTGTAATCGATTTGGCGCCAGGAACTGCCCCGATATCGAAAGCTCCATACCGTATGGCCCCAGTAGAGATGAAGGAATTGCCGGTGCAGCTACAAGGACTTTTAGATAAGAAGTATATTCAACCGAGCGTATCGCCGTGGGGAGAGCCGATATTATTTGTCAAGAAGAAGGACGGATCGATGCGACTTTGCATTGATTATAGAGAGTTGAATAAGGTCACGATTAAGAATAAATACCCATTGCCAAGAATCGACGACTTGTTTGATTAATCGAAATGAGCTAGGTATTTCTCAAAGATAGATTTGAGGAGTGGTTATCACCAGTTGAAGGTAAGGAAGGAAGATGTACCGAAGACAGCGTTCAGAACTCGTTATGGTCACTATGAGTTTCTGGTGATGTCATTTGGTCTAACGAATGCTCCTGCAGTATTCATGGACTTAATGAACAGGGTGTTTAAGTCGTTTTTGGACAAGTTTGTAGTAGTATTCATTCACGATATTCTAATTTACTCCAAAACCAAAGAAGAGCATGTAGAACATTTGAAGGCGACATTAGAAGCGTTAAGAAGAGAGAAGTTATACGCTAAATTTTCAAAATGTTAATTCTGGATAAAGTGAGTGCAATTTTTTGGACATGTGATTGGCAAGGATGGGATTTCGGTGGATCCGTTAAAGGTTGAAGCAGTCCTTAACTGGGATCAGCCAAAAACACCATCAGATGTAAGGAGTTTCTTCGGATTGGCAGGTTACTACCGAAGATTCATTCAGGATTTTTCCAAAATCGCGACTCCGTTAACGAATTTGACTAGGAAGACGGTGAAATTCGTTTGGACGGAGAAGTGTGTGAAAAGTTTTCAAGAATTAAAGAAGAGGTTGAGTATGGCGCCTGTGTTGTCTCTACCGGATAGCACAGGAAATTTTGTGGTGTACAGTGATGCGTCGCATAAAGGACTAGGTGGTGTGCTTATGCAGAACGGTAAGGTTATATGCGTCACGACAATTAAAGGACTATAAGCGGTATCCTACCCATGATTTGGAGTTGGCCGCAGTAGTGTTTGCTTTGAAGATATGGAGGCACTATTTTTCCGGGGAGAATTGTGAAATATATACAGACCACAAGAGTCTGAAATATATTTTCACACAGAAAGATCTGAACATGCGACAGAGGAGATGGTTCGAATTGATAAAAGATTATGACTGTGAGATTTTATATCATCCGGGTAAAGCGAATGTTGTGGCCGACGCCTTAAGCAGGAAGGGTCAGGAGAAACTGTCAATGTTAATCGCTCAAGAGAAGCTAATTATAGTAATGGCGAAAGTGGAATTGGAAGTGAAATATCCAAAGGAGTCTGACGAAAAATTATTTCAATTGGGAACCGACCCAACCTTGGTGGATAAGGTTAAGGAAGTACAAATTCAGGACGCAGAATGTGAGAAAATCAGGAAAAGAATATCTGGAGGTGAGGAAGTGAAATTCAAAGTGAATAACGAAGGAGTATTAAGATTCCAGAGAAGAATTTGGGTTCCGCCAGTACCAGACGTTAAGGAGGAAATTTTGTGCGAGGCTAATAATTCAAGATATTCGATTCATCAGGGAAGTACAAAGATGTACCAGGATCTCCGACAGCATTTCTGCTGGCCGAATATGAAAAGAGATGTTGTCGATTGTGTAGCCAAGTATTTGACATTTCAGAAAGTTAAAGCAGAACATCAGAGGCCAGAATGGAAATGGGAGCACATCACCATAGATTTCATAGTAGGTCTTCTGACAACTAAGAAAGGTTTCGACGCAGTTTGGGTTATCGTAGATCGACTGACGAAATCAGCACATTTTCTACCGACCAAGATCAGATTCAACTTAGATCAGTTGGCGAAGTTATATGTAAAGGAGATTGTTTCGAGGCACGATATTCCAATATCTATTGTCTCAGATAGGGACCCGCACTTCACATCAAACTTCTGGAAATAACTACAGGAATGCATGGGAACGCAGTTACGTATGAGTATGGCATATCATCCACAAACCGACGGACAGAATGAAAGAACGATTCAAACATTGGAGGATATGTTGAGAGCTTGAATCATAGATTTCAAGGGAGATTGGGATGATTATCTACCGTTGATGGAATTTGCTTACAATAACAGTTACCACGCAAGTATTGGCATGCCTCCATACGAAGCGTTGTATGGCAGAAAGTGCAGAACTCCATTATACTGGGATGAAGTTGCCGAACGTCAATTGCTAGGGCCAGAATTGGTACAATAGACTGCAGAAATCGTCAAAGTGATCAGGGCAAGATTGATACTAGCTCAAGATAGGCAGAAGAAATATGCCGACCAACATCGTAAGAATCGAGAGTTTGAGTCTGGTAGCTACGTTTTCTTGAAGGTATCTCCCTGGAAAGGGAAGATACGTTTTGGTAAGAAGGGAAAATTGAGCTCGAGTTTCATTGGACCCTTTGAAGTGTTACGAAGAGTTGGAGAGGTCGCGTATGAGGTAGCTTTACCTCCGACGTTAGAACACATCCACAATGTCTTTCATGTCTCAGTGTTACGACCATACAAACCCGACTACAAGCATGTTATAGAATATGAACCCCTGCAAGTTGAGAAAGATTTATCCTACGAAGTAGAGCTTATTCAGATAGTTGATAGGAAAAAGCAAGTGATAAGAAATAAAATTATACCTTCTGTTAAGGTGATCTTGAGGAACCACAACGCTGAAGAAGCTACGTGGGAAATCGAAGATCAGACGATGAGAAATTTTCCTCAATTATTTGCTTAGTTAATGTGTACCGATTCTGGGGACAAAATCTTTGAAAGGGGGGAGAATGTAACGGGACGAATTAATTGAGTCGTGATTCTGGGACAAAATCCTTTTAAGGGGGAAAATGTGACGAACGAGAATTTTGTAATTTAATTTAAATATTTATTGAATTAAATAAATATTTTTCGATGATTTGATTATTTAATTAAATAATTAATTAATGAATTTTTGGTAGATCAATTTAATTATATGTGTTACATTAATTAAATTGATGCGGAGAATTTTTATATTCAAAGTATGTATTTAATTGAGTTTATTTGATTAAATACATTATTTAAATAAGCATATGTTATTCTAATTAATTTAATAATTAATTAGAGTTTTAATAATTTATCATTATTAATAAAGGAGAATTTTATTTATGTGACTATGTGATCTAATGTAGAATTATTCTATTTTATTTAATTAATTTAAATGAGATTATTTATTTGATTAAATATGTGACATTGAACTATATAATAAGTAATTTATTAAAATAAATTAGAAAGGAGGAATAAATGATTAGCCAAACGAGGCCTTAGTGTGAGTTGGTGCCAGTTATTAACTGGCACCATGTTCTGCCAGTTTAATTTCACGTATTATCATTATGCGCTTCATTTTTCCTGAGCAAGTCTGAGATACAGAGATAAAAAAGAGAGAGTTTTGGAGAGAATTAGAGAAGAGAGAAGAAATTATTTCATCTGGTTGCATAATCTAGCATCTAATCAAAGGTAATTCTTAAATTTCAACCTTTAAATTATATTTTCGTAGTTTTCTCCATAAAAAGTTAAGTTCAGTCTTCTGTAATTTGAATTCTATGATTGAATTTTTAATAACTTAATGTTAGATATTTGTAAGCATGTATATATGTATTTTATATGATTTATATGTAAGTTAGAGTAACTGAATCCATGAAATTACATTTATATTAGAGTTTTGAAACTTACAGAGTAGTTATATATGAATATGAACTATATGTATGAAAATTGAGGCTAGATTTGCATGTTAATCGGTTAAATTGATAATTGATTACGTTTATGCATGTAAAAACGAAGAAAACAAAAGTTAAACGGATTGAATTGGTTAAGAAACGAGTTTACAGTGATTGATTATGCTAACTGTAATAGAATATTAATATAAAGAATAAACAGTGGATTTTTAGCCTTTAATTGGTCATTTAGATTGTTTACGATGTTAAAATCATGGTGTAAATATTGGGTTTTAGTTTTATAGCACATATGATGTATGGGTAGTAATTTAATCGGTGAATTGTGAAAAACTTTGGCCAAATTTGGCATTTTTTGTGTTCTTCGCGAACTGCAGAAGTCTAGTTTCGGGTCCACCACCCCGGCGGTAGAATTACTCTAGGATTGCCGCCCCGGCGGTGTCACTGCCCCAGCGGTGTAAATGAACTACAGTTGCTGCCCCGACGATGTCCTCGCCCCGGTGCCCAAATTGAACTAAATCCTACCGTCCCGGTGGTAGCCTCGCCCCGGCAGGAACTTTGTGAAGGAAACCACCGCCCCGGTGGTGGAACAGGAAATGAAAAATTTTCTTTTCTTTGTTGCCATACTATATTACCATATGCATGTTTAAAGCTTAGGTTAATGTATTAATTGAGATATTAATTAAATTGGACGAGAATGAATCTTAAAGTGTTTATAATACTGTAACTAATTATTATTACTGCCTTATAAACGGAATGTATAGGTTGATTAAAGAACGTGAATATTAATTTATAGTCTACGCACGAGGCAAATATCTTATCTTTACTTATTACTTTTACGCAAGTTTCTACCATTGATCCTTTATTTTGTTGAAAGCAAGCTTCCTAACACTATCTTGATTTCAATTGCGCAATTTCCTAAATTTCATTCTTTTACCATGGAAGCTTCATAATGCTATTATCTAATTCAGCAAGTTCTTAATTTTATTTCATTCAATTTTATGGATTCAAATGAGATGTTTTAATTTCCTCTTTGTAATACTTCAGTTATACAGAATTTATTCAATTGTATTTTTTTGTGAGATTCAGTCTTTGTTTCTCGAATATCAATTACGTTTTTCTAAACCTTGATTAACTAGCGAACCTTTATTGATTCGACTAGTCCATAGTTGATGAGCGTTCTAAATTTTAGAAATGTTATTGAAGTAAATCCAAACCAAACTTCCTTTGGTGCGGACTCTGATGTCAAACTGAGATGAACAACCCTTATATAGGGGATTATTTTACCCGTTAGCATTTAGATGTTGTGCACATACATGGTATAAAGGGCTGATCCCCCTAAGTACGAGAAGTAAGGTCCATACAGTCTTACGACTGTTAAAGGTTTAAAGTAGAAATACTTGATAACCTGGGACATAGTTCGTGGTCTTGTGACCTTCAGATGTTCTTTTGATTCTTGTATTCTAATCTTGATTCAAAAGTCGAGAATTCGATTATCCGATATCCATTGATTATTCACATGTTATTACTATTTTATTGTGTTACTTGATGGGCAATTGTTGCTCACCCTTGCATAATAACATTGCAGCTAAAGTTGAAAGAGTTGATGAGTCATCCACTAGTAAGGGCAAAGGCAAAGCAAACAAGTGATGAAGACTTGTTTAGTTTATTTAAATGATGTTTATGTAATAGACTTATGTTATGTTTCCGCATTGATATTTTATTAAGGTTAGATGACCTGGGATTTTATTTGTTAAAGATGTTGTAACCCTTTAAAGGGAGATTTTTATTTTAATCAAGAGTTTCATTTATATTTGAATGGGTAGTTAGATATGATGTGATGTAATTGGATAGTGAACATCAAATCTTGTGAAAAACGAAGTACCCGGATTTGGGGGTGTCACAACAAATGTGCATGGTTATTTCAAACCACTCATTAATTATCATTCAAGTATTAGAATATTCAATTGTTGGCTATTAATTCATGTTTCTTCACAATTTTACACTGTTGTTGAGTATTGAAAGCGAAACTTCTTTCTAACCATGATATATTTCCCTTGTGTATTAACTTGCTAAGCAAACTAGTTGCTTACCTTTGCTATATCATGATCTTTATTTCAGTTAAGGCAGAAACGTCTAAAGGGGACAAAGGAAGGGAAGGTGCAAGAGTAGTTGTTTGATCAGGCTTATGTACTAGTTTATCTTGAATGTCATTTGGTTATGTGAACTTTTTAATGTACTAAGAGTACATTTTAAGTTAAGGTTAAAGAACTTTGGGACCATGATAGTAAGACTTTATTACTATTTCGATAAACATTGTAAGTTTATTATTCCGCATTAGTTAGAAAGTATGTTTGTTGTTAAGTATCGTGAACACCGAATTCGAGGTACTAGTATCTGAATTTGGGGGTGTCACAGGTTGGTATCAAAGTTATAGGTTATAAACATTAGGAATAAGTAACCTAGGTTATAACCTTAGTAGAAAATTCATATAGAGTATGTAGGTGATGGGTTGAGGAGATCCATCGAGTTTAGTTGTGCTGAATAAAATATCATTTCATTTTATCAAAGAATATATTTTATTGTGGTACTGATATGGGTTTATTGTGTGGTGTTTGTAGGATGTCGGACAAGAGGCAAGATAGTCACTCCGTTGATCAAGATCAGGCAGATCCGACACAGGAGGCCGTAGAATACGATATGATGGAGGATACCCCTCATGATGAATTGATAAGAGACTTATTGGCCAGGAACAACGAGTTGGAGGGTAGAATTGCCCACTTGGAAGAAAAGAACCACACCCTGCAGGTTACTGCGCAGCATTATAAGGATGCTTTGTATCAGGCACAGTTAGTGTCTGCACAGATTCAGGAGAGTCTGGAGCTGATCAAGACCCGACTAGTGGAAAAGAGGATTGAGAATCAGGCTCTTAAATTCGAGTTTGATTTAGAGATAGCTGAGAGGATAAGAACTGATAAGGCTTGGATCGAGGCAGCTAGGATGGTGGATCAGCTGCGAGAGGAAATGGCGGCCAAGGATATTAGGATTGACACCTTGGGAAGGGCACTAGACACTGCCTATATGGGCCAGAGAGCTGGGATGGTGAGGATGCACTTCGAGGTTGGAGAGTCTAGTCGATCTGGTCGGCGTCAAGTGCGTGGACGTTCATCCTAGGCTCAAGAGGACGGGCATGATGACGAGACTCCTCAGGATGAGTAGTGATGTTGGTAGATATGTCATGTAGTTAGATGCACTAGTACTACTTTTGATTTACTATTGTTTATATTAACCTCAACAGGTGCGAGGTAGTTCGTATGTAGGTTGTACTTTCCATTTATGTAGGTAGAAAAGAATGGTTTAGGTGAATCCCATCTTTTGTTATTTAAAATGGGATGGTAGCATTTATAGCAATATACCTGTGATGAACGTGTAAGGCACTAAAGTTGGTATATGAATATAAATGCATTATTATGATATGTGTTTGAGAATTTACCTTGTAAACCGTCTATTTAATGATTATGATAATTCAGTAAAACTGAATCGGTATTTTTTTAGGAACTTAAATCACTAATCGGGGAAAACAGAATTCCAAAGTTGGGTAATCTAAAGCTCCCACACGATGTTCATGCGATTGTTCAAATACAATATTTTATTACATGCTAAATACTTATATGATAATAAGACCCGAGTAACGTGTTAGGACTTTGTTTAACCAGATAATGCCGCCCAAACGAGTACTACGGAACCCAGAGATCGAAGAGTCGGTTAACAATGCAGAGGGAACTAAACCAAACCCAATGCAAGACTTTATTAACATGATGGTAGAAGCTATACAGAATCAAACACCAACCACAGGAAACCAGACAGGAAACCAACTAGCCAATTTTAAAGACTTCAAGGCAGTAGGACCGCCGGAGTATAGGGGAACAACGGACCCGATAGAGGCCCAGTCGTGGATAAAGGAAATTGAAAGGCCTTTGTTATTGCTAGAGTCACTGAGGAGCAGAAGATAATTTTTGCTACCTACTTAATGAAAGGTGAGGCTAACTTTTGGTGGAAAGCCAATCAGAGCAAAGCTGGAACTGGAGTCATGACGTGGGAAGAATTCAAGACGTTGTTTTTCGAGATTTACTTCCCTAAGAGTACGTAGGCGAAAATGGAGATCAAGTTTTTGGAACTAAAACAAAAAAATTTGTCAATGTCAAAGTACGCTGCAAAATTCAATGAATTGGCCAGATTCGCCCCACATCTGGTGGAGACTGAGGTGAGGAAGGCAGGAAGATTCGAAAATGGGTTAAAGCTGTGGATCTATAGCAAGGTAGCGGTTTTACAAATTACGTCATTCTCAACTTTGTTGGAGAAAGCTCTCATTGGTGAAGGTGGAAGTGAAGCGGTTTCGAAATATAATCGGGAAAAGAATAAGAAGAAGGTAGGAGGAAATGTGAATGTTAGCAATGGTGGCAACAACAACAAGAAGCGTAAATAGAATAGTGGGGGTAGCAATTCTGAAATTCTACAAGGGAGCATGCAGCAGAAAAGGCAGGTATGTGGAAATTGCAGAAAGGGTCACTCGGGAGAGTGCATGAAAGGAAAAATGGTTTGTTATACCTGTGGAGAAGAAGGGCATATTTCACCCAATTGTCCTAAGGTGAAGAAAGGAGGTTGTTTTAATTGTGGAGAAGTGGTACATCGGAGCAAGGACTATCCAAGGAAGAAAAGCACGGATGGCAGAAGCGGCAATAAAGGCAACAACATGAAGGCAACTACTAGAGGACCAGCTTAGCTAAATAAGCCAACAACGAGGACCTTCAACACGACAGTGTAAGATGCTGTGGCATCTAGGGAGGTGGTCTCAGTTATTATTCCAATCAACGACATAAATGCCTATGTGCTATTCGATTCGGGAGCTTCATGCTCTTTTATATCTGATGAATTTGCTCAAGGATTTAATTTACCTAGTGAACTATTAGAACACCTGATGCATGTAGAAGTAGTGAACAAAGAAATTATCCCTGCAAACTACATTTATAGGAATTGTTGTGCTAATTTGAGAGGGTTTAAGCTTAACGTGGATTTGCTACCGATTCGTCTTGGAGAGTTTGATGTAATCCTTGGAATAGATTGGTTAGCGAGTCACAGGGCAATCATTGACTGTAAGAAAAAGTGCGTACACCTGAAGACTCCGAGTAAGTCGAAGGTGGTATTTCATTGTAGTAAATCGCTGAGACAATCTTATTGTCTGACGACGATGCAGGCAAATAGGTTGCGTAGGAAGGGTTGCATATGTTATTTACCTCATGTGGTTGATACTCAAAGAGTAAAGGGTAAGCTAGGTTAGATACCGATTGTAAGGGAATTCACTGATGTTTTCCTAGATGATTTACCAGGTTTGCCGCCGGATAGAGAAGTGGAATTCGTAATCGATTTAGTACCGGGCACCGCACCAATCTCAAAGGCACCATACAGGATGGCACTTGTGGAGATGAAAGAATTGATGATTCAACTGCAGGAACTACTAGATAAAGGGTATATCCGTCCGAGTGTATCTCCATGGGAAGCGCCAGTTCTATTTGTGAAGAAGAAGGATGGATCGCTGAGGCTCTGTATTGACTACATGGAGTTGAACAGGGTTACCATTAAGAACAAGTATCCGCTGCCCAGAATTAATGATTTGTTTAATCAATTGAAGGGAGCAAAGTACTTTTCGAAAATCGACTTGAAGACGGGATATCATCAACTGAAAGTGAGGCGGGAGGATATTCCAAAAACAACATTCAGAACTCGATACGGACATTTTGAGTTTCTGGTGATGTCGTTTGGGTTGATAAATGCGCCAACAACGTTCATGGACATGATGAACAGAGTGTTCAAGCAGTACTTGGACAAGTTTGTTGTTGTGTTCCTTGATGACATTCTGGTATACTCGAAGACGAAGGAGGAGCATGCTGATCATCTGAGAATTGTGTTGGAATCCTTGAGGAAGGAGAAGTTATGACACCCCCAAATTCAGGTACCAATACCTCGAATTTGGTGCTCACGATAAAGTACATTCATACACCTCCAAACAACATAAGTCAACTAATGCGGAATAAATAAACATATGTTGTTCATTACAAAAGGTTTACTACAGTCCCAAGGTCTATAACCTTAAATATAATACATCGTAGAATATAATAATATTACAAAACGATTCCACGATTACATAACGGGATAGTTATATAACTATTCCTTAAGCTTTCCTTTGCCTTTGTCCACTTTGGAACTCCCCGGCTTAACTGCAATAGGTTCATGATATAGCAAGGGTGAGAAACTACTTTGCTCAGCAAGTTTAAAATGAATAAAGGATACATCATGAATGGATGAGAATAATAGCTGCATAGATCAATAATTTATGAACATTGATGAAATAGCTGAAATGACATAACCAAAGTTCAAATGGAACAAGGAATATTAATTATTTACTGTTGAGTGGTCCAACCGACCATGAACTTGGCCAAAGAGTCAATCATCCCTAACCCTTTTAAATCGGCCCCTATCAGTAGTACTCGAGGGGATCAGCCTCTCGTACCCCATGTATATGCATAACATTAAATCCTGACTATATAGGATAGCCAACACCTATACTCTCCTATTATGGGTTGCTCTCTCAGTCAAATAATCTATACTAACAACCAGTTTGGATAGCTTTTAAAATAATAACCTGTACATGTCTAGCCAAAACAATTGGCGTAGACTATCTCCTTAAATAGTTCATGAATGAAGAATTTAAATATTTCACAATCCAACAACAGATAATGAATTCAAATGCATAAACTGTGAATATCAATAATTTATCCTTGATGTGGAGTAATTGACAATAATTAATCCACTAATATAATTTGAAAGTAATAACTCGATCTGAGTCATGAGACTTGCACAATATACAACATTTGTATAAAATAGGAAACCTACTCGAATGGAAACAGTTGAGTAGGGAACTTGCAACAATATAGAATGATTGCTCAATTAATAAACAACTCGCATAATAAATAAAAGTTGTACGGTTGAGAAAACCTGCCCAATCTTATTTTGAGCTAGGATAAGGAAACTTGCATTCAATATATAGAAATAATGAAGTTAGGGAACTTGCCTGAAGCGCTGCTACAATATTACAACACACGCTCTTTAATATCCTACACAATTAGGTACATATTCACATGCAATTAGTCACATACGGGATACCAAATATTTGTTTACACAACTCTATAATGTCCCATTCAAATAAGAAACAAAATATTAAACAAGGTTATGCCCACTAGTTACGGCGTTACGACGCTTGCACGTCTATACGCCCAACTTGCTTATTCGAATGCCCAAGCGACACGCAATTGCGTACGCTTAACACGCCCATTCGATTTATCTAATACTTATTGGTTAATGCTAAGTATCATTATAAACCATAATAATCATGTTATGAAAGTTAGAACATCATTTTACAGGGTCGGGGGCATTACGTGTGCAAATGCGCATGCCCGACGCCCTCCGATTGACTCCAATTACGCATCAGTCCTATAAATGGCTAATTTAGGCCATGATACAGACATCAAATCAAAAAACTTAAAGAACGAAAGTTGTAGGTCTACTCTTCCGCTTTCCGAATCATCTTAAATCATCTAATTTCGAGTTCGTATGAGAACGTTATGGACATTTTAGTACAAGAGGTCAAAACTATGACGCCCCCAAATCTCTACACTCCCCTGTAGCAGATCTAGTACTCACGTGAAACTATACAACTATAAATATTCAATAAAATATGACTTCTATCTATCCAAGGTTCACAGTATCCCATAACAGGTACTAGTTCCGGCCAGAACGTTGTCTGTGCTTGTATACCCTCACTTGGATGTATAGATTCATATCTAATGAATACCTCTTTCATATTTATATTCCCTATATATCTGACATTCACAGTATTAATGATAAGATTGTCCATATAACTGAGGGGCGCATTCCGGTAAAGATGGCACCTTACCGGCGCTCATTAAATGTAACCCCAGAGCTTATAGGACTTTCAACATCATTTAAATACCCTCATTCAGATGTATAGTTCGTATAGATACTGTATCTAACTTAGTACAACTATACTAAATAAAATAAAGATCAAAGTACACCGCAATCGATGAAATAAAGGATCATAATATATTACATATCATGTGTTTCGATTACATTATTCTCAGTACTAGGTTATTACAACAAAAGCCTTTAAAAGACTTAGATTATTCAAAAGCAGTTAATAAAGCTAGTAAGCATGCCCTTTTTCTTTATCTGTCCCAGAAGTGCTAGGGATATCATTTAAAGCTGCAAAAGAAGATATGCACAAGAATGAGCTACAAATGCTCAGCAAGTTCATTTGAAAATGTAAACACAGTGTGTTTGATTTGAAAGATGTCAGGTGATATATAATTGATACTGAGGGTTCTGTACCGGAATCATATATTTCAATTTGTTCTATCAGTCTTCAATGACTTAGAACCTTTTGAATTCAGATATCTGGTAGGTGATCAGCCTCACCAATATCCTAGGAGTATGCATATCATCCTACCACATTTTTGGTCAATTTAAGTTAATTTCCAATTTTGGTCAATTCATTTAATTGCCAAATTAAACCTTATTTGAAGGTTTGTCGGACCACCTTCCATCTACGGTGTCCCTTTTACTCAGTATAGATGTCATACCAAAACAATTTGGCTTGACACAATAAATTTAAACTCAAACAATCAATAAACGATTTCATTTCTTAAGTTATACTGAACAAGTAGCAATAACTTCACAATAATTGATAGCAAGACATAAATGAATTGCTTAATATAAGTTGAGAAAAGTTAGGACACTTGCCTTAGCGTAGTTAGGACACTTTTATAACATTTTTAGAAGCTTGGTATTATTTTTAAATAATTTTCAGAAGCTTGTAAGTATTTTTAAATAATTTTACAAGCTTAGGAATATTTTTAAATGATTTAATTATCATTTAGAATATTTTTAAAACATTTAATATCTTATTTAAATAATTTATTTGTCATTTAGAATATTTTTTAGATGCCTAAAATATTATTTAAATGATTTATTTATCATTTATAATATTTTTAGAAAGATAGAATATTATTTAAATGATTTATTTTATCATTAATAATATTTTTAGAATTTATTTTATCATTATAATAATTTAATTATTACTTATAATAATTTTCAAAACTTAATTTAATATTTAAATGATTTAATTATCATTTAAAGTAATTTTTAAATACTTAATATATTATTTAAATGATTTATTTATCATTAATAATATTTAAATATTTAATATTTTATTTAATTATTATATATAATAATTTTATTTACCTTAATATCATTTTTAAATAATTAATATAATTATTAAATGATTTAATATCATTTTTAAATAATTAATGTAATTATTAAATGATTTATTATAATTATTATTATTTAATTAAATTAAATAATAATTCAGAAATATATAAAAATATTAAATATAAATTTTTATAATTAAAAATGAATTTTCGAATATAATTATTAATAATTATTTAATATTTATTTATTATTTTATAATTTATTTAATTAATTTTTTATTTTATTTTTATTAAAAATTCGTCGCTAAAGGGCTTTAGCGACGGTCTGCATGTGTGCATAGTTATGTGGGTTTGGTGATGAATTTCGTCGCTAAAGGTGTTCTTCAATGAAGAACAGTTGGTCAATGTCCAGTTGGAACTTTTGACCTTAAATTTCTTTCATCTAGGTTATTGTTTGAGTTTAATTTTTGTTGCTTGTTATACTAGACATGGCCAGGTACAACGACATATGTTAAACAAGATCAAACAATATCATATGTGTAAGATTTGTTCCGGTCAAACCCCCCTGTTCATGCTATTCTTGAGTTTCTGGGATTACCCAGAAACTCATCCAGCATGAATGGTCACCGCAGTTTGACTGCTAATAGATTCCATTTCTTGTTAGCTTAATGTATTTTAATGGTTTAAATTTGTAGTTTACATACTAGAGATCATGTATATATCAAGAAACCACATATTATATATCCTATAGGCACGATCTGGGCGCTTTGAAAAATTGTCAGAACACTATCAGAGTGTTCTTCAAGTTTCTGGGTAACCCAGAAACAGGTTTTCATAGTCGGTCAATGGGTTTTGACCATTAATAACTTTCATCCTAGATATAATTTAACCATTCTACCATTTGGAACTTAAAGCTAACATGACATACTATTGATTCATACTTTACAACACATCAAACAAACAATTTAAGCCGATCAAAAGCTCTGACAAAAAGGCCTGTCAGACTATTCTTGACTGCCAAGAACAGTTTGAGTTTTTGATCAAATTCGACCGTTTAAACGTTATGGTTACTTGTTTAACTAACCTAGATCATCATATAACATGTTTACACATAACCCTAAACATCTAAAACACAAAAATTTTGCAGGCTTGAAGATCAAATATAAAATTAGGGTTTTGCACCTTTTTCTTCAAATTTTGATCTCTGATCTTTACTACTGATCTTTGGCTTGCAGAGGATTGTTTAGGCTTTGATTATAAGTGTATAGGTTCACAATTTCGTAGGTTTAAAGCTCAGCATCTCATTCTATTTATAGCCATTTGGAATTAGGGTTTCCTAGGCTAGTTTCCAAATTTTTGCCTCCAAAAATATCCTAGACTTGGGACTTGTGCTGCTCCCATCTGATCTAATTAATCTACTTGTGCTGGAGTGTGTCAAGCACAAGCTTGCACACTCCCAGCTTAATTTTCATTGGCTAGGATTTCATTTTTGATTTATTTTACTTATTAATTAAAATTTGATTTTTGCTAATCATGATTAGGATGTTTAATTAGGTTTAGTAATATTCTAATTAGGGTTATATATCATAATTAAGGTTTTACATTTCATAATTTAGTGTTATTAAACCAAATTAGGGTTTTAGGGTTTCAAATTAGGGTTTAGGGTTTTCAATCCTATAATTAGGGTTTTAATCTTTCGTTTAGGGTTTAGTTTAACCTTAATAATATTAATATTATGATTCATTATTTAGAATCTAATTATATCAATGAAGATTCTTATACAATAATTAAGGTTTTGATTAGACAATTCGGATAAATTTTACCCATTAGGGTTTTCAAATTAGGGTTTTTGTTTCAGTTTGTTATCCTAACCCTAATTAACTTATTTTTGATTTTTATCAGTTAATATAATATTATATTAACTCTGAAGCACGACAAAACACTTCGTCATTTCCAATTACGACACAACAGCTTACAAAAATAATTTGTCGTGACGCTTCTCGGTGAATTCGCAGGAAGCACGACAAATCATTTTGTCCGATTAAGCACGACACAGCTGCTTGGTGAAAATTTTTTATTTGACCTAATTGTTTAATAAAATACACAATCACATAATACAAACTCAGATCATGAAAAATCATTTATTAAACATAATTTATATATATAAATCTTATTAGGGTTCAGAATATTACATTCACCCCCACTAATAAGAATTTCGTCCTCGAAATTACAGTACAGGTTATACACATAAGTGTGGCTAACTATCTCACATTTTACTCTCAAGCTCCCACGTAGCTTCCTCTATATTTTGATTCCTCCAAATCACTTTGACTAAAGGGATCACTTTATTTCGCAGATGTTGTTCTTTCCTATCTATGATTTCGATAGAAACTTCTTCATAAGATAAATCTTTCTCGATCTAGATGGGGTCGTAGTCGATAACGTGTTTATAATCGGGTTTGTGCGGTCGTAACACGGACACATGAAACACATTATGAATATGTTCTAGCTCGGGAGGTAGGGCTACCTCATAGGCTACCTCACCTATCCTTCTCAGTATGTGAAATGGTCCAATGAATCTTGGACTTAATTTCCCTTTCTTCCCAAATCCAATTTTGCCTTTCCACAGAGATACTTTTACGAATACGTGACTACCGACTTCGAAATCTTGTAACTTTCTATGTTGATTAGCATATTTCTTTTGTTGATCCTGTGATGCTTGTAATCTTCCTCGTATAATTCGGATTACCTCCGCGGTTTGTTGCACTATTTCAGGTCCTAACATTTGTCGCTCTCCGACCTCATCCCAACATAAAGGTGTTCTACATTTTCTTCCATATAGGGCTTCAAATGGTGGCATTCCTATGCTGGCATGGTAACTATTGTTGTAGGCAAATTCTACCAAAGGTAACTGATCTTCCCAACTTCCCTTGAAATCCATGATGCAAGAGCGCAACATGTCTTCCAATGTCTGGATGGTTCTCTCACTCTGACCATCAGTTTGTGGATGGTATGCTGTGCTCAATCTTAACTGAGTTCCTAAATATTTCTGGAGACTTGTCCAAAAATTTGAAGTAAATCGTGGATCTCGGTCTGATACTATAGAAACAAGGACTCCATGTCTAGAAATGATTTCATTGATGTAAAGTTTGGCTAACTGGTCAAGACTGAAGTTGATTTTGATGGGTAGAAAATGAGCTGATTTGGTAAGACGATCTACAATTACCCAAATGGCATTGTGACCTTTCTGTGTATTTGGAAGTCCTATGACAAAATTCATAGTAATATGCTCCCATTTCCACTCAGGAATTTCTAAGGGTTGTAATAAACCACTCGGCTTTTGGTGTTCAGCTTTAACCCTTTGACACATTAAACATTTACTTACCCACTCTGCTATTTCTCTTTTCATGTTAGACCACCAAAAATGTTGGCTCAAGTCTTTGTACATTTTTGTACTCCCTAGATGTACAACGAATTTAGAACTGTGGGCTTCATTCAGTATTTCGTCTTTTAGTTCTTATACTGAAGGTACCCAAATTTTATTTTCGTATCTCAGTACTCCATCCTTATCCACTCTAAACTTAACATTCTTTTTATGAGTCATTTCTGCCTTATACTTCTGACATTCTGCATCAGTCTCCTGTAGTTCTTTGATTTTATCCAGTAAAGTCGAACTACCCTCCATGACGAATAACTTCTCGGTAGAGTTAACTGAAACTCCCACCTTGATCTCAAGTTTGTCAAACTTTTTTATCAATACTTCGTTATTGGTCATTACATTTAACTTCTCTTGGTTCTTCCGACTCAATGCGGCTGCTACGACGTTGGCTTTTCTGGGATGATATAAAATTTCACACTCGAAATCTTTTATCAACTCTAGCCATCTCCTCTGCCTCATATTTAACTCCTTCCGTGTGAAAATATATTTCAGACTCTTATGATCTGTATATATTTCACATTTCTCCCCGTACAAATAATGCCTCCAAATTTTCAAGGCAAATACTACCGCGGCTAACTCAAGATCATACGTAGGATGCCTCTTCTCATAATCTTTGAGTTGTCTTGATGCATATGCAATTACTTTCCCATGTTGCATTAACACACATCCTAATCCCTTGTGTGATGCATCACTATAAACTACAAGGCCACCTGTATCATCTGGTAACGATAACACTGGTGCCATGCTTAACCGCTTCTTCAACTCTTGGAAGCTCTCTTCACATTTGTCTGTCCAGACGTACTTTATCGTCTTTCGAGTCAAATTGGTTAGCGGGGTTGCTATCTTTGAAAAATCTTGTATAAAACGCCGATAATACCCTGCTAAACCGAGAAAACTTCTTACTTCTGTTGGAGTTGTTGGTTGTTCCCAATTCACAACCGCTTCTATCTTTGCTGGATCTACCGCTATTCCATTCTTGTCAATCACATGACCCAAGAATTGGACTCGTTCCAACCAGAATTCACATCTGGAAAACTTTGCATAAAGTTGTTTCTTGCGTAATATCTCCAATACGCTCCTTAAGTGTTCAGCATGCTCCTCTTTTGTTCTCTAGTATACTAAAATATCGTCGATGAACACTACGACATATTTGTCCAAGCATGGTTTAAACACTCGGTTCATTAAATCCATGAATGCTGCCGGGGCATTTGTTAATCCAAAAGACGTCACAAGAAACTCATAATGTCATTGCGTGTCCTAAACGCTGTCTTCGGCACATCTTCTTTTCTTACCTTTAATTGATGGTAACTTGATCGTAGGTCGATCTTCGAAAAGTGTTCGACCCCTTTTAACTAGTCAAACAAATCATCAATTCGTGGTAAAGGATATTTGTTCTTTATGGTTAACTTATTTAATTCTCTATAGTCAATACATAACCTTAACGTTCCATCCTTCTTCTTTACAAACAACACCGGTGCTCCCTAAGGTGAAACACTAGGTTGTATGTACTTTTTGTCTAAGAGTTCTTGTAGCTGCACAAGTAACTCCTTCAACTCTATGGGTGCCATCCTGTACGGTGCTTTGGAAACTGGCGCCGTACCCGGTGCTAGATCAATAACAAATTCGATCTCTCTATCCGGAGGTAGACATGGTAAATCATCTGGAAACACATCTGGAAACACATCTGGAAATTCTCTAACTACAGGTATTTGATCTAGCTTTACTCCTTCTTTTTGAGTATCTACTACATGTGCCAAATAACTTGTGCAACCCTTCCTAAGCAATCTCTCTGCTTGCATTACTGTCAGATAGTGAGATCGTTTAGGTGAACAACCACCGTTGAACACTACTTTTGACTCTGAAGCAGTCACTAGATTTACCCACTTCCGCTGGCAGTCAATTATTGCATTATAATTTACCAGCCAATCCATTCCTAAGATTATATCAAATTCCCCTAGTTGTATAGGAATGAGGTTCACAAGAAACTTGTGTCCCTTAATCTCTACGGCACAATTCTTATATATGGTTTTGACGGGAATTATCTCATTGTTTGTGATTTCCACACTATAAGGTATGTCTAAGTCTTCGCATGACATTGTCAATTTCTTAGCAAAGTCATTAGACACGAAAGAACAAGTAGCACCAGAGTTGAATAACACATATGCATTTAAATTGTCGATACGGATGATACCTGTTACCACGTCCGGTGCAGCAACAGCATCCCTCATCGTTATATTAAACGTTCTAGCTGTTAGACAACCTAGAGCTCCAGCTCTTGCTACTGTCGGTTTGGTGTTATTGTTTGGGACTTGATTTCCTCCCCCAAGTTGGTTTCTATTCCTCGGGCAATTCCTAGACACATGCCCAGTTGCACCACAAGTATAACAGGTAACATTCGGGTTACCCTGACGAGTATTATCATTACTCTTTTTGGAACAGTTAGAGGAATAATGTCCCTCTTGTCCACAATGGTAACAAGTAATCACTCCGTGACGACATACTCCCGCATAATTCTTTCCACATATAACACAACGTACCACCTTATTATTACTGTTCTGGTTTCTATTGTTGTTGTTATTGTTGTAATTGTTACCCCTCCTCACAAAGTTTGTAGGAACAGTGGCATCCCTCTTCCTTTTGTTATTATTAGTACCCCCTGTACTAACTTCTCCTTTAAACTTTCCTCCTTCATTCAAACTCCTTTTCTCTTTATGAAATTTTATCAAAGCTTCATTCTCATTTTCAGCTATAATAGCTTTCTCGAGAATTTCAGGAAAAGTTCTCACTTGGAACACTGACAACTTGCTACGAATTTGGGGTTTTAATCCCTCTTCATATCTCCTGGTCTTCCTTACCTCCGTATTGACCTAATGTGGGGCAAACCTAGCTAATTCATTGAACTTAGCCGTATACTGGGATATAGTAAGCTCCCCTTGTTTCAATTCTAGGAATCGTACCTCCATACGATCCTGCATTGATTGGGGAAAGTAATTTTTGAAAAATAGTTCCTTAAATCTAGTCCAAGGAATTATACCTTCACCCACACGAATTTTAGTATTTTCCCACCAATGGTTCGCCTCACCTTTGAGGAAAAAAGTGGCAAAGACCGTCTTTTGATCTTCGCCGACATTAGTTACCACAAAAACCTTCTCTATTTCGGTAACCCAAGTTTGTGCCTCAATAGGTTCTGCGGTTCCCTTAAATTCAGGCAGTCCTACCAGTTTAAAGTCTTTGAACATAGTACTCTGTGGATTAACTGTGGTAGGTTGATGTGGTGGATGATTTTGTAAAGCTCCTAAGAGTATATCTACCAATTGTTGTGTGGGGTTTGTTTCGGTAGGCTCATTTCTAGTTTGGGTTCTCCTCCTGATGCCATGACTCTAAAATAAAGAAAACATGTATAAATACAAGGATATGTTACACATAGAACTAACACTTTGATTGTACAAACGCAATTTGTATATAACATGCAAAACGAATACATATTCGACTAGTGGTTTATACTACCACTAGTTAGTACAAAGAACTCACTATTTTACAACCTCAAAATTTGTATATTACAAACTACGAAACGTAAACTAAGTACTATACTAATCTAATCAATCAAGTAATCCCTTATAAGCATCTCGTATCATATGACCAACTACCGCTCTATCGATCATATAATCATCCTTCTCCTCCTCCACAGGATACCTAAATACCCTTCGTTCTAGGCCCTCAAATGCAGTCCTACACTTCTTGTCAGCTCTGTACACCTGTATTTGTGCATCATGTTTCTCCTTCTGGGTGTTCTGAAGAAGGGTCCTCAGACGACGAGTCGTATCTCTCTCACTTTCCAGTAAACCTGCAGCGATACCTGTCCGAGAGTTAGCAGCATCTAACTCTTCCGTTGACTGCTGAACTAATCCAATAACTATCTGTTCGTGTCTGTTGACACGCATCATCTGCCCCGTTCCAATTACTTCATCGGGTTCTGGATCTATCAGCTGTCCATCTATAGGGTAATTAGCATCCTCAGCCTCTAATATTTCTTGGTCATGTAGGAGTTCTTCCTCCTCTGGATCCTCCTCTTCTAAATCTAGCTCAGGGGTAGCCGGCTCATAATCAGGCACCTCATCGGGCTCACTGTCTGATAGCCATCCTACCATGTGTTGATCTACTCCTGCCATCCTACAAAAGAATTTTAATTTGTTTTAGTATTTATGGGGAAACAAATTTACACATAAGATAAAGCTTTTAAGATTATTTTATGTATGATTAAGTATTTTACGGACTCAAAGACTATATCCTAAGGTATTTCCTAACTACCTTAGAGCTATAATCTACAGCTCTGATACCAACCTGTGACGTCCCCAAATCTCTACACTCCCCTGTAGCAGATCTGGTGCTCACGTGAAACTATACAACTATAAATATTCAATAAAATATAACTTCTATCTATCCAAGGTTCACAGTATCCCATAACAGGTACTAGTTCCGGCCAGAACGTTGTCTGTGTTTGGATACCCTCACTTGGATGTATAGATTCATATCTAATGAATACCTCTTTCATATTTATATTCCCTATATATGTGACACCCCCAAATCTAGGTACTTAATTCCCACAAATTTGGTGTTCACTATCACATTCAATCACATCTAATTACCCAATAATAAGAACAATAAAATAAACTTAAAGAAACATCTTCCCAAAATGGGTTACATCACCAACTATTAAACAACCAAATCCCAGGTTATCTTAACCTAATACATCAAATGTGGAATAAAACATAATTTAAACAAGTCTTTGATACAAATAAATATCAAGTGGATAATAAATCTCTTGCTACTTTGGCATCTTGCCCTTGCCTTTACTCGTGGACGGTTCGTCCTGCTTTTCTGGCTTAGCTGCAATGATTAATGCAAGAGTGAGCAAACAATTGCTCACAAGTACGATAACAATAATATTTAAATGAAATGGATTTCAACTGAGAAATAATAGTTTTTCTGAATCTCAGTCAATAAATGATCAAAGTCTAAAAGCTCGTTTGAATGCTCGATTCAAAGAAAAATAGATTTCAAGATTTAGAAATTATATCTGAGGGTCACAAGACCTCGAACTATGTCCTAGGTTAACAAGTATCTCTACCGTAACCTTTAACAGTCATATAGACTATGGACCAACATCTCGTACTTAGGGGGATCAACCCTTTGTACAATGTATTGTGCACAAACATTTTAACGCTGTCGCGTAAGTAATCCCCTATATTAGGGTTGTTCATCTCAGTTTATCGTCCGAATCCGTACAAAAAGGAACTTGGCTTGGAACAAGAATAGAAAATATTCTAAGTCTTTGAAATCGCTCATCAACTAAGGACTAGCTGAATCAATAAGGGTTTGCTAGTCTAATTCATCAAATAAGCTTGCTCAATAGAAACTATACTCGAAATTTGAATAACAAACAACGATTGGAATAACACTTAAGTACGTAACATAATAGTAACCTTGCTTGAATATCAATAAGCTAAGGTCAATAAGCTTGCTTAATATAAATAAACTTGCTTTGAATAAATTAACAAGTTAAAAGGAAAGAACAACTTGCTCAACGTAAAAGTATTGAATTGAGATAAGGAACTTGCCTCAAGCGTAGATTACAAATTTAAGTAATTCACGATCCTTAAACAACCTATACATTAATTATAAAATGGTAACATAATTAGTTACAGAATAATATACACTTTAGGCTTGCTCTTATCTTATTTTATTATAACACTTCGGTTATCACTCAATAATGCTAGCTTAATAACCAACATGACCACTCATTGGTCATTTATAAATTTTAAAACTTGTTTATAACATCATAGAAGAATTATAAAGAAATAAAAATTAAAATATAAATAAAAATTTTAGTTACTGTTTCCCTCGCCGGGGCGGCAAAAATCCTTAACAAAATCTCGTCGGGGCGAGAGGCTCGCCGTGGCAAAGATTTTCTTAACAAAACTCTCGCCGGGGCGAGAGTCTCGCCGGGGCGAAGAAAATCAGTTCATTTCTCTCGCCGGGGCGAGAGACTCGACTGTCGTCTCCTACAGTAGCGAACCAGTGAAAACTTAGACCAAATTTGGCCAAATTTTCCGAATTCTACCATCCAGTAAACAAATTAAATATACCCAGACATCATATACGATACAAAACATTTACCCAACATGTTTCTAACCAATCTAAGCATTATAAAACACATAATCAACCAATTTAAAACCAAAAATTCACTGTTAAAAACCAAATATTCAAGTTTTAACCATTCTCATGAAATTAAACTCTGTAAATTCATTTTTTAACCAATTAAAATCATTCTTCTTGCATTATTCTTGTTTTCATCATATAATCATAAACAATTATTAATTCACTGATTAATAACCAAATTGAATCATCAATTTTCATACAAATATGCCATACATGAAATAAAGCTCTGTAAAAACTAAGAACTCAATTCTAAAGCATGTTTTCATGGATTAATTCTTCAAACTAGTTTATAATCATCATATAATCTCTAATACATGCTTACTAACAATTATAACCAAGTAATTCATGTATTTAGCATATAAATTCATATACAGAGAAATAAAACACAGTAAAGAGTTTATACCTTCTAATTCTTAGAAAATTTGATTAAACTTCCTTGGTTTTAGAAATTCTTTCTCCAATCTCCAAGCTTCTCTGTCAATTTCTCTCTTTTCTCTCAACTCTCAAAGCTCTGCTCTATCTCTAATTCACAGACCTCTCAGTTCTAACTCTCTCAATACTCTGTTCCTCTGTTTTTTTTAACAACTGACGTAAAATAAAACTGATGGAATAAAATAAAAACTGATAATTTAAAAGAATAATAACGTATACTGACATTAACTTATCAGTTACACAATTCAAAAGCCTCTAAGGCTTGTTTGGTAATACAAAAATTAAAATAATCTATTATTTTAACTAAAGGTCATAAGGCCCTTGTTTGGTAAAACACAAATAAAATAATCCATTATTTCCAAACAAAGATCATAGGGCCTTGTTTGGTAAAACTGAATTAAACACTTTCTCATTTATTTTAATAAATCATTATAACATATAGTTTTAAATGTCACACTTCTAATTTAATTAAACTTATTAATAAATAAATTCAATTAAACCTTACTAACTAAATTAATAATTTCATTTATTCAAATAAACCTTTTCATCATCTAATTTAATCATTAAATTAAATTAGAATAAACATAACAAATCACATTCAAATAACATTTAACAATATTAAACTTAACATATACTCATTCCACAAAAACTTAATAAATTATTTATTTAGCTCAATAAATTAATAAAAATATTTATATACTCAATAAATATTTTTATTCAATCATAAAAATTGCATTCGTTACATCTTTCCCTCCTTAAAAGGATTCTGTCCCCAGAATCACAACGCAATTAAATTGTCCATTACATTCTCCCCTCCTTACAAAGATTCTGTCCCCAGAATTGCAATATAAAGATTAAACAAATAATTGAGGAAATTTTTGCATCATTTGCTCTTCGAGTTCCCACATTGCTTCTTCAGCCTGTGGTTCCTCCAGATTACCTTAACAGAAGGTATCACTTTATTTCTAAGTACTTGCTCCTTCCTGTCCACTATCTGAACATGTATCTCTTCATAAGACAAATCTTTCTCAAACTGTATCGGTTCATATTCTATTACATGTTTATAATCTGGCTTATACTGTCGTAGCACCGATATATGGAAGACATTGTGAATGTGACCTAACTCAGGAGGTAAAGCTACCTCATAAGCCACCTTGCCTATTCGTTTCAGCACTTCGAAGGGTCCAATAAATCGCGGACTGAGTTTACCCTTTTTACGAAATCTGATCTTTCCCTTCCAGGGAGATACTTTGAGGAACACAAAGCTCCCGGCTTCAAATTCGCGATTTTGTCTGTGTTGATCAGCATACTTCTTCTGTCTGTCTTGAGCGGCTATCAGTTTGGTTCTTATCACCTTGACATTTTTAGCAGTTTGTTGTACCAGCTCAGGTCCCAATAGTCGTCGTTCACCAACCTCATCCCAGCATAATGGAGTTCTGCATTTCCTTCCGTACAATGCTTCGTAGGGCGGCATGCCGATACTAGCGTGATGACTATTGTTGACCAGAGGTAAATGATCATCCCAGTTGCCTTTAAAATCCATGATGCACGCCCGAAGCATATCCTCCAACGTCTGAATTGTTCTTTCGCTCTGGCCATCGGTTTGAGGATGGTATGCTGTACTCATTCTCAACTGCGTTCCCAAGCAAGCTTGCAGACTCCTCCAAAATTTTGAGGTGAAACGTGGATCTCTGTCTGACACTATTGACACTGGAACACCGTGCCTTGAGATAATCTCCTTGACGTATAATTTTGCCAGCTGGTCCAAAATGAATCTGATTTTGATCGGCAAGAAATGCGTTGATTTCGTCAATCTGTCAACTATGACCCATATTGCGTTATAACCCTTTTGAGTAGTTGGAAGCCCTACCACGAACTCCATCGTGATATGCTCCCACTTCCATTCTGGTATCTCCAAGGGCTGTAACAAACCACTTGGTCGTTGATGCTCCGCTTTAATTCTCTGACAAGTGAGACACTTCGCAACACACTAAGCAACCTCTCTTTTCATGTTTGGCCACCAAAAATGTTGTCGAAGATCTTGGTACATTTTTGTACTCCCCAGGTGTATTGAAAATCTTGAACTGTGAGCTTTGTTCAAAATCTCCTCTCTGATTGCCAATACTGACGGTACCCAGATTCTGCCTTCAAATCTCAGCAACCCTTCGGTATCGATTTTATATTTGAGCTCTTCACCTTCAAGCACTCTTTTCCGTATGTTAACACATTCCTCATCCTGAAGTTGTGCATCTTTGACTTTTTCTACCAAAGTTGGTTGAGTTTCCATCTGGAATAATTTTTCATTAGGCTCTGCCAAACCCTCCACCTCTAACTCCAATTTAGCCATTTCCGCTACAAGTTTCTCCTGAGCGGTTAACAAAAATAGTTTCTCCCGACCTTTTCTACTCAAAGCGTCGGCAACTACGTTAGCCTTCCCTGGATGGTGTAGAATTTCACAGTCATAATCTTTGATCAATTCTATCCATCTCCTCTGCCGCATATTCAAATCCTTCTACGTGAAAATCTACTTCAGACTTTTATGGTTTGTATATATTTCACATTTCTCCCCATAGAGATAGTGCCTCCACATTTTTAAAGCAAACACTACGGCTGCTAATTCCAAATCATGGGTCGGATACCCTTTTTCATAGTCTTTTAGTTGGCGCGATGCATATGCAATAACCTTACCATTCAGCATCAGCACACAACCAAGTCCTTTATGCGATGCGTCGCTATACACCACAAAATTTCCTGTATCATCTGACAAAGACAACACAGGCGCCGGACTTAGTCTCTTCTTTATTTCTTGGAAACTCTCTTCGCACTTCTCCGTCCAAATAAACTTTACGAATTTTCTTGTCAAATTCGTTAACGGAGTGGCGATCCTGGAGAAATCTTGAATAAAACGTCTGTAGTATCCTGCCAGACCCAGGAAACTCCTTACTTCTGACGGTGTCTTCGGCTGATCCCAGTTCATGACAGCTTCCACTTTCGCTGGATACTGAAATCCCGTCTTTATCAATAACATGTCCAAGAAATTGAACACACTCCAACCAAAATTGGCATTTTGAAAATTTTGCATACAATTTCTCTTTCCTTAACGCCTCCAATGTCACCTTCAAGTGTTCCACGTGTTCTTCTTGAGTTTTGGAGTAGACCAGAATGTCGTCTATAAATACCACTACAAACTTATCCAAGAATGGTTTGAATACCCTATTCATTAAGTCCATGAATGCTGCAGGCGCATTCATTAAACCAAATGACATAACCAAAAACTCATAGTGACCATATCTGGTTCGAAACGCCGTCTTTGGTATGTCTTCTTTTCTCACCTTCAATTGATGGTATCCACTTCGCAAGTCTATTTTTGAAAAGTACCTTGCTACCCTCAGCTGATCAAACAGGTCATCAATCCTTGGCAACGGGTACTTGTTTTTGATCGTGACCTTGTTCAACTCTCTATAATCAATGCAAAGACGCATTGATCCATCCTTCTTCTTAACAAACAATACTGGTGCTCCCCATGGCGAAACGCTCGGTTGAATATACTTCTTGTCTAGCAGCTCTTGTAGCTGCACCATCAACTCCTTTAATTCTACCGGAGCCATTCGATACGGGGCTTTTGATATAAGGGCCATTCCCGGTGCTAAATCAATTACAAACTCGATTTCCCTATCTGGTGGTAATCCGGACAAATCATCAGGAAACACGTCCGCAAAATCCCTAACTACTGGTATCTCCTCCAGTTTTGCACCCACCTTTCGGGTATCAACTATGTAGGCTACATATCCTACACATCCTTGTCTCAACATCTTTCTGGCTTGCACCATCGTCAGATAACTCGTTTGTCTAGGCGACTTGCTGCCATAAAACACTACCTTTGACGGAGTCATAAGGTTTACACACTTCTTTTGACAGTCAATAATTGCCCCATGGTTGAACAACCAATCCATTCCCATAATGACGTCAAACTCCCCAAGACGAATTGGGATTAAGTTGACAGTCATCACATGACCCTTAATATCTACCTGACAGTTCTTGTGGACAAACTTAACATGAATCACCTCCCTATTCGCAATTTCTGTATTCATAAGGTAATCTAATTCTTCCTGGGGTAACCCTAATTTCTTAGCAAAATCATCGGATATAAATGAGAAAGTAGCACCCGAGTCAAACAATACATAAGCATTAACATTATTGACTGGAATGATACCTGACACTACATCCTTTGACTGCACAGCATCCTGCACCGTCATGTTGAATGTTCGAGCTGTAGGTCGGTTGGGCTGTGCCGGTCCTGTGATAGTAAGGTTGCCACCACCGCTGCTTCCTTTTCCTACACTGGCTCCACCTGTCGTTGCTTTCTTAGGGCAGTCTCGGGTAAAATGATCCTTTGACCCGCAAATGACACATGCGCCCTTCTTCGGATTAGGGCAATTTGGTGAAATATGACCCTCTTGTCCATAGTTGAAGCATACCCTCTTACCCTTCAAACAAGCACCCATATGGCTCTTTCCACAGTTGCTGCACACCTCCATCTTCTTCTTCTGATTACCCTGCTGACTTCCCGCAGAGTTACTATCATTCTATTTCCTCTTCTGGCTACTTCCCCCATGACTACCACTTGCCTTGTTTTCATTTTCATTCTTCTTCTTCCTCTGCTCCTGATTATACTTGGATAGAGCATCACTACCTCCTTCAGCGATTATTGCCTTTTCTAACACTGCCGCAAATGAGTTCAGTTGAAACAACGAAACTCGACTATATAACCAAGGCTTCAATCCCTGCTCAAATCTCCTAGCCTTTCGCTCATCCGTGTTAACCTGATACGGCGCAAACCTCGCCAGCTCATTGAATTTTACAGCATATTCAGGTACCGTCATGGTACCTTGCTTCAGCTCTAGAAACTGCACCTCCATCTGATTCTGAGCACTTGTTGGGAAATAGGTCTCAAAAAATATTTCCTTAAATCGTTCCCACGGAATAATCCCTTGGCCACCTCGAGTCTTGTTCGCCTGCCACCAGTAGTTGGCTTCTGATTTCAGCATAAAGGTTGCAAATGCCGTCTTCTGGTTCTCACTGACCCTGGCGACATCGAATACTTTCTCCATCTCCATGACCCAAGTCTGTGCTTCAATCGGATTCATGGAACCGTGAAACTCCGGAGGTCCAATTGCTTTGAAGTCTTTAAAGGTCGTAGCCTGAGCTTGGGGTTGATTCGCGAATGCTCCAGTTAATAGATTCACTAACTGCTGCATTGGGTTAGTGTTGGCTTCTTCGTTGTTTGTAGATCCCTCAAGAGTTTGTTGACGGGTTGGTTGTCTTCTTGGCGGCATTCTACTGTGAAGAATTCTCGTTATTAGACTATTGCTCAATTACTTAAACATTTAAGTCTCAACTTAAACATTTATAAACAACACTTAAACACATAACACATCTGATAAACTTTCGCATTTTATTCATTTACTGCTTTAAAACATAATAAAGATAACATCGTGGTTATTTACATCAAATCATATATCCTGAAATCACAAAGTTCCAGGATTACATCATTATTCTATCCCATTATATAAACTGGGATTAACAACGTATTAACTCATAAATTTCATAATAACATAACTAATCATAATCTATGATGACATCCCACGACGCACAGCTTCCTGGCGTTCCTGCTCCATAATACAAGTCACCATCCTTCGATCCACCATATCTGGATGACGATGAACTCGATCCAGAGCTCTATCCACTGTGGAGTGAAAAATATACTCCATATCATCAATATTGGCCTTCTTTGACCGCACCTCACACTCAACACGATCTGCGCGGTTAGCCTCCCTCAACCAAGCAGTCTCAGCTCTCGCCCCCTTAGCTGACTCCTCTTTCAACTCATCTCGTACAATTTCATTTTTGGCTATCAGCTGTCCTCGTCGATACTCAGACTGTGCTAGCCTCTGCTCAGCCTCTGCAAGACGTGATGAAAGGTCTTGGATCTCAGCATCCTTCTGCTCTAAAGTGGCTTGACGTTCCGTAGCCTGTTCCTCTAACTCCTCCTTTTCACTCTCTACATGAACCAGCTTCCACTCCACGTCTCCAAGACGTATATCTAGCTCCTCAATCTCACTATTCTTCTGCTCCAAAGCACACTGTCGTTCAGCCAACTGCCCCTCTAACTCCTCCACTCTGTCCTGCAACTCTATGTTGCGATCATACACCTGCTCGTACATCTGAACACCCAAAGTAGATAGTGATATCTCTTCAGGGTCCTCCTCCTCCTCCTCCTCAGGGTCCTCCTCAGGGTCCTCCTCAGGATCAGTCTCAGGCTCATACTCGTGGCCTGTAACTGTAATCAATGGGGATGGCTCCCTCTGCACTAGCTGCTCATGAACTACGTGAATATCTCGGGGCTCCTCCTCCCTAGCCTGGCTGGGCTCTCCTTTATCAGTCATCCTGACAACAAAATTTTAAGTTTTAATCACTAATCGATAATACTCGCGAGCACATAAGTTTGTTATCAAATAAGCACATAGCACATAATCATTTTATTATCTTTTATGAATTTCCGTAATTCATTCCTTAAAACTCGATAAGAGTTTATCACCTCTATATTCTCTATCTTCTAAAAGGCTACTACCCTAAGGTTTTCCCCACCTAAAGGTTCATAACCTATCAGCTCTGATACCAACCTGTGACACCCCCAAATCCAGGTACTTAATTCCCACAAATTTGGTGTTCACTATCACATTCAATCACATCTAATTACCTAATAATAAGAACAATAAAATAAACTTAAAGAAACATCTTCCTAAAATGGGTTACATCACCAACTATTAAACAATTAAATCCAAGGTTATCTTAACCTAATACATCAAATGCGGAATAAAACATAATTTAAACAAGTCTTTGATACAAATAAATATCAAGTGGATAATAAATCTCTTGCTACTTTGGCATCTTACCCTTACCTTTACTCGTGGACGGTTCGTCCTGCTTTTCTGGCTTAGCTGCAATGATTAATACAAGAGTGAGCAAACAATTGCTCACAAGTACGATAACAATAATGTTTAAATAAAATGGATTTCAACTGAGGAATAATAGTTTTTCTGAATCTCAGTCAATAAATGATCAAAGTCTAAAAGCTCGTTTGAATGCTCGATTCAAAGAAAAATAGATTTCAAGATTTAGAAATTATATCTGAGGGTCACAAGACCTCGAACTATGTCCTAGGTTAACAAGTATCTCTACCCTAACCTTTAACAGTCATATAGACTATGGACCAACATCTCGTACTCAGGGGGATCAGCCCTTTGTATAATATATTGTGCACAAACATTTTAATGCTGTCGCGTAAGTAATCCCCTATATTAGGGTTGTTCATCTCAGTTTATCGTCTGAATCCGTACTAAACGGAACTTGGCTTGGAACAAGAATAGAAAATATTCTAAGTCTTTGAAATCGCTCATCAACTAAGGACTAGCTGAATCAATAAGTGTTTGCTAGTCTAATTCATCAAATAAGCTTGCTCAATAGAAACTATACTCGAAATTTGAATAACAAACAACGATTGGAATAACGCTTAAGTACGTAACATAATAGTAACCTTGCTTGAATATCAATAAGCTAAGGTCAATAAGCTTGCTTAATATAAATAAACTTGTTTTGAATAAATTAACAAGTTAAAAGGAAAGAACAACTTGCTCAACGTAAAAGTATTGAATTGAGATAAGGAACTTGCCTCAAGCGTAGATTACAAATTTAAGTAATTCATGATCCTTAAACAACCTATACATTAATTACAAAATGGTAACATAATTAGTTACAGAATAATATACACTTTAGGCTTGCTCTTATCTTATTTTATTATAACACTTCGGTTATCACTCAATAATGCTAGCTTAATAACCAACATGACCACTCATTTGTCATTTATAAATTTTAAAACTTGTTTATAACATCATAGAAGAATTATATAGAAATAAAAATTAAAATACAAATAAAAATTTTAGTTACTGTTTCCCTCGCTGGGGCGGCAAAAATCCTTAACAAAATCTCGTCGGGGCGAGAGGCTCGCCGGGGCGAAGATTTTCTTAACAAAACTCTCGCCGGGGCGAAGAAAATCAGTTCATTTCTCTCGCCGGGGCGAGAGACTCGACTGTCGTCTCCTACAGTAGCGAACCAGTGAAAACTTAGACCAAATTTGGCCAAATTTTCCGAATTCTACCATCCAGTAAACAAATTAAATATACTCAGACATCATATATGATACAAAACATTTACCCAACATGTTTCTAGCCAATCTAAGCATTATAAAACACATAATCAACCAATTTAAAACCAAAAATTCACTGTTAAAAACCAAATATTCAAGTTTTAACCATTCTCATGAAATTAAACTCTGTAAATTCATTTTTTAACCAATTAAAATCATTCTTCTTGCATTATTCTTGTTTTCATCATATAATCATAAACAATTATTAATTCACCGATTAATAACCAAATTGAATCATCAATTTTCATACAAATATGCCATACATGAAATAAAGCTTTGTAAAAACTAAGAACTCAATTCTAAAGCATGTTTTCATGGATTAATTCTTCAACCTAGTTTATAATCATCATATAATCTCTAATACATGCTTACTAACAATTATAACCAAGTAATTCATGTATTTAGCATATAAATTCATATACAGAGAAATAAAACACAGTAAAGAGTTTATACCTTCTAATTCTTAGAAAATTTGATTAAACTTCCTTGGTTTTAGAAATTCTTTCTCCAATCTCCAAGCTTCTCTCTCAATTTCTCTCTTTTCTCTCAACTCTCAAAGCTCTGCTCTATCTCTAATTCACATAGCTCTCAATTCTAACTCTCTCAATATTCTGTTCCTTTGTTTTTTTTTAACAACTGACGTAAAATAAAACTGATGGAATAAAATAAAAACTGATAATTTAAAAGAATAATAACGTATACTGACATTAACTTATCAGTTACACAATTCAAAAGCCTCTAAGGCTTGTTTGGTAATACAAAAATTAAAATAATCTATTATTTTAACTAAAGATCATAAGGCCCTTGTTTGGTAAAACACAAATAAAATAACCCATTATTTCCAAACAAAGATCATAGGGCCTTGTTTGGTAAAACTGAATTAAACACTTTCTCATTTATTTTAATAAATCATTATAACATATAGTTTTAAATGTCACACTTCTAATTTAATTAAACTTATTAATAAATAAATTCAATTAAACCTTACTAACTAAATTAATAATTTCATTTATTCAAATAAACTTTTTCATCATCTAATTTAATCATTAAATTAAATTAGAATAAACATAACAAATCACATTCAAATAACATTTAACATTATTAAACTTAACATATACTCATTCCACAAAAACTTAATAAATTATTTATTTAGCTCAATAAATTAATAAAAATATTTATATACTCAATAAATATTTTTATTCAATTATAAAAATTGCATTCGTTACAATCTATCTGACATTCACAGTATTAATGATAAGATTGTCCATAAAACTGAGGGGCGCATTCCGGTAAAGATGGCACCTTACCGGCGCTCATTAAGTGTAACCCCAGAGCTTATAGGACTTTCAACATCATTTAAATACCCTCATCCAGATGTATAGTTCGTATAGATACTGTATCTAACTTAGTACAACTATGCTAAATAAAATAAAGATCAGAGTACACCGCAATCGATGAAATAAAGGATCATAATATATTACATATCATGTGTTTCGATTACATTATTCTCAGTACTAGGTTATTACAACAAAAGCCTTTAAAAGACTTAGATTATTCAAAAGCAGTTAATAAAGCTAGTAAGCATGCCCTTTTTCTTTATCTGTCCCAGAAGTGCTAGGGATATCATTTAAAGCTGCAAAAGAAGATATGCACAAGAATGAGCTACAAATGCTCAGCAAGTTCATTTAAAAATGTAAACACAGTGTGTTTGATTTGAAAGATGACATGTGATGTATAATTGATACTGAGGGTTCTGTACCGGAACTATATATTTCAATTTGTTCTATCAGTCTTCAATGACTTAGAACCTTTTGAATTCGGATATCTGGTAGGTGATCAGCCTCACCAATATCCTAGGAGTATGCATATTATCCTACCACATTTTTGGTCAATTTAACTTAATTGCCAATTTTGGTCAATTCATTTAATTGACAAATTAAACCTTATTTGAAGGTTTGTCAGACCACCTTCCATTTACGGTGTCCCTTTTACTCAGTATAGATGTCATACCAAAACAATTTGGCTTGACACAATAAATTTGAGCTCAAACAATCAATAAATGATTTTATTTCTTAAGTTATGCTGAACAAGTAGCAATAACTTCACAATAATTGATAGCAAGACATAAATGAATTGCTTAATATAAGTTGAGAAAAGTTAGGACACTTGCCTTAGCGTAGTTCGTTTTAATTTAAGACAGTTGGTCAACGTACGTAGTCTACGTATACCAATAATAAGCGTTAGCACGTATATATACATGTATTACGCTAATCTAGGCAAGTTTTATTAAGGTTCGACGTCGATTCGGTATCTCGGTCGCATCCTTAATCAATTAAACACATAGGTTGTTCGATAAAACATCATTTGGAAGCTTAATTATTCGTATAAATAATTTATTTATTATTTATAACATTTTTAGAAGCTTGATATTATTTTTAAATAATTTTCAGAAGCTTGGAAGTATTTTTAAATAATTTTACAAGCTTAAGAATATTTTTAAATGATTTAATTATCATTTAGAATATTTTTAAAATATTTAATATGTTATTTAAATAATTTATTTGTCATTTAGAATATTTTTAGATGCCTAAAATATTATTTAAATGAGTTATTTATCATTTATAATATTTTTAGAAAGATAGAATATTATTTTAAATGATTTATTTTATCATTAATAATATTTTAAAATTTATTTTATCATTATAATAATTTAATTATTACTTATAATAATTTTCAAAACTTAATTTAATATTTAAATGATTTAATTATCATTTAAAGTAATTTTTAAATACTTAATATATTATTTAAATGATTTATTTATCATTAATAATATTTAAATATTTAATATTTTATTTAATTATTATATATAATAATTTTATTTATCTTAATATCATTTTTAAATAATTAATATAATTATTAAATGATTTAATATCATTTTTAAATAATTAATGTAATTACTAAATGATTTATTATAATTATTATTATTATTTAATTAAATTAAATATTAATTCAGAAATATATAAAAATATTAAAAATAAATTTTTATAATTAAAAATGAATTTTCGAATATAATTATTAATTATTAGTAATTATTTAATATTTATTTATTATTTTATAATTTATTTAATTAATTTTTTATTTTATTTTTATTAAAAATCCGGCGCTAAAGGGCTTTAGCGACGGTCTGCATGTGTGCATAGTTATGTGGGTTTGGTGATGAATTTCGTCGCTAAAGGTGTTCTTCAATGAAGAACAGTTGGTCAATGTCCAGTTGGAATTTTTGGCCTCAAATTTCTTCCAGCTGGGTTATTGTGTGAGTTTAATTTTTGTTACTTGTTATACTAGACATGGCCCGGTACAACGACATATGTTAAACAAGATCAAACAATATCATATGTGTAAGATTTGTTCCGGTCAAACCCCCCTGTTCATGCTGTTCTTGAGTTTTTGGGTTACCCAGAAACTCATCCAGCATGAATGGTCAACGCAGTTTGACTGCTAATAGATTCCATTTCTTGTTAGGTTAATGTATTTTAATGGTTTAAAGTTGTAGTTTACATACTAGAGATCATGTATATATCAAGAAACCACATATTATATATCCTATAGGCACGATCTGGGCGCTTTGAAAAATTGTCAGAACACTGTCAGAGTGTTCTTCAAGTTTCTGGGTAACCCAGAAACAGGTTTTCATGGTCGGTCAATGGGTTTTGACCATTAATAACTTTCATCCTAGATATAATTTAACCATTCTACCAATTGGATCTTAAAGCTAACATGACATACTATTGATTCATACTTTACAACACATCAAACAAACATTTTAAGCCGATCAAAAGCTCTGACAAAAAGGCCTGTCAGACTGTTCTTGACTGCCAAGAACAGTTTGAGTTTTTGATCAAATTCGACCGTTTAAACGTTATGGTTACTTGTTTAACTAGCCTAGACCATCATATAACATGTTTACACATAACCCTAAACATCTAAAACACAAAAATTTTGCAGGCTTGAAGATCAAATATAAAATTAGGGTTTTGCACCTTTTTCTTCAAATTTTGATCTCTGATCTTTACTACTGATCTTTGGCTTGCAGAGGCTTGTTTAAGCTTTGATTATAAGTGTATAGGTTCACAATTTCGTAGGTTTAAAGCTCATCATCTCATTCTATTTATAGTCATTTGGAATTAGGGTTTCCTAGGCTAGTTTCCAAATTTTGATTTATTTTTTACTTACTAATTAAAATTTGATTTTTACTAATCATGATTAGGATGTTTAATTAGGTTTAGTAATATTCTAATTAGGGTTATATATCATAATTAAGGTTTTACATTTCATAATTTAGTGTTATTAAACCAAATTAGGGTTTTAGGGTTTCAAATTAGGGTTTAGGGTTTTCAATCCTACAATTAGGGTTTTAATCTTTCGTTTAGGGTTTAGTTTAACCTTAATAATTCATAATTAATATTATGATTCATTATTTAGAATCTAATTATATCAATGAAGATTCTTATACAATAATTAGGGTTTTGATTAGACAATTCGGATAAATTTTACCCATTAGGGTTTTCAAATTAGGGTTTCTTTTTCAGTTTATTATCTTAACCCTAATTAACTTATTTTTGATTTTTATCAGTTAATATAATATTATATTAACTCCGAAGCACGACAAAGCACTTCGTCATTTCCAAGTACGACAAAACAGCTTACAAAAATAATTTGCCGTGACGCTTCTCGGTGAATTCGCCGGAAGCACGACAAATCATTTTGTCCGATTAAGCATGACACAGCTGCTTGGCGAAAATTTTTTATTTGACCTAATTGTTTAATAAAATACACAATCACATAATACAAAGTCAGATCATGAAAAACCACTTATTAAACACAATTTACATATACAAATCTTATTAGGGTTCGGAATATTACAAAAATAGTCCACTCCGGCACGTCTGCGCCTGACACGTGTCCGGCGCAGCTGCGCCCAATTTGGCCTTATGAACAGCGCAGCTGCGCCATTCATACAGGCCCAGAATCTGCAGAATTCTCTAGACGCGAATTTCTGACCTCTTTCCACTCCGATCTCCATAACGTCTTCCATACACGTTCAAATTGGTTCATTTCAGACTCTATGGACTCCTAACTCATGTGGCTACAACATATCAAAAATTTAGAGCTACCCATTAACATTAACATATCTAAATCTTAGGCCAATGTAAAAAGTAGTACAAAAATTCGGAGTTCTTGGTGTTCTTGGTGTTCTTCACCAAAATCACCACAACTTATTCATTTTAAGAGCTTTTTACTCTGTTCCAGTTGGGTGATGATCCTTAGTCATAAGAGCACATCACAACAACCATAAACACAACATCTAACGTTAAAGATTTACACAGTTCTTGTCCAAACAGTCCGTATAGTCCATTTCTTTCTCCTTTATACATAGGTCTGAATCATTCATTCTTTGTTCCACTTTTGGATGTTATTAATGGATGTTTTAAGTCATTAACAACATATAAACTCATTCATTAACAACTAAAAACATCACAACAACAAAATACGAAGTCTACCATTAATGAACCAAAAACTCTATGAAAGCTTGAAATGAAAGAGATGAATTTGGTTTTGATGTTCTAACCTCTTGTAGCTTCTTTCTTAGTAGCTAGAGGGTTGTTACAGTGGCTAGCTTCCTTCTTCTTCCTCTTCTTCTTCTTCTTCTTCTTCTTCTTCTTCTTCGTTCGTCCGATCGACTCTCTCTCTTTGTGTTTTCTATTTCCAGCAATTCCTTCTCTTTCTCTCTCCTTGTATCACTCTATCTCCTCTCAAATCTCACTCTATACTCTCAATAATCTGCATAACCAACTTTGGAAGAGGAATGAAATGGAAATGGAATAGGGACTGAGCAGCACTTCGGGGGAATTTAGGGAGTCCAACTGAGTGGTTTAAACATTCAAGAGGAATGTTGTGAAATAAGGAATTTCAATGCATGGAGCTTGGTGAACATAGCATGCTGCCGACCACCTCCTCTTTCCTTGCATTTGATTAGTTAATTTCAAATTAATGAACACTATTTGGGTGACACACAAATAAATAATACCCGAATAGTCCCTGCCTATATCCGAAAACTCCCACTTCTGTACCAAAATAGAACAATAACTCTACCCAAAATTAAAATGGGTACTCCCATAAATTATTGGGATGCATAAAAATAATTATTATGGGATTTGTCCAAATATTCGGAACACCCATATAATATATTTTGGATACAGATAAAATTACGTATCACCTTGAATAAAATTTCTAACGCTTGAAAAAATTATTCGTACGCATACACGTATTTATGAAATTTATTAAAATCAAAAAAACACAAAAATAATATGGCGTAAATAGTGCCTCGGGAAACGTGCCCCGTAAATAGTGATTTAGCGACGCTACGCGAAATCAATTATTCACTTAAACAAAACTATAACACGTAAAATTTCATACATTCGCTTCACCCAGGTTGTCACACAACCTTTAAACATGCAACAAAAATAATATTAATAAAATATAATATATTCATTAATATTCAAAAATTTAAATTACAAGGCAAAATCCAAAATTCCCGGTCGTTACATCCTCCCCTCCTTATAAGAATTCTGTCCCCAAAATTTCAACCTAGGGGCGGAAAATCTTAACAAAGGTTCACTAAAAAAGATGCAGATAATTCTTCCTCATCTTCTCTTCTATCTCCCACGTAGCTTCTTCAGCTGCGTGGTTCCTCCGAAGGACTTTAACCGAATGGATGACCTTATTTCTTAACTTCTACTCTTTCCTATCTAATATCTGGATAGGAATCTCTTCATATGATAAGTCTCGCTCAAATTGAATCGGTTCATAGGATATCACATGCTTGTAGTCGGGTTTATATGGTTACAACACGGAAACGTGAAACACATTATGAATATGCTCAAACTCAGGAGGTAGAGCTACCTCGTACGCCACTTGACCTACCCTCTTTAAAACTTCAAATGGTCATACGAACCTAGGACTCAATTTTCCCTTCTTACCAAATCTGATCTTCCCCTTCCAGGGAGATACTTTCAAAAATATAAAGCTGCCAACTTCAAAGTCTCGCTTCTGACGATATAAATCGACGTATTTCTTCTGTCGGTCCTAAGCTGCTACCAATCGAGCTTTTATCACTTTGACGACATCCACGGTCTGCTGCACCAATTTAGGTCCCAACAGCCTCCGTTCACCAACTTCGTCCCAACACAGTGGTGTTCGGCACTTCCTCCCGTATAATGCTTCGTATGGCGGTATGCCAATACTTGCATGATAACTGTTATTATAGGAAAACTCCACCAATGGCAGGTGATCATCCCAGCTGCCTTTAAAATCCATCACATATGCTCTAAGCATGTCCTCTAGTGTCTAAATCGTTCGTTCGCTTTGTCCATCCGTTTAAGGATGATACGCCGTACTCAACCTCAACTGCGTTCCCAACCTTTCTTGTAAGCTCTTCTAGAAATTTGACGTGAAATGCGGATCTTTGTCAAACACAATAGATACCGGCACTCCATGTCATGACATAATCTCTTTCACATATAACTTTGCTAGCTGCTCCAGATTGTACCTTATCTTGATCGGTAGAAAATGTGCAGATTTAGTTAAACGATCCACGATCACACAGATCGCATCGTAACCCTTCTGAGTTAGTGGGAGTCCAGTCACAGAATCCATCGTAATATGCTCCCACTTCCACTCCGGAATATCCAGTGGTTGTAGCAGTCCACCCGGTTTCTGATGTTCTGCCTTTACCCTCTGACATGTCAAACATCGTCCAACACATTCCGCGACCTCCCTTTTCATGTTCGGCCACCAGAAGTGTTGGCGCAAGTCTTGATACATCTTGATACTACCAGGGTGTACCGAATACTTTGTAGAATGAGCTTCTTGCAAAATCTCTTCTCTCAACTCCGGAACCATCGGTATCCAGATCCTCCCTTCAAACCTTAGCAGTCCTATGCTATCCGTTTTGTATTTTAATTCCTCTCCTTCTAAAATTCGCTTCTTTATGGCAACACATTCATCATCCTTTTCTTGAACCTCTTTTATCTTGTCTAATAAAGTCGGACTCGCCTCTACTGCGAACAGTTTCTCGTCTACATTCGTCGGATACTTGACTTCCAACTCCAGTCTTTTCATATCCTTGATCAGTTCCTCTTGAGCTGTCAGTATCATCAACTTATCTCTGCCCTTCCTACTTAAAGTATCAGCTACTACATTAGCCTTATCGGGATGGTAGAGAATCTCACAATCGTAGTCCTTGATCAACTCTAACCATCGCCTCTGCCTCATGTTTAATTCCTTTTGAGTGAAGATATACTTCAGACTTTTGTGGTCTGTGTATATCTCACACTTCTCCCCATACAGGTAGTGCCTCCAAATCTTCAAAGCAAACATTACTGCCGCTAGTTCCAGGTCATGAGTCGGATACCCCTTCGCATAGTCTTTCAGCTATCGTAACGCGTACGCAATGACCTTCCCATGATGCATCAGTACGCACCCAAGGCCTTTCTGTGACGCATCACTGTACACCACAAATCCCCATGTATTATCTGGCAGTGATCACACAGGTGCTTCACTAAGTTTCTTCTTCAACTCCAAGAAACTCTCTTCGCACTTATCCGTCCATACAAACTTTATAGTTTTCCTTGTCAAATTTGTCAACAGTGTCGCTATCTTTGAAAAGTTATGAATAAACCTCTGACAGTAACTCGCTAATCCCAAGAAACTTCGGACTTCTGTCGGCGTCTTCGGTTGTTCCCAGTTTATCACTGATTCAACCTTTGCCGGATCTACTGATACCCCATCCTTGTCAATTACGTGCCCCAAAAACTGCACCCTTTGTAGCCAAAATTCACACTTGGAAAACTTTGTATATAGCTTCTCCCTTCTCAACGTTTCCAGGGCTATCCTCAAATGTTTGACTTGTTCCTCCTCCGTCTTCGAGTAGATAAGAATGTCATCTATGAAAACGACGACAAATTTATCTAGGTATTGTTTGAACACTCTGTTCATCATATCCATAAATGCTGCTGGCGCGTTCGTCAGCCCAAACGACATCACAAAAAACTCAAAGTGTCCATATCGAGTTCTGAATGCTGTCTTTGGAATATCCTCCTGTCTCACCTTTAGTTGGTGATATCCCGTCCTCAAGTCAATCTTCGAGAAGTATTTCGCTCCCTTTAATTGATTGAACAAATCATCAATTCTGGGCAACGGGTACTTGTTCTTAATCGTGACTTTGATCAACTCCCGATAGTCAATGCAAAGCCTAAGCGATCCGTCTTTCTTCTTTATGAACAGTACTGGCGCTCCCCATGGAGATACACTTGGACGAATATACCCCTTATCTAGTAACTCCAGCAGTTGAACCATTAGTTCTTTCATCTCCACTGGTGCCATTCTGTACGGTGCCTTTGAGATCGGTGCGGCTCCCGGTACCAAGTCGATCACAAATTACACTCCTCAATCCGGCGGCAAACCCGGTAACTCATCTGGGAAAACATCTGAAAATTCCCTTACAACAGGTATCTGACCCATTTCACTCCCTACTCTTTGAGTATCAACCACATGAGCTAGATAACCTATGCAACCTTTCCTTAGCAATTTCTTCGCTTACATCATCGTCAGACAACAAGATTGTCTAGGCGATTTACTACCATAGAATACAACCCTCGACTTATTTGAAGTCTTCAGGTGTATACATTTCTTCTGACAGTCAATCACGGCCCTGTGACTAGACAACCAATCCATCCCAAGAATTACATCAAATTCTCCTAGTCGTATCGGAATTAAATTTACACTAAGTTTATACCCGTTTATCTCAGCACAACAATTTTTATGGATGTATTTCACAGGAATAACTTCTTTATTAGCTACTTCCACATTCATTGGATTCTCTAATTTCTCATGAGGTAAGTTTAACCGTTTAGCAAATTCATCTGACACAAATGAACAGGTAGCTCCCGAATCAAATAATACATATGCATTAATATTATTGATCGAAATAATACCTGACACCACATCCTTTGATTCCATCGCATCCTGCACTGTCATGTTGAAGGTGCGTGCTACTGGTCTGTTCTGCTGTGTTGGTCCTCCGATAGTCAGCTTACTATTGTTCCCTTGGTTAGCACTGCCTGCATCACTCTTCCTCTTTGGGCAATCCTTCTTCTGATGATCTGAAGCACCACAAGAAAAATAACTTCCTGCTTTCGCCTTTGGGCATTGTGGGGCAAAGTGCCCCAGTTGACCACAGTTGAAACAGACTCCTTTTCCTTTCATGCATTCTCCAAAGTGATTCCTTCCACATTTCTCGCATGTATTGCCCTTCTTTGCATCCCCTCCGGACTTGCTTCCGGACATCTGACTGTCGTTCCATTTTCTCTTATTTGGGTTACTTCCCCCACTGCTACCTTCCTTATGACCCTCATAGCTCTTTTTCTTTTTCTGATCTTGGTTGTGCTTTGTCAAAGCTTCATTTCCTCTCTTAGCAATGATTGCTTTCTCAAGTAACGTAGAAAATGTGTTGATCTGCAAAACCGCAACCTTACTATACAACCAAGGTTTCAGCCCTTGCTCAAATCTCTTCACTCGCCTAGCTTCGGTGTCCACCTGATGTGGAGCAAACCTAGCTAACTCGTTAAATTTTGCAGCATACTCCGCAACTGACATGCCTCCTTGCTTTAGTTCCAAGAACTTTATCTCCATACTTGCCTGCGTGCTTGCTGGGAAGTAATTTTTGAAAAACAGCTCCTTGAAACGAGCCCATGCAATCGTGTCTTCCCCAGCTCGACCTTTGCTTGCCTTCCACCAGTAATTTACCTCACCTTTCATCATGAAAGTGGCAAACGTCGTCTTCTGTTCTTCGGCCACTCGTGCAACCTCGAAAACTTTCTCCATTTCTTCTATCCATGTCTGGGCTTCAATCAGATCCGTAGTCTCACGAAACTCCGGTGGCCCTACTAATTTGAAGTCCTTAAATTTCGCCATGTGACTTCCTGGCTGATCAACTGCAGCGGCTTGTCTTCCCTGCATTATTTCAGCTAACAAGTTCACAAAAGTCCTCATAGGGTCTGCCTGACCCTTCTCGTTATTCACCGACTCTTCCACCCTTGTGTATCGGGGTTGTCTTCTCGGCGGCATTGTCTGTTTAAAAGAAAACTGTCGGCTTTTACTAATAGATTTATGCCATGAGCAAGAGTCATTTAAGTCAGCAATTAAGACTAAAAGCATCTATCAAACAAGTTTGATTTAAAATAAAACAATTGCATTTATAATCATACACCACTATTTTAATACAACCCAACTCAACACGTGGCATACTTCTATAAACACTAAATGACATAGTCTGCCAATCATTAACTATCCCCTAACAAACAAAAGTGGGAAATAATAAGCTTCCACCCCTCTATCAGGAACAAAAATCGGGGCTCATATACTATCCCATGCACGCTACAAGCATAGATATTTACATCATAAGTAAGCCCCTATTACAACAAAATTGGGACCTATTGTGAACAAAGTGCTAAAAATAGCACATCACCGCCTGCTGCGGTGAATTGCAACCCTGAGCTCTCGTCGAGCCAGCCTGTCAACCACTCGGCGCCTAATCACGCGCCTGCTGCTCCCCTAATCCCTGGGGTACCTCCTTACCCTGTCGCTCAGTCTGCCAATAGAAGTAGTCCAGCGTAAATGGAGTGAATCAATCACTGTAGTCCGGGCTGCCAACTGCTCTATAGCCTCATCTTTCTCCAGACGAGTAGTCTCCAGCTGATTCTCTACCTACTCTATCTGTCCTACCAACACCACATTCCTCTCTAAGAGGTCATAAACCATCACACCAAGACAAATAGAAGCCCCACGTCGACTGTGAACCTCTGCCTCTAGCACGACAATCCTCTGGTCTTTTTCTTGCAGCTTCTAGGTCAACTCAGCCTTTTCCCCCAAAGTCTGATACACCAAAGACCTGTACTGCTCCTTTCGATCCTGGTGATCCTGGTTCTGCTCCTCTAAGTGGGCTACTGGATTCTCGAGCTCCTCATTCCTAGTTGTCAGCTCTTCAATGATGTCACTAGCAGTAGTGCCCATGCCTTTTGCATACTCAGGTGGCTCATCATCCTCCGTCACTGGATCCTCCTCGGGGTCATCATCCTCCCCCTCGTCGCTTAATAGCCTCAGTACTCTTCCGATAACTGGCTCCTCCTCAGAACCATACTCGGCCTCAGACTCATCCCTAGTGTCCATCATCTCTGGCTCACTCGGCTGCCCCTCCACTAAATGCCCTGCGTCCACTGTGACGCCCCCAAATCTCTACACTCCCCTGTAGCAGATCTGATGCTCACGTGAAACTATATAACTATAAATATTCAATAAAATATGACTTCTATCTATCCAAGGTTTACAGTATCCCATAACAGGTACTAGTTCCGGCTAGAACGTTGTCTGTGTTTGGATACCCTCACTTGGATGTATAGATTCATATCTAATGAATATCTCTTTTATATTTATATTCCCTATCTATCTGACATTCACAGTATTAATGATAAGATTGTCCATAGAATTGAGGGGCGCATTCCGGTAAAGATGGCACCTTACCGGCGCTCACTAAGTGTAACCCTAGAGCTTATAGGACTTTCAACATCATTTAAATACCCTCATTTAGATGTATAATTCGTATAGATACTGTATCTAACTTAGTACAACTATGCTAAATAAAATAAAGATCGGAGTATAACGCATTCAATGAAATAAAGGATCATAATATATTACATATCATTTGGTTCGATTAAATCGTTCTCAGTACTAAGTTATTACAACAAAGCCTTATAAAAGACTTGGATTATTCAGAACAAAAATTAAAACTAATAAGCATGGCTTTTTCCCTTATCAGTCCCGGACGTGCCGGGATTACCATTTTCAACTTCAAAAGAAGATATGCGCAAGAATGAGCTACAAATGCTCAGTAAGTTCATTTAAAAATATAAACACAATGTGTTGGATTTGAAAGATGTTAGATGATGTATATAACTGAGGGTTCTGTACTGGAACCATATATTTCATTTAGTTCTATCAGTCTTCAATGACTTAGAACCATTTGAGTTCGGATATCTGGTAGGTGATCAGCCTCACCAATATCCTAGGAGTATGCATATCATCCTACCATTTTGGTCAATTCATTTAATTGACAATTTTGGTCAATTCATTTAATTGATAATTTAAACCTTATTTGAAGGTTTGTCGGACCACCTTCCATCCACGGTGTCCCTTTTACTCAGTATAGATGTCGTATCTCAAACAATCAATAAATGATTCATTTCTGAAGTTATGCTGAACAAATAGCAATAACTTCATAATAATTGATAGCAAGACATAAAAGAATTGCTTAAAGGTAACAAGGTTCGGAGACTTGCCTTAGCGTAGTTTCGTTAAAAGTTAAGATAGTTGGTCAACGTATGTAGTCTACGTATACCAATAATAAGCGTTAGTACGTATATAAACATGTATTACGCTAATCTAGACAAGTTTCATTAAGGTTCGACGTCGATTCGGTATCTCGATCGCGTCCTTAAGAGCTAAACACATAGATTGTTCGATAAAACTTCATTTGGAAGTTTAATTATTAGTCTAAATAATTTATTTATTATTTTTAACACTTTTAGAAGCTTAATATACTTTTTAAATAATTTTTATAAACTTGGAAGTATTTTTAAATAATTTTACAAGCTTAGGAATATTTTTAAATGATTTAATTATCACTTAGAATAATTTTTAAAACATTAATATGTTATTTAAATAATTTATTTGTCATTTAGAATATTTTTAGACACCTAAAATATTATTTAAATGACTTATTTATCATTTATAATATTTTTATAAAGATAGAATAACATTTAAATGATTTATTTTATCATTAATAATATTTTTAGAATTTATTTTATCATTTAAATGATATAATTATTATTTATAATAATTTTTAAAACTTACTTTAATATTTAAATGATTTAATTATAATTTATAATATTATTAAATATTTAGTATTTTTAATTTAAATAATTTATTTATTATTTAAAATAATTTTGAAAAGTTGGTAATATTTTTAAATGATTTAATTATCAGTTAAACTAATTTAAATACATTAATCTTATTTTAAAATCATTTATTTAATATATTTATTATTTAATTTAATATTTAATTAAATTAAATAATATAAAAAAATATTATCAGAATATTAAAAATTATTAATTATAATAAAAAATGAATTTTTTGATATTTAATATTAATTATTATGAATTATTAATATTTATTTATTATTTTATACAATTTATTTAATTATTATTATTAAATTTTATTTAAAACCGTCGCAAAAGGCTTTAGCGACAGTCTTCATAGGGTTTCTAGGTTTCTGGGTTTAAGTATGAATTTTGTCGCTAAAGGTGTTCTTCATGAAGAACAGCCGGTCATGGTCCAATTGGGACTTTTGACCTCAAATTAATTCTAGTTGGTTAATGTTTTGGGTTGGATCTTTCTTGCTTGTTGTAGCGTACATGGCAGCGTATAACGACATGTATTAACTTAGCTCGTACAACATCATATGATGGTAGATAAATCATGGTCAAACTAGCTTGTTCATGCTGTTCATTAGGTTTCTGGGTTGCCCAGAAACATGCTGGTCATGGTCGGTCAACCATGTTTGACCGTTAATAACTTGCATGGTTGTTATTGTTTATGTGATTTAATGATTCAAGGTTGTAGTATACATGACATAGAACACCTTCAATCCAAGAAATGACATTTACAAACATCATATAGGCAAGATTAAAGGTGGTCAAATCTTGTCAGACGGCTGTCAGTTATACTTACTGAATTCTGGGTTGCCCAGAATTCAGCCATCCGTGATCGGTCAACGGGTTTTGACCATTAATAACTTCCATCCTAGACATTTTTTTACTATTCTACCAATTGGATATTATAGTTAACATGGCATACTACGTATACAAACTTTAAAACAGATCAAACGACCAATTTAAGCCGATCAAAAGCTCTGACAAAAAGCCTTGTCAGACTGTTCTTGACTGCCAAGAACAGTTTGGGGTTTTCACCAAATTCGACTCTTTAAATGTTATGGATACTTGTTTAACCAACCCAGATCACTAAATAACATGTTATTACATATCTTTAAACATTTAAACATAACATCTAACAAAGTTTTAAAGATCTAATGTAAAATTAGGATTTTTGCACCTTTTTGACAAAATCTTGATTTCTTCTTTCTGATTCTGATCTTGCTACTACAAAGGCTTGTTTTGGCTTGATAAATAAGTGTTTAAGCTTCAAAAATTTCGTGGCCTAATGATCAGAATGATGTTCTATTTATAGGAACATCAAATTAGGGTTTCTTTAAGTCATTTTCCAAATCTTGCCTCCAAAAATATCCTAACTTGTGAACTTGTGCTACTTGGTATCTGATCCTAATGACCTACTTGAGCTAGATATTTATAAATATCTGATTTTAATGTTCTTATCCTATTTTGATTGGTTTAAACTTTTATTTTTGATTTATTTACTTACTAATTAAACCTAGATTTTTACTAATCATGATTAGGGTGTTTAATCATGTTTAGTAATAACTTAATTAAGATAATATATCATAATTAAGGGTTATCATTTCATAATTTAATGTTATAGAATCAAATTAGGGTTTTAGGGTTTCAAATTAGGGTTTAGGGTTTTCAATTCCACAATTAGAGTTTTAATCTTTCGTTTAGGGTTTAATTTAATCTTAATGATTCATAATTAATATTATGATTCATCATTTAGAATCTAATTATATCAATTAAGATTCTAGTATTGCAATTAGGGTTTTAATTAATCAATTCGGACATCGGTTATCAATTAAGGGTTTCTATTTCATTTTTAACATTTTAACCCTAATTAACTTATTTTTAGAATTTTATCAGTTAATATAATATTATATTAATGTCGAAGCACGACAAAGCACTTCGTCATTTCGAAGTACGACACAGCAGCTTACAAAAATAATTTGCCGAAACGCTTCTCGGTGAATTTGCCGAAAGCACGACAAATTATTTTGTCCGATTAAGCACGACACAGCTGCTTGGCGAAATTTTTTTATTTGATCTAATTGTTTAATAAAATACACAATCACATAATACAAAGTCAGATCATGAAAATTCATTTATTAAACACATAATCTACATATACAAATCTTATTAGGGTTCGGAATATTACATTCACCCCCACTAATAAGAATTTCGTCCTCGAAATTATAGTACAGGTTATACAAATGAGTGTTCGTAACTATCTCGCATTTTACTCTCAAGCTCCCACGTAGCTGCCTCTATATTTTGATTTTTCTAAATAACTTTGACTAAAGGGATCACTTTATTTCGTAGATGTTGTTCTTTCTTATCAATGATTTCGATAGGAACTTCCTAATATGATAAATCTTTCTCGATCTGGATGGGTTCGTAGTCGATAACGTGTTTATAATCAGGTTTGTATGGTCGTAATACGGACACATGAAACACGTAATGAATATGTTCTAATTCAGGAGGCAAGGCTACCTCATAAGCTACTTCACCTATCTTTCTCAATATCTGAAATGGTCCAATAAATCTTGGACTTAATTTTCCCTTCTTGTCGAAACGTATTTTGCCTTTCCACGGAGAAACTTTTAAAAACACGTGACTACCGATATCGAAATCTTGTAGCTTCCTGTGTTGATCCACATATTTCTTCTGTCGATCTTGAGACGCTTGTAATCTTCCTCGTATAATTCGAACTACCTCAGCGGTTTGTTGAACTATTTCGGGTCCTAGCATTTGCCGTTCCCCAACCTCGTCCCAACATAAAGGCGTCCTATATTTTCTTTCATACAAAGCTTCAAAAGGTGGCATTCCTATGCTGGCATGGTAACTATTGTTGTAGGCAAATTCTACCAAAGGCAATTGATCTTCCCAACTTCCCTTGAAATCCATGATGCAAGAGCGCAACATGCCTTCCAATGTTTGAATGGTTCTCTCACTCTGACCGTCAGTTTGTGGATGGTATGTTGTGCTTAGTTTCAACTGAGTTCCTAAATTTTTCTGGAGACTCGTCCAAAAATTTGAAGTAAATCGTGGATCTCGGTCTGATACTATAGAAACAGGGACTCCATGTCTAGAAATAATTTTGTTGATGTAAAGTTTAGCCAATTGGTCAAGACTGAAGTTGATTTTGATGGGTAGAAAATGAGCTGATTTGGTAAGACGATCTACAATTACCCAAATGGTATTGTGACCTTTCTGTGTATTAGGGAGACCAACTACGAAATCCATGGTAATATGCTCCCATTTTCACTCAGGAATTTCTAAGGGCTGTAATAATCCACCTGGTTTCTAATGTTCAGCTTTAACCCTTTGACACGGTAAACATTTACTTACCCGCTCCGCTATCTCTCTTTTCATGTTAGACCACCAAAAATGTTGGCTCAATTCTTTATACATTTTTGTACTCCCTGGATGTACAGCGAATTTAGAACTGTGGGCTTCATTCAGTATTTCGTCTTTTAGTTCTTGTACTGAAGGTACCCAAATTCTATTTTCGTATCTCAGTACTCCATCCTTATCCACTCTAAACTTAACATTCTTTTTATGAGTCATTTCTGCTTTATACTTCTGACATTCTGCATCAGTCTTCTGTAGTTCTTTGATTCTATCCAATAAAGTCGAACTACCCTCCATGACGAATAACTTCCGGGTAGAGTAACTGGAACTCCCACCTTGATCTCAAGTTTGTCAAACTCTTTTATCAATACTTCGTTATTGGTCATTACATTTAACTTCTCTTGGTTCTTCCGACTCAATGCGTCTGCTACGACGTTGGCTTTTCCGGGATGATATAAAATTTCACAGTCGAAATCTTTTATCAACTCTAGCCATCTCCTCTGCCTCATGTTTAACTCCTTCTGTGTGAAAATATATTTCAGACTCTTATGATCTGTATATATTTCACATTTCTCCCCGTACAAATAATGCCTCCAAATTTTTAAGGCAAATACTAACCGCGACTAACTCCAAGATCAATGTGTAGGGATACCTCTTCTCATAATCTTTGAGTTGTCTTGATGGCATATGCAATCACTTTCCCATGTTGTGCAGCATTAACAAACACACAACCTAATCCCTTGTGTGACGTATCACTATAAACTACAAGGCCGCTTGTATCATCTGGTAAAGATAACACTGGTGCCATGCTTAACCGCTTCATCAACTCTTGGAAGCTTTCTTCACATTTGTCTGTCCAGACGTACTTTACCGTCTTTCGAGTCAAATTGGTTAGCGGGGTTGCTATCTTTGAAAAATCTTGTATAAAATGCCGATAATACCCTGCTAAACCGAGAAAACTTCTTACTTCTGTTGGAGTTGTTGGTTGTTCCCAATATACAACCGCTTCTATCTTTGTTGGATCTACTGCAATCCCATTCTTGTTAATCACATGACCCAAAAACTGGACTTGTTCCAACCAAAATTCACACTTGGAAAACTTTGCATAAAGTTGTTCCTTGCGTAATATCTCCAATACGCTCCTTAAGTGTTCAGCATGCTCCTCTTTTGTTCTCGAGTATACTAAAATATCGTCGATGAACACTACGACATATTTGTCTAAGCATGGTTTAAACACTCGGTTTATCAAGTCCATGAATGCTGCCGGTGCATTCGTTAATCCATAGGACATCACAAGAAACTCATAATGCCTATAGCGTGTCCTAAACGCTGTCTTTGGCACATCTTCTTTTCTTACCTTTAATTGATGATACCCTGATCGTAGATCGATCTTGGAAAAATGTTCGGCCCCTTTTAACTGGTCAAACAGATCATCAATTCTTGGTAAAGGATATTTATTCTTTATGGTTAACTTAATTAATTCGCTATAGTTAATGCATAACCTTAACGTTCCATCCTTCTTCTTTACAAATAATACTGGTGCTCCCCAAGGTGAAACACTAGGTTGTATGTACTTTTTGTCTAAGAGTTCTTGTAACTGCACAAGTAACTCCTTCAACTCTACTGGCACCATCCTGTACGGTGCCTTTGAAACTGGCGCTGTACCAGGTGCAAGATCAATAACAAATTCGATCTCTCTATCCGGAGGTAGACCTGCTAAATCATCTGGAAATACATCCGAAAATTCTCTAACTACAGGTATTTGCTGTAGCTTTACTCCTTCTTTTCGAGTATCTACTATGTATGCCAAATAGCCTATACAACCATTCCTAAGCAACTTCTCTGCTTGCATTACTGTCAAACATCGAGATCGCTTAGGTGAACAACCACCGTTGAACACTACCTTTGACGTCGACTTAGTCCACAGGTTTACACGTTTCAAATGGCAGTCAATCATTGCATTATGACTAACCAACCAATCTATGCCTAAGATTATATCAAATTTCCCTAGTTGTATAGGAATGAGGTTCGCAAGAAACTTGTGTCCCTTAATCTCTACGGCACAATTCTTATATATGGTTTTGATGGGAATTATCTCATTGTTTACAATTTCCACATTAAAAGGTATGTCTAAATCTTCGCATTGCATTTTCAAGTTTTTAGCAAAAGTTATTAGACACGAAAGAACAAGTAGCACCAGAGTCGAATAACACATATGCATTTAAATTGTCGATAGGGATGATACCTGTCACCACGTCTTGCGAAGCAACAACATCCCTCCCCGTCATATTAAATGTCCTGGCGGTCGGACGACTCTGTCCCCCAGCTCCTGCTACTGTCGGTTTGGGGTTATTGTTTGGGACTTGATTTCCTCCCCCAAGTTGGTTTCTATTCTTCAGGCAATTCCTAGACACATGCCTAGTTGCACCACAAGTATAACAGGGAACATTCGGATTACTCTGACGAGTATTATCATTACTCTTTTTGGGACAGTTAGAGGAATAATGTCCCTCTTGTCCACAATGGTAACAAGTAATCACTCTCTGGCGACATACTCCCAGGTGATTCTTTCCACATATAACACAACGTACCACCTTATTATTATTGTTCTGGTTTCTGTTGTTGTGGTTGTTGTTATTGTTGTAATTGTTACCCCTCCTCACAAAGTTTGTAGGAATAGTGGCATCCCACTTCCTCTTGTTATTATTAGTACCCCCCGTACTAACTTCTCCTTTAAACTTTCCTCCTTTATTCAGACTCCTCTTCTCCTTATGAAATTTTAATAAGGCTTCATTCTCATTTTAAGCTATGATAGCTTTCTCGAGTATTTCAGGAAAAGTTTTTACTTGAAACACTGACAATTTACTACGAATTTGGGGTTTCAATCCCTCTTCGTACCTTCTGGTCTTCTTTACCTCTGTATTAATCTGATGTGGGGCAAACCTAGCTAATTAATTGAACTTAGCCATATACTGGGATACAGTAAGCTCCCCTTGTTTCAATTCTAGGAATCGTACCTCCATACGATCCTGCATTGATTGGGGAAAGTAATTTTCGAAGAATAGCTCCTTAAATCTAGTCCAAGGAATTATACCTTCACCTGCACGAATTCTAGTATTTTCCCACCAATGGTTCACCTCACCTTTGAGGAAAAAGGTGGCAAAGACCGTCTTTTGATCCTCGTCGACATTAGTTACCACAAAAACCTTCTCCATTTCGGTAACCCAAGTTTGTGCCTTAATAGGTTTTGCGGCTCCTTTAAATTCAAGCGGTCCTACCAGTTTAAAGTCTTTGAACATAGTACTTTATAGATTAACTGTGGTAGGTTGATGTGGTGGATGATTTTGTAAAGCTCCTAAGAGTATATCTACCAATTGTTGTGTGGGGTTTGTTTCGTTAGGCTCATTTCTAGTTTGGGTTATCCTTCCTGATGCCATGATTCTATAAAGAAAAACAAGTATAAATACAAAGATATGCTTATATAGAACTAACAATTTGATTATACAAACACAATTTGTATACAACATGCAAAACGATTACATATTCGACTAGTGGTTTATACTACCACTAGTTAGTACAAGGAACTCTCTATTTTACAACCTCAAAATTTGTATATTACAAAATACGAAACATAAACTAAGTACTATACTAATCTGATCGATCACGTAATCCCTTATAAGCATCTCGTATCATATGACCAACCACCGCTCTATCGATCATATAATCATCCTTCTCCTCCTCTACAGGATACCTAAACACCTTTCGTTCTAGGCCCTCAAATGCAGTCCTACACTTCTTGTCAGCTCTGTATACCTGCATTTGTGTATCCTGCCTCTCCCTCTAAGTGTTCTGAAGAAGTGTCCTCAGACGACGAGTCGTATCTCTCTCACTTTCCAGTAAACCTTCAGCTATGCCTGTCCGAGAGTTAGCAGCCTCTAACTCTTCCGTTGACTGCTGAACTAACCTAGTCACTATCTCTTTGTGTCTGTCAACACGCATCATATGACTCGCTCCAATTACCTCATCTGGATCCGAGTCTACTAGTTGTCCATCTATGGGATGATCAGCTTCCTCAGCCTCTAATATATCCTGATCATGCAGGAGTTCTTCCTCTTCTGGTTCTTCCTCGGGATCCTCCTCTGGATCTAACTCAAGAGTGGCTGGCTCATAATCTGGCACCTCGTCTGACTCACTATTTGATAGCCATCCTACCATGTGTTGATCTACCACTACCATCCTACAAAAGAATTTTAGTTTGTTTAGTATTAACGTGAAGCAAATTTACACGTAAGATAAAGCTTTTAAGTTTATTTTATGTATGATTAAATATTTTACGGACTCAAAGACTATATCCTAAGGTATTTCCTAACTACCTTAGAGCTATAATCTACAGCTCTGATACCAACCTGTGACGCCCCCAAATTTCTACACTCCTCTGTAGCAGATCTGGTGCTCACGTGAAACTATATAACTATAAATATTCAATAAAATATGACTTCTATCTATCCAAGGTTCACAATATCCATAACAGGTACTAGTTCCGACCAGAACGTTGTCTGTGTTTGGATACCCTCACTTGGATGTATAAATTCATATCTAATGAATATCTCTTTTATATTTATATTCCCTATCTATCGGACATTCACAGTATTAATGATAAGATTGTCCATAGAACTAAGGGGCGCATTCCGATAAAGATGGCACCTTACCGGCGGTCATTAAGTGTAACCCCAGAGCTTATAGGACTTTTAACATCATTTAAATACCCTCATTCAGATGTATAGTTCGTATAGATACTGTATCTAACTTAGTACAACTATGCTAAATAAAATAAAGATCGGAGTATAACGCATTCAATGAAATAAAGGATCATAATATATTACATATCATTTGGTTCGATTACATTGTTCTCAGTACTAAGTTATTACAACAAAGCCTTATAAAAGACTTGGATTATTCAGAACAAAAATTAAAACTAATAAGCATGGCTTTTCCCCTTATCAGTCCCGGACGTGCCGGGATTACCATTTTCAACTACAAAAGAAGATATGCGCAAGAATGAGCTACAAATGCTCAGTAAGTTCATTTAAAAATATAAACACAGTGTGTTGGATTTGAAAGATGTTAGATGATGTATATAACTGAGGGTTCTGTACTGGAACCATATATTTCATTTAGTTCTATCAGTCTTCAATGACTTAGAACCATTTGAGTTCGGATATCTGGTAGGTGATCAGCCTCACCAATATCCTAGGAGTATGCATATCATCCTACCATTTTGGTCAATTCATTTAATTGACAATTTTGGTCAATTCATTTAATTGATAATTTAAACCTTATTTGAAGGTTTGTCTTACTCAGTATAGATGTCGTATCTCAAGCAATCAATAAATGATTCATTTCTGAAGTTATGCTGAACAAATAGCAATAACTTTATAATAATTGATAGCAAGACATAAAAGAATTGCTTAAAGGTAACAAGGTTCGGAGACTTGCCTTAGCGTAGTTTCGTTAAAATTTAAGATAGTTGGTCAACGTATGTAGTCTACGTATACCAATAATAAGCGTTAGTACGTATATAAACATGTATTACGCTAATCTAGACAAGTTTCATTAATGTTCGACGTCGATTCGGTATCTCGGTCGCGTCCTTAAGAGCTAAACACATAGATTGTTCGATAAAACTTCATTTGGAAGTTTAATTATTAGTCTAAATAATTTATTTATTATTTATAACACTTTTAGAAGCTTAATATAGTTTTTAAATAATTTTTATAAGCTTGGAATTATTTTTAAATAATTTTACAAGCTTAGGAATATTTTTAAATGATTTAATTATCACTTAGAATAATTTTTAAAACATTAATATGTTATTTAAATAATTTATTTGTCATTTAGAATATTTTTAGACACCTAAAATATTATTTAAATGATTTATTTATCATTTATAATATTTTTTAGAAAGATAGAATATCATTTCAATGATTTATTTTATCATTAAAAATATTTTTAGAATTTATTTTATCATTTAAATGATATATAATTATTATTTATAATAATTTTTAAAACTTACTTTAATATTTAAATGATTTAATTATCATTTATAATATTATTAAATATTTATTTATTATTTAAAATAATTTTGGAAAGTTGGTAATATTTTTAAATGATTTAATTATCATTTTAAAACTAATTTAAATACATTAATCTTATTTTTAAATCATTTATTTAATATATTTATTATTTAATTTAATATTTAATTAAATTAAATATATAAAAAAAATATTATCAGAATATTAAAAATTATTAATTATAATAAAAAAATGAATTTTTTAATATTTAATATTAATTATTAATATTTATTTATTATTTTATATAATTTATTTAATTATTTTTATTAAATTTTATTTAAAACCGTCGCAAAAGGCTTTAGCGACAATCTTCATAAGGTTTCTAGGTTTCTGAGTTTAAGGATGAATTTTGTCGCTAAAGGTGTTCTTCATGAAGAACAGCCGGTCATGGTCCAATTGGGACTTTTGACCTCAAATTAATTCTAGTTGGTTAATGTTTTGGGTTGGATCTTTGTTGCTTGTTGTAGCCTACATAGCAGCGTATAACGACATGTATTAACTTAGCTCGTACAAAATCATATGATGGTAGATAAATCATGGTCAAACTAGCATGTTCATGCTGTTCATGAGGTTTCTTGGTTGCCCAGAAACATGCTGGTCATGGTCGGTCAACCATGTTTGACTGTTAATAACTTGCATGGTTGTTATTGTTTATGTGATTTAATGATTCAAGGTTGTAGTATACATCGCATAGAACACGTTCAATCCAAGAAATGACATTTACAAACATCATATAGGTAAGATTAAAGGTGGTCAAATCTTGTCAGACGGCTGTGAGTTATACTTAGAATTTTCTGGGTTGCCCAGAATTCAGCCATCTGTGATCGGTCAACGGGTTTTGACCATTAATAACTTCCATCCTAGACATTTTTTTACTATTCTACCAATTGGATATTATAGTTAACATGGCATACTACATATACAAACTTTAAAACAGATCAAACGACCAATTTAAGCCGATCAAAAGCTCTGACAAAAAGCCTTGTCAGACTGTTCTTGACTGCCAAGAACAGTTTGGGTTTTTCACCCAATTCGACTCTTTAAATGTTATGGATACTTGCTTAACCAACCCAGATCACTAAATAACATGTTATTACATATCTTTAAACATTTAAACATAACATCTAACAAAGTTTTAAAGATCTAATGTAAAATTAGGGTTTTTGCACCTTTTTGACAAATTTTTGATTTCTTCTAACTAATTCTGAACTTGTGCTACTTGGTATCTGATCCTAATGACCTACTTGAGCTAGATATTTATAAATATCTTATTTTAATGTTCTTATGCTATTTTGATTGGTTTAAACTTTTATTTTTGATTTATTTACTTACTAATTAAACCTATATTTTTTACTAATGATGATTAAGGTGTTTAATCATGTTTAGTAATAACTTAATTAAGATAATATATCATAATTAAGGGTTATCATTTCATAATTTAATGTTATGGAATCAAATTAGGGTTTTAGGGTTTCAAATTAGGATTTAGGGTTTTCAATTCCACAATTAGAGTTTTAATCTTTCGTTTAGGGTTTAATTTAATCTTAATGATTCATAATTAATATTATGATTCATCATTTAGAATCTAATTATATCAATTAAGATTCTAGTATTGTAATTAGGGTTTTAATTAATCAATTCAGACATCGGTTATCAATTAGGGTTTTCAAATTAGGGTTTCTGTTTCAGTTTAACATTTTAACCATAATTAACTTATTTTAGAATTTTATTAGTTAATATAATATTATATTAATGTCGAAGCACGACAAAGCACTTCGTCATTTCGAAGCACGACACAACAACTTACAAAAATAATTTGTCGAAACGCTTCTCGGTGAATTTGCCGAAAGCACGACAAATCATTTTGTCCTATTAAGCACGACACAGCTGCTTGGCGAAAATTTTTTATTTGATCTAATTGTTTAATAAAATATACAATAACATAATACAAAGTCAGATCATGAAAATTCATTTATTAAACACATAATCTACATATACAAATCTTATTTGGGTTCGGAATATTACATCCACATGAATGTTTGTGAACTCCACCTCTCTAGTAGGACTGGACTCTCCCATCTCAGACATCCTACAGCCACAAACAAAATAAATAGACAGTAAGATGTTAGGGCCACAATAAAATATATTCATTGATAAAATGAAATGATATTTTATCATGCACAACTCGGCTAGATGTATTTCCACAATCCACCTCCAGACATGTCCATTAAATGAATCGCCTCGATCCATCACCTAGCGTACTCAATATGAATTTAATACTAAGGTTATAACCTAGGTTCTGTTAGGTTTGTATAAGGCGAACATGCAATCAAATTACATAAATAAAGCGGAAGCGCGATAAAATCAGATTGTAAAAGTTTATACAAACCATCACCATGATCTTTCTTTATGCACAATTATTAATTAAACGAAAGAGATGGAGAATAAGAATTATACCCTTGTAGAATTCTAGCTTCCTCAGGTACAAGTTCACCTCCAATTCATTCGCGTTCTCCTTGAATTCCACCGATTAAATTCCTTCCTTTAATTAACGTTAGCCACCCAAGTGTTTGGCCTCTAGAGGTGATCCACCAAGGAATAATACTTGTTCAAGAAGATGAGTGTTGGCAAAACCCTAGTTTCTATCTCTATAGAAATTGTAAGTACTCTCCACAATTTCTTATGCAAGAGTGTGTAACACTAATATATGATAAGAGTTCTCTTATTTATAGATGTAGGAAAACCCTTCCCTAAACTATTTAGGATTAGGGTTTCTATTCTAATTAAACTCCTTTAATTAAATTAAACTCCTAATCCAATTAGGAATTCATGTGAGAGTACTTCTATTAATTAATTCTCAATCCCTATTAGGAATTAAATAATGGTAATAGTAATAATAATAATAATAATAAGACTCCTCTTATTAATTTATATTTAATATTTCTAAAATATTAAATAATAAATATTAAGCTATTTAATTTATTCTATCTCAATAGACTAAATTAAATACACATAACTTATTATTACAATTATGCCATTTACTTCTTAAATGAATATTTTTCTTTTGCGGTGTGACCCTTTAGGTTCTCCATATTAAACCAGTTGTGAATAAATCAATTAGAACAATTCTAATCTTATTTAAATAAATAAATTAAACTATTTAATTCATTTAAATAAATAATATTTATTCTCCAATAAGGGTAAGCCCCCTTAGCGATCAACGACTTTCCAGATAATATAGATTTCAACATTAATCATGAAAGAACCTTTCAGTGCATAGTTACCGTACAATTCAATCCTTCTACCATACAATATCCCAATTAAATATAAGACATGGAATTACTGTCAAGTCTCATTTTATTTAATTATATGTATTTCGATTCTCAAATGCACAACTCTAAATAATGCAAATTAGAAACTCTTTTCTAATTTCATTCTACCTTGGCCAAGGACTACTGAGTTGTCATTTATCGAATCACATAGGACATTCACATCTTTTACTAGACGTGGTAAATTCTTTGTTGATCATTCACCTATCTCCATGTATAACTTATTATACCCAATCATACCCTTTGTTATACCCTAAAGGTCTTAAGAGACATGTCAAAGTATAACTCATCATACACAAGATACTATGATGATCTCAAGTCCGAGGATCACTTGTACTACTATCACTAGAGGAATTCCTATTGACAAGCGAGTAAAACTCCATTAGGTATTCCTTAGCGAGCCACATTCAGTGAACTTATTCTCCAATAAGCACCTACATACTTGCTTTAGTGTCTCCACACAAATGATTATGAGATCAATCATCCTCTTCTTAAGAGCAAGCAACGTATGTACTAATCTATCCGGATTCACTAATCCCCTTTTTAGTAATCCAACGATTAGGAACGATTTTAGTTTGTGAGCTATCTAGAATTTAGATCTCATTAGCATGATCACCATCATGATTGTAAAAGCATTACTCAAAACTATGGGTTTATCACATTTAATATAACAGCACTATGTAGATAATATAAAATGCCTTTTAAGAAAATCAATTCTTTTATTAATAAATGAATAAGATTACAAAGTATATGCTACATCATATCAAATATGATTGGCTTGTGTGCATACTACTTTCAATCTCCCACTTGCACTAAAGCCAATCGCCTTGGTATGTAATACCCATCTTCTCTAAGTGACGATCAAACTGCTGTTGTGTTAAAGCTTTAGTAAATGGATCTGCAATGTTGTCTTAAGAGTCCACACGTTCCAGGGTGACATCTCCTCTTTCAATGATCTCTCTAATCAAATGAAACCGCCGCAACACGTGTTTGGATTTCTGATAAGACCTGGGTTCCTTAGCCTGCGCAACAGCTCCATTGTTGTCACAGAATAAAGGTACGGCTTCTCTAATGCTAGGAAACACTCCAAGTTCAGTTATGAACTTTTTCATCCAAACAGCTTCCTTTGCAGCTTCACTTGCAGCTATGTACTCTGCCTCTATCACTGAATCAGTAACTGTTTGCTGCTTGGAACTCTTCCAACTCACCGCGCCACCGTTTAAGGTAAACACATACCCTAAAACGGATTTACTGTCATCTTGGTCCGTTTAAAAACTTGAGTCTGTATAGCCCTCTAGTTTCAATTCAGACCCACCATAGAGAAGAAATACATCCTTAGTTCTTCTCAAGTACTTTAGGATGTTTTTCACTGCCTTCCAGTGCTCTTCTCCTGGATTCGACTGATATCTGCTTGTTACACTAAGTGCATGAGCGACATCCGGTCTAGTACATATCATACCGTATATGATAGATCCTATTGCGGAAGCATAAGTAATCTTACTCATACGGTCTCTCTCCTCAGGTGTCTTTGGGGCCTGTTTCTTGGAGAGATGTATTCCATGGCTCATCGGCATGAGACCTCTCTTGGAATCTTCTATGCTAAACTTCTTTAGCATCGAGTCAATGTACTTTCCTTGGGTCAAGCCCAGCATCCTTTTAGATCTATCTCTATAGATCTTTATCCCCAAAATATAGGATGCCTCACCCAAGTCCTTCATGGAGAAGTGTTTAGATAACCAAATTTTGATCGACTGTAGGATAGGAACATCATTCCCTATCAGTAATATATCATCAACATATATTACAAGGAATGAAACAGCACTCCCACTAACCTTCTTGTACACACAAGGTTCATCCTCATTTTTGATAAAATCAAACTTTTTGATTATCTCATCAAAACGGATGTTCCATCTTCGAGAAGCTTGCTTCAATCCATAAATGGATCGTTGTAGCTTACAGACTTGGTTTGTTCCAACCGTTGAAACAAAACCCTCTGGCTGTATCATATATACATTTTCCTCAAGCTCTCCATTGAGGAAGGCCGTTTTCACGTCTATTTGCCAGATCTCGTAGTCATAATAAGCTGCAATTGCAAGCAAAATCCGAATGGACTTGAGCATAGCTACAGGTGAGAAGGTTTTATCATAGTCAACTCCTTGTCTTTGTTTGAAACCTTTTGCAACCAGTCGGGCTTTATAGGTCTCTACCTTGCCGTCCGCTCAAGTCTTTCTCTTAAAGACCCATTTACACCCAATAGGCTTAATGCCCTCAGGTGGAGAAACCAAAGTCCATACTTGGTTTTCATACATGGAGTCCATCTCAGATTTCATGGCTTCTAGCCGTTTCTCTGAGTCTTCACTACTCATAGCCTCTTCGTAAGTCAATGGATCATCATCATCTATGATGCATACCTCATCATCATCCTCTATGATGAATCCATACCTATCAGGTATCTTCGGTACTCTTCCAGATTTACGAATAGGTAGTGGTACAGTAGGTTCTTCTACTTGGTTAGGTACCTGACTTTGATCCGTAGTATTTTGTGGTTCTTAAACTTCTTCAAGATATATCTTACTCCCACTGACCCCTTCAAGGATAAACTCCTTTTCCAAGAAGGCAGCGTGTTTCGCAACAAACACCTTTTGATCAGTAGGATGATAGAAATAATACCCTGATGTTTCTTTAGGGTATCCCACGAATCTACATTTGTCGGATCTAGTCTTCAGCTTATCATATTCAAACCTTTTGACATAAGCTGGACAACCCCAAGTCTTAACATGCATAAGATTTGGTTTCCTCCCTGTCCATATCTCATATGGGGTCTTTGGGACGGATTTGGTAGGTACATTGTTAAGTAGGTATGCAGCCGATTCTAGGGCATAACCCTAGAAGGATACTGGAAGGTCAGTAAAACTCATCATGGAACGAACCATGTCCAACAATGTTCAATTTCTCCTTTCAGATACACCATTCAACTGTGGAGTCCATTGTGAGATTATACCATTTTCTTTGAGACAATTGAGAATCTCATTGGTCAAGTATTCCCCTCCTCGATCCGATCGAAGAATCTTAATACTCTTACCAGTTTGCTTCTCTACTTCACTTCTGAATTCTTTGAACTTTTCAAACGATTCAGATTTGTATTTCATTAAATACACATATCCAAATCTAGAATGATCATCAGTGAAAGTAATAAAATAAGAATACCCTCCACGTGCATTCGTTATCATAGGTCCACATACGTCTGTGTGTACCAACGCTAACAACTCTGTAACTCGTTCTCCTTTTCCAGTAAAAGGAGATTTAGTCATTTTACCCATGAGACAAGATTCACAAGTTGGATATGATTCGTAATCAGATAGATCTAAAAGCCCATCTTTATGCAACTTGGATAATCTTGTTTCATTGATATGACCGAGTCTACAGTGCCACATAAAGGTATAATTAACATCATCTCTTTTTCTTTTCTTAGTTTGTTCAATTTGAAGTATATTTTCATGCAAGTCAAGTATGTAAAGTCCATTCAGTAGATTGCCAACATCATATAAAATATTTTTATTATAAATAGAACAGCTATTGTTCTTTATTATAATATCAAAACCATCCATATCCAATACAGAAATTGAAATAATGTTTCTAATGAGTGTCGAAACATAATAACAATTATTTAAACTAATGAACTTGCCCGAAGGCAGTGCTAAACAATAAGTCCCTACAACTAATGCAGCAACCTTTGCTCTATTTCCCACTCGTAGGACGACTTCATCCTTGTTCAGCTTTCTACTTCTGCTTAGTCCCTGCATATTATTACATATGTGAGAACTACAGCCGGTATCCATACCCAAGTAGAATTTTGACTTTCAGAAAAATTAATTTCAATCATGAACAAACCTAGATCAAAAGTCGAAGCTTCTCCAAGCTTCTTCTGGTCCACAAGATACTCCTTGCAGTTCCTCTTCCAGTATCCTGACTTATTGTAATGGTAGCAAATTCCTTTGCTATCTGGATCGGGTTTCTTTTTATCCTTTCTCTTCGCCTTGCCCTTAGCTTTATTGTTTTTCTTCTTTTCAGAAGATACCTTGGGCCTCTTCCTTTTTTTGGAAGAATCATCCACTAGTAAGACTTGGTTCTTGTTGGATGAGAAGTGACCTTCAGTAGTTTTCAGCATGTTAAGTAGCTCAGGCAAGCTGACGTCCAACTTATTCATGTGAAAATTCACAACAAATTGTGAGAAGGTGTCCGGGAGTGACTGTAAGATCAAATCTTGACTTAACTCCCCATCCATCACGAACCCAAGCTGTCCAAGTTGTTCAATCAGATTGATCATCTTAAGGACATGAGTCTCAACAGCAGTGCCCTCGGTCATACAAGATCGGAAGAGCTCCTTAGATATCTGATATCTAGCAGTCCTACTTTGCTCACTATACAACTCCTTGAGGTGCAGCAATATAGTAGGAGCATCCATACTTTTGTGCTGACGCTGAAGCTCGTTACTCATGGATGAAAGCATGATGCATTGAGCCAAGATTTCATCATCTTGCCACTTTCTGAAAGTAGCAATCTCTTCCTTAGAGGCTGTTTCTGTAACATTTGCAAGGACTGGCGAATTTAGGACATAAGAAATCTTTTCAGCAGTGAGAACAATTCTCAGATTCCTTAACCAGTCCGTGTAATTCGGTCCGGTCAGTTTGTTAGCATCAAGTATGCTACGCAGTGATAGTGAGTTTGACATTTTTAAATTCTGCATGTGAAATAGACAACATTTTAGCATACATTCATTTAATTAATTACCAAAATAAATTAGGTCTTTATTTAAATTGGTATCTCCCACTATTTTCATCAAACTATATTACCCTCATTATATAGTTCAACAATTCTAATTAAAGATTTGCTAGTGAGATTAAGGATCCCATTTCAAATGTATATAGCCTTATGGTGACACAACAAACGCTATATAAATAAATAGGTAGACACCTATTGTCAATTACATCACTATGTAACTCTTTTTATTTTGCCTCTTAGATTATTTTGATCAAGTGGTGACACATCCGAATCAAAATTATCCAAGTTAAGTCCATCCTAGCACTTCCATATATTCAAAAGAAAAACACTGTCCTTGTGGTGACACAACAAAACAGCATCGTTCAGTCTATTTATAAGCATCAAATGTGATAAAGCAACATCTTAAATATTTAATACTCTATTGCTTTACCATGCTAGAAGGCGACGTTCGATATTCCAAATATCTTTGAACGCTTAGGACTTAATATAATTTCTTTAAGGGGTTTATTATTATTAGTCTCATCTTGTTTAGTGCGCATGCACATATATATATAAAATACGCGTCATATTATTTAACATGCGAAACATGTTGTATAATATATAATATATACATAGTAAGCATGCACATATAGAATACTATATTCTACCCGGATTGATTATGGACTTTTATTCTAGTTTGGTTCACTATAGCCACCAAGTGAACCAAAAGGTCAAACCTAGGGTGCAAGAACTAAATTTAAATATAACTATTACATTTAAATCCGGCTCCATTACAAACGGATCTTCAAGCGCTCCTTGCTCCTTTGTCTCCAATTCTTCAAAATTAATTCTAACTAGTCCTATTACAAAAACTATTTATAATAAATAGAAACCTTGATCAGCAGTCAAGGGGAAGTACATAGGAGGGAGATAGAATTTACATTAAGAAAAAATTAGAGAAGACGAGGTACGCAGACCCCATTTATAAAAACTCATACATTTAAGCATCCACTAAAATAAATCCAATCACACATTGGTCAATAGTCCATAATCAATCCCTATTTATTATCATACATATCTCTATATGTATCAATAAATAACATTCATCCCATGAATAATAAAACCATTCCATATATGCATTGATATCATTTAATGGGCAATATTAGTTAGTATAAAATCCAATTTCAACTCCAATTAGTTATCATGGAATCCAATTCAAACTCTAATTAGTTATCATGAAATTCAATTTCAATTAAAATAAACTTCTTTATTTTAATCATATTCCAAATCAAAATAAACTCTTTTATTTTAACTTATCCAATTTTGAATAAAATAAACTCCTTTATTTTTAATCAAATTCCAAATCAAAATAAACTTCTTTATTTTAATTTATCCAATTTTTTTGAATAAAAATAAACTCCTTTATTTTTAATCAAATTCCAAATCAAAATAAACTTCTTTATTTTAATTTATCCAATTTTTTTTAATAAAAATAAACTCCTTTATTTTTATTCAAATTCGAAATCAAAATAAACTCCTTTATTTTAATTTACAAAAATAAAAAAATAAAAAAAATAAAATAATTTTACACAAACAATTATGCCCAATTAAATTGTTCTAAACACATATCAATGTATATACAGAATCAAAACAATTAATAATTCGCATAAAGTTTGGCTCTGATACCACTGTTAGGTTTGTATAACGCGAACATGCAATCAAATTACATAAATAAAGCGAAAGCGCGATAAAATCAGATTTTAAAATTTTATACAAACCATCACCATGATCTTTCTTTATGCACGATTATTAATTAAACGAAAGAGATGGAGAATAAGAATTATACCCTTGTAGAATTCTAGCTTCCTCGGGTACAAGTTCACCTTCAATTCCTTCGCGTTCTCCTTGAATTACACCGATTAAATTCCTTCCTTTGATTAACGTTAGCCACCCAAGTGTTTGGCCTCTAGAGGTGATCCACCAAGGAATAATACTTGTTCAAGAAGATGGGTATTGACAAAACCCTAGTTTCTATCTCTATAAAAATTGTAAGTACTCTCCACAATTTCTTATGCAAGAGTGTGTAACACTAATATATGATAAGAGTTCTCTTATTTATAGATGTAGGAAAACCCTTCCCTAAACTATTTAGGATTAGGGTTTCTATTCTAATTAAACTCCTTTAATTAAATTAAACTCCTAATCCAATTAGGAATTCATGTGAGAGTACTTCTATTAATTAATTCCCAATCCCTATTAGGAATTAAATAATGGTAATAGTAATAATAATAATAAGACACCTCTTATTAATTTATATTTAATATTTCTAAAATATTAAATAATAAATATTAAGTTATTTAATTTATTCTATTTCCATAGACTAAATTAAATACACTTAACTTATTATTACAATTATGTCATTTACTTCTTAAATGAATATTTTTCTTTTGCGGTGTGACCCTTTAGGTTCTCCATATTAAACCGGTTGTGAATAAATCAATTAGAACAATTCTAATCTTATTTAAATAAATAAATTAAACTATTTAATTCATTTAAATAAATAATATTTATTCTACAATAAGGGTAAGCCCCCTTAGCGATCAACGACTTTCCAAATAATATAGATTTCAACATTAATCATGAAAGAACCTTTCAGTGCATAGTTACCGTACAATTCAATCCTTCTACCATACAATATCCCAATTAAATATAAGACATGGAATTACTGTCAAGTCTCATTTTATTTAATTATATGTATTTCGATTCTCAAATGCACAACTCTAAATAATGCAAATTAGAAACTCTTTTCTAATTTCATTCTGTCTTGGCCAAGGACTACTGAGTTGTCATTTATCGAATCACATAGGACATTCACATATTTTACTAGACGTGGTAAATTCTTTGTTGATCATTCACCTATCTCCATGTACAACTTATTATACCCAATCATACCCTTTGTTATACCCTAAAGGTCTTAAGGGACATGTCAAAGTATAACTCATCATACACAAGATACTATGATGATCTCAAGTCCAAGGATCACTTGTACTACTATCACTAGAGGAATTCCTATTGACAGGCGAGTAAAACTCCATTAGGTATTCCGTAGCGAGCTACGTTCAGTGAACTTATTTTCCAATAAGCACCTACATACTTGCTTTAGTGTCTCCACACAAATGATTATGAGATCAATCATCCTCTTCTTAAGAGCAAGCAACATATGTACTAATCTATCCAGATTCACTAATCCCCTTTTTAGTAATCCAACGATTAGGAACGATTTTAGTTTGTGAGCTATCTAGAATTTAGATCTCATTAGCATGATCACCATCATGATTCTAAAAGCATTGCTCAAAACTATGGGTTTATCACATTTAATATTACATCACTATGTAGATAATATAAAATGCCTTTTAAGAAAATTAATTCTTTTATTAATAAATGAATAAGATTACAAAGTATATGCTACATCATATCAAATATGATTGGCTTTTGTGCATACTACTTTCAGGTTTCGCATTCCTAAAGTCTATAACCTAAAGCTCTGATACCAACCTGTGACACCCCCAAATTCAGGTACTAATACCTTGAATTTGGTGCTTATGATAAAGTACATTCATACACCTCTAAACAACATAAGTCAACTAATGTGGAATAAATAAACATATGTTGTTCATTACAAAAGGTTTACTATGGTCCCAAGGTCTATAACCTTAAATAGAATACATCGTAAAATACAATAATATTACAAAACGATTCCACGATTACATAACGGGATAGTCATATAACTATTCCTTAAGCTTTCCTTTGCCTTTGTCCACTTTGGAACTCCCCGGCTTAATTGCAATAGGTTCATGATATAGCAAGGGTGAGCAACTACTTTGCTCAGCAAGTTTAAAATGAATAAAGGATACATCATGAATGGATGAGAATAATAGCCGCATAGATCAACAATTTATGAACATTGATGAAATAGCTGAAATGACATAACCAAAGTTCAAATGGAACAAGGAATATTAATTATTTACTGCTGAGTGGTCCAACCGACCATGAACTTGGCCAAAGAGTCAATCATCCCTGACCCTTTTAAACCGGCCCCTGTCAGTAGTACTCGAGGGGATCAGCCTCTCGTACCCCATGTATATGCATAACATTAAATCCTGATTGTATAGGATAGCCAACACCTATACTCCCCTATTAAGGGTTGCTCTCTCAGTCCAAGAATCTATACCAACAACTAGTTTGGATAGCTTTTAAAATAATAACCTGTACATGTCTAGCCGAAACAAATGGCGTAGACTATCTCCTTAAACAGTTCATGAATGAAGAATTTAAACATTTCACAGTCCAACAACAGATAATGAATTCAAATGCATAAGTTGTGAATATCAATAATTTATCCTTGATGTGGAGTAATTGACAATAATTAATCCACTAATATAATTTGAAAGTAATAACTCGATTTAAGTCATGAGACTTGCACAATATACAACATTTGTATAAATAGGAAACCTACTCGAATGGAAACAGTTGAGTAGGGAACTTGCAACAATATAGAATGATTGCTCAATTAATAAACAACTCGCACAATAAACAAAAGTTGTACGGTTGAGAAAACCTGTCCAATCTTATTTTGAGCTAGGATAAGGAAACTTGCATTCAATATATAGAAAGAATGAAGTTAGGGAACTTGCCTGAAGCGCTGCTACAATATTACAACACACGCTCCTTAATATCCTACACAATTAGGTACATATTCACATATAATTAGTCACATACGGGATACCAAATATTTGTTTACACAACTCTATAATGTCCTATTCAAATAAGAAACAAAATATTAAATAAGGTTATGCCCACTAGTTACGACGTTACGACGCTTACACGTCTATACGCCCAACTTGCCTATTCGAATGTCCAAACGACACACAATTGCGTACGCCTAACACGCCTATTCGATTTATCTAATACTTATTGGTTAATGCTATGTATCATTATAAATCATAATAATCATGTTATGAAAGTTAGAACATCACTTTACAGGGTCCGGGGCATTACGTGTGCAAATGCGCATGCCCGACGCCCTCCGATTAACCCCAATTACGCATCAGTCCTATAAATGGCTAATTTAGGCCATGATACAGATCTCAAATCGACAAACTTAAAGAACAAAAGTTGTAGGTCTACTCTTCCTCTTTTCGAATCGTCTTGAATCATCTAATTTCGAGTTCGTATGAGAAAGTTATGGACATTTTACTACAGGAGGTCAAAACAGTCCACTCGGGCATGTCTGCGGCGCAGCTGCGCCCAATTTGGCCTTATGAACAGCGCAGCTACACCATTCATACAGGCCCAGAATCTGCAGAATTCTCCAGACGCGAATTTCTGACCTCTTTCCACTCCGATCACCATAACTTTTTCCATACACGTTCAAATTGGTTCATTTCGGACTCTATGAACTCCTAACTCATGGGGCTACAACATATCAAAACTTTAGAGCTACCCATTAACATTAACATGGCTAAATCTTAGGCCAAAGTACAAAGTAGTACAAAAATTCGGAGTTCTTGGTGTTCTTCACCAAAATCACCATAACTTATTCGTTTTAAGAGCTTTTTACTCCGTTCCAGTTGGGTGATGATCCTCACTCGTAAGAGCACATCACAACAACCATAAATACAATATCTAACGGCAAAGATTTACACAGTTCTTATCCAAACACTCCGTATAGTTCATTTCTTTCTCCTTTATGCATAGGTCCGAATCATTCGTTCTTTGTTCCACTTTTGGATGTTACTAATGGATGTTTTAAGTCATTAACAACATATAAACTCATTCATTAACAACTAACAACATCACAACAACAAAATACGAAGTCTACCATTAATGAACCAAAAACTCTAGGAAAGCTTGAAATGAAAGAGATGAATTTGGTTTTTATGTTCTAACCTCTTGTAGCTTCCTTCTTAGTAGCTAGAGGGTTGTTACAGTGGCTAGCTTCCTTCTTCTTCTTCTTCTTCTTCTTCTTCGTTTGTCCGACCGACTCTCTCTCTCTCTCTGTTTTCTATTTCCAATAATTCCTTCTCTTTCTCTCTCCTTGTATCACTCTATCTCCTCTCAAATCTCACTTTATACTCTCAATAATCTGCAGAACCAACTTTGGAAGAGGAATGAAATGGAACTGGAAGAGGGACTGAGCAGCACTTCGGGGGAATTTAGGGAGTCCAACTGAGTGGTTTAAACATTCAAGAGGAATGTTGTGAAATAAGGAATTTCAATACATGGAGCTTGGTGAACATAACATGCTGCCGACCACCTCCTCTTTCCTTGCATTTGATTGGTTAATTTCAAATTAATGAACACTATTTGGGTGACACACAAATAAATAATACCCGAATAGTCCCTACCTATATCCAAAAACTCCCACTTCTGTACGAAAATAGCACAATAACTCTACCCAAAATTAAAATGAGTACTCCCATAAATTATTGGGATGCATAAAAATAATTATTATGGTATTTGTCCAAATATTCGGAACACCCATATAATACATTTCGGATACGGATAAAATCACGTATCAGCCTGAATAAAATTTTTGACGCTTGGAAAAATTATTCGTACGCATACACGTATTTATTAATAAAATATAATATATTCATTAATATTCAAAAATTTAAATTACAAGGCAAAATCCAAAATTCCCGGTCGTTACATCCTCCCCTCCTTATAAGAATTCTGTCCCCAGAATTTCAACCTAGGGGCGAAAAATCTTAACAAAGGTTCACTCAAAAAGATGCGGATAATTCTTTCTCATCTTCTCTTCTACCTCCCACGTAGCTTCTTCAGCTGCGTGGTTCCTCCAAAGGACTTTACCCGAATGGATGACCTTATTTCTTAACGTCTGCTCTTTCTTATTTATTATCTGGATAGGAATCTCTTCATATGACAAGTCTCGCTCAAATTGAATCGGTTCATAGGATATCACATGCTTGTAGTCGAGTTTATATGGTCGCAACACGGAAACGTGAAACACATTATGAATATGCTCAAGCTCAAGAGGTAGAGCTACCTCGTACGCCACTTCACCTACCTTCTTTAAAACTTCAAATGGTCCTACGAACCTAGGAGTCAATTTTCCCTTCTTACCAAATCTGATCTTCCCCTTCCAAGGAGATACTTTCAAAAATATAAAGCTGTCAACTTCAAAGTCTCGCTTTTGACGATGTAAATCGGCGTATTTCTGTTGTCGGTCCTGACCTGCTACCAATCGAGCTTTTATCACTTTGACGACATCCACGGTCTGCTGCACCAATTCAGGTCCCAACAGTCTCCGTTCACCAACTTCGTCCCAAACCAGTGGTGTTCGGCACTTCCTCCCGTATAATGCTTCGTATGGCGGCATGCCAATACTTGCATGATAACTGTTATTATAGGCAAACTCCACCAGTGGTGATAGACTCCACGGCACGCTTGCGTGAGGTGGTCGTCGCCCAGATCGTTTCTAGTAAGCAAATTGATGGACTCTTTCGAAATCTTAACCCAACGTCTAATCTGGAGACGAGAATCTTGATATATTCGATCAAGCAATTTGAATGTATGAAGGATGAAACACCAACAACACTTTGACCCTCATTTAATTCAAACAATAATCTCCGTATGATTGAATGATGCGGTAGAATAATGCCACACGCAACTATGGTTTGTTGTATGATAAGTTAAATATGAATCTCAAAAGAAAAACTAAGAAATTAGCTTAGAAATTCTTCAAAGAACCAAAAGTAGAGAATATGTAATACCCAAGCCTCTTTGCTTAAGTCCCACATCGCCCCTTTACTAAAATTCTCCTCCTCCCTTAGCCTATATATAAGATATCAACCTTTGCTTTATTTTTACCAAACAATTAGTGCCTCCAAATTTTGTTTTGTGAGGAACTTTTTGTGTGAAGTCCTTTTTGGTAAGGACCTCCTTAGTAAAAAATTTCAGTATTGAGGGCGTAGGCAGACTGCGAACTTCATAATTTCGGGTATGTTCTTTTTCTTTGTTTCTTTCTTTCTTGTGTATTAGTTTAATTTAATTTTCTGTATTATTATTTTATAATTTTAAGTAGTATATTTTAGTTAGTTTGTTAGTTAATATTGTGGTATTATTTTGGATAAATATTAGGTATCTCAATTATAAGAAAATGTTCTCTTTAATTTATTAATTTAATTAATAATATGGAGGGTTCAATATATGCATAAAAACTATTAATACTAATATTATAGTATTTAATAAAATGTATTATTTTTGTGAATAGATTATATTGAGCGAGTTTAACCAATTGCATCTGTAATTGTGGGTATTGCATTACGTACTCCAGGTACGGATTCCGTACTCCTTCAGCAATACTCTTGTGAAATTTAATTAATTCGTTTTGTTCTGCGTTTCGAATTCTGTTATTATTTCACATAATTGTTTCTTGTGAAATTCATTTAATAGTTTCATTTTGGAGTTGATACACATGACTTGTATTTGTACTCTTTGAGTTGGATTATCATGTCTAATATTTATTTTGATATTTGTAGAGCGGTACATGTTACCTTCTTTTTGAGACATTATGATTATGATTTGATCTGGTTCAACATGTACATATAGAATCCTTTTGTTGGTATTATGTCACATGTGTTGTGACATCATATTTCTATTAGAATATACTGTAGGGTATACTTGAGCTATAACCACCTGTGGGGGTACCACAGGCATGTCGTCTTGGCACGAGAGACATGACACTTTTCGTGGCGGTGTGATTAGTCCACGGCGTCTCTGATTTGTGCTCCAATAGGAGTTGGCCATTTGGTGATTTGTTGTGAGAGGCGTATGGGTCGGCCCTAGTTTTCTATTCTGTTCTGCGGATTGCTGATGTTGTGCCAAACACACTTTCCGATTTTGCATGCATTTGGATCTGCAGTCCAATGTGTGATTTGTCTATGTGGCATTATTTGACTTGTCTATGTGGCAAGCTATATTTCTGAGCTCGGTATGAAATAACACCCAGCCATTTGATTCAGCCTATTACTTCGTTGTGTTAATTCGTTTCAGTTGAGTTCATTAATTGATTTAGTTAAATTCAGTTCATATTTCTGTTCTCTATATCCGTACTGGGCATTTGGCTCATGCTGTGTCTTTCTTCCGGCAGGTACTCAAGGGGATCATGGGCAAGTGTGATGAGAGCTCCTCACCTAGATGGTTTAGATATTTTGGTTATGTTTTGATGTTTGGATCTCTGTTTAGAGTTGTATTGAACCTTTATTAAGATTAGGTTGTATTAAACAGTATGTATTTTGAGCCGGTTGGGCAATTATTAATATCTCGTTAGACTAATCTTTTGCGGTTATAAGTTTGGTATTAATTTATATTTCTGTTGTGCTTTACACGTGACCTTCCTTTCCTATTTCGGGAAGGGGGTGTTACAGAATAGCTCTCAAATAAAATAAACTCTGAATAATAATGAATTGTTGTTTTGAATTACAATCAAATATCTATTTATACTAACTATGAAACCCTAGAATCCCTAAAGGAAATAGCAACTTATTTGGAATCAAAATCATATCTTAAAATATCCTAATTACAATAGAATTATGAAAATATGTTGAAATTAAGGAAAGAAATCTGATCAAACGCAACTTTGGAATCCGTGTACAGAGCCTAGCGCTTTAGGCGCCAGGTTGCTTCTTGATGCAACGCTTTAGGCGTTATCCTGCAGTGTCTCCACATTTGGCCAGCGCTCTAGGCGCTGGAAATACAAAGGGACGAGCGCTTTAGGCGCTAGAGTTGTTGAATCTCCCATATTTGGTGAGCGCCCTAGGCGCTTGAAACACAAGGCATGGAGCACCTTAGGCGCTTGAACCAAGACTTAGTTGAATTTTTGCCTCCTTTGCTTCTTGTCTTGGGTCTCTCACTTGTAGCACATTCACAAACCTAGGTTCCAACTCCAATGCCTTTGAACTTGCATCCTTGTCATTCCAAGCTTCTTGAATAAACCCAATAAGCCCTTCCCTGAAGCGCTTTGCTCGTGCTCTCGTCACTGGTCCAACTGGAACTTGCACCGGATCCACCGGATCCGCTCCATAGCTCCCGCCCTTGTCCTTGCTAGGTATGTCCTCATCATTCCTCTCCTCTTGGAAAGGATTTGTCCTCAAATCATCTCCTACATCAAACGGACTAAGGTCAGAAACATTAAATGATGCACTAACATTATACTCACTCGGTAAATCCAGTTTATAGGCATTGTCATTAATGCGCTCAAGCACTTGAAATGGTCCATCTCCTCTAGGAAGCAATTTTGATCGTCGTTGAGCCGGAAATCTTTCTTTTCGCAAGTGTAACCATACCCAATCTCCCGGTTCAAAAACAACTTGACGTCGACCCTTATTGGCCTATTTTGCGTATTGCTCCGTCCTCCTCTCAATGTTGAGTCGAGTTTTCTCATGTATCTGCTTAACAAACTCAGCCTTTTGCTTTCCATCCAAGTTAGTATACTCAGAAACAGGTAACGGTGATAAATCCAATGGTGTTAAAGGATTAAAACCATATACAATCTCAAACGGTGAAAAATTAGCAGCAGAATGAACAGATCGATTATAAGAAAATTCAACATGTGGTAAACATTCCTCCCAATGCTTAATATTCTTCTTAATGATTGCCCTTAATAATGCAGATAAAGTCCTATTTATAACTTCAGTTTGACCGTCAGTTTGTGGATGACAAGTAGTTGAAAATAACAGTTTAGTCCCTAACTTACACCATAATGTTTTCCAAAAATAACTCAAAAATTTAGAATCTCTATCTGAAACAATTGTTCTAGGCATGCCATACAAACGCACAATTTCTCTAAAGAACAAATCAGCAATATGGGATGTATCATCAGTTTTGTGACATGGAATAAAATGTGCCATCTTAGAAAATCTATCCACAACCAGAAATATAGAATCATGACCACGCTTAGACCTAGGTAAACCCAACACAAAATCCATAAATAAATCAATCTAAGGCTCACTAGATATAGGCAATGGCGTATGCAATCCATGAGGCTGAACACGAGACTTAGCTTGTTTACACGTAATGCATTTATCACAAATTCTTTCTACATCTCGTTTCAGATGAGGCCAATAGAAATGCTCTTTTAAAACAGATAAAGTCTTTTCAACACCAAAATGACCCATCAGACCTCCCCCATGTGACTCCCTAATCAACAACTCACGCAAAGAACATGCAGGTATACATAACTTATTTTCTCGAAACAGAAAACCATCAACTTTAAAGTATTTACCTACAACATTCTTCTCACATGATTTAAACTTTTCACAAAAATCAAGGTCACTAACATATAAGTCTTTGATTCGTTCAAAACCAAACAATTTTGTATGAAGAGTATTTAATACACGTACCTCCTCGGAAGAGTATCAGCAACAACATTCTCCTTACCCTGTTTGTATCGGATGACATATGGAAATGTCTCGATAAACTCCATCCACCTAGCATGCCGCTTGTTCAACTTGTGCTGTCCTTTCAAGTACTTCAAGGATTCATGATCGGTGTGAATCACGAACTCTTTAGGCCAAAGGTAGTGTTGCCATGTTTCCAACGCTCGAACCAATGCATACATCTCCTTGTCATAAGTAGGATAGTTTAGAGCTGCCCCACTTAACTTCTCGCTAAAGTACGCCACTGGTTTCCCTTCCTGCATCAACACAGCTCCAATCCCTAAACCTAAAGCATCACACAATCTCAAAAGTCTTAGTAAAGTTAGGTAAAACAAGCAAAGGAGCGTTAGTCAATTTATCTTTAATCAATTTAAACGCCTTTTCCTGTTCTTCACCCCACTTAAATCCCACACTCTTTTTGATTACTTCCATCAATGGCGTTGTGATGTTGCTAAAATTCTTCACAAAACGTCAGTAGAAACTTGCCAGTCCATGGAAACTATGAACTTGACTCACATTTGTTGGACTCGGCCATTCTCGGATTGCACGTATTTTCTCCTCATCCACCTGAACTCCCTGTGAACTCACAACAAATCCAAGAAAAATAATTCTATCCGTACAAAACGTGCACTTATCCATGTTAGCAAAAAACTTTTCCTTACGAAGTACATCTAAAACAGATTTAAAATGTAATGCATGCTCTCCCAAGTTTTTCCTATATATCAAGATGTCATCAAAATACACAACCACAAATTTTCCAATGAACGGACGCAAAACATGGTTCATTAATCTCATGAAAGTTTTAGGAGCATTAGTTAGACTAAAAGATAACACTAACCACTCATACATCCCATATTTTGTTTTGAAAGCTGTTTTCCATTCATCACCCTCATGCATACGAATTTGATGATATCCACTTTTTAAATCAATTTTTGAAAATACACAAGAACCATGCAATTCATCTAACATGTCATCTAAACGTGGAATGGGATGTCGATACTTTACCGTAATATTGTTTTCCGCTCGACAGTCAATGCACATGCGCCACTTCCCATCATTTTTAGGCACTAAGATCACTAGAACTGCACATGGACTCATGCTTTCCTTCACGAACCACTTTTCCATGAGTTCGCCAACTTGCCTTTGCAACTCCTTCGTCTCCTCGGGATTGCTCCGATAAGCTGGACGGTTTGGAATAGTTGCACCGGGTACGAAGTCAATTTGATGCTCAATTCCCCGAATAGGTGGTAATCCTTGTGCAAGCTCCTCGGGAAACACATCCTTGTAATCCTGCAAAAGAGATGAAACAACACTAGGCAAAGAAGAATCATTAGCGTTAGTATTCAAAAGCGCCTCCTTATACCGAAGTATAATCATCGGCTGTTTAGAATCCAAAGCTCGCCTTACGTCACTCTTTTTTGCATATATATTTGTTTTTCTCTCATCATCTTTTCTTTTCTCTCTTTCTTTTTCTCTCTTATTTTTTTCTTCAATATTCTTTTTCTCTCGATTTTTCTTCTCCTCACTCTCTTTTCTTTTTTCATGGTCTTTCTGCAAATGAATTTGATCCTCATGCACCTGATGTGGTGACATAGTACATAAAGTAACCTTCCTCTTATTGTGAACAAAAGAATATTCATTGGTGAAGCCATCATACTTCACTCGCCTATCAAATTTCCACGGTCGACCAAACAATATGTGACCCGCTTGCATTGGCACCACGTCACACAAAATCTCATCCACGTATCTCCCAATAGTAAATGGCACCATCACCTGTTTAGTCACCTTAATCTCATTACTGTCATTAAGCCACTGCAGTCGATATGGTTGAGGATGATTGGTTATGGAAAACCCCAATTTCTCCACCATAGCCTTACTTGCTACATTCGTGCAACTACCTCCGTCAATCACGACACAACAAATCTTCCCATTCACAAGACACCTAGTGTGAAATAAATTTTCCCGTTGCTCGTTGCTTTCTTCCTTCACCTACGCATTAAGTACTCGTCGGGTAACTAAGACTTCCCCAAGTATTGCAACTTCCCTATCTTAAGCCTCCTCCAAAGGTGGCATCGAATCGGTGTCACTTTCTTCCTCTTCGGTTTCCACTTCCCCACTATCACGTAATATCATTACCTCTCCTCCTGAGTTGTTTCTCAATCTTGATAGCCATGTGCACCATCTCTTACAACTCCAGATAATGTTGTCGTTTGACCAAATCTGATATCTCCCAATTCAAACCTGCTGAAAACCTAGCATCATTGCCTCTTTACCCTCAACTAAATCAGCTCTGGCTATCAGCATCTCCATCTCCTTGTAGTAGTCCTCTACACTTCGAACACCTTGTCTCAAACTTTGTAAACTGCGAACTAACTCTCGGTGGTAGTAATCTGGCACAAATCTTTTCTTCATGATAGTCTTAAACTCCACCCATGTGTCAATTGGACATTGTCCACACCTTATTCTGCTGGTTGTCAGTTGATTCCACCATGTAACTGTATAACTTGAGAATTCCGTAGCGGCAAGTTTGACTTTCTTACGATCTGAATAATTATGACAGTCAAAAATCCTCTCCATCTTCTTCTCCCATTCCAGGTACGCCTCAAGATCACTCCTACCTTGGAAAGCTGGAATTGACATTTTGATGCTATCCAAGTTATCATCCACCCGATTCCTTTGGTCGTCTCTATCATCTTTGTGTCTCCTATTCCTGGCCTCAAATCGCCTTCTAATATTTGGATCAAATTCCTCTTCGTAGGAATCCTCCTCGTTATTCCTATTCTCATTTTTCTACACCTTCTCCTTCTTTTGAGAACCCATGATCACTTGCGACTGCTCCCTTTGAATACTTTCGATCCTCTCAAATTTATCATCAAAGAGATCCAACTTCCGAATTACTTGTTGTAGTAAAACATCCAGGTCCACACTTGACCCTTCCCTTTGTCCTTTTGTTGAAGATCCCTCTCCAAACAAACCCTTATCCTTCATTCCAGACATTTATCCTGCAAAACCAAGGTTAGTAGCAAAATATTTTCCTCGCCACTCCCTTACGTGTTTTGCTCGTTTAATGTTTCGCTCGTGTATCACTCACTAGGCTTTTTCCCTCGAATGATCTCACAACTAAGCCTTTTACCTCTAAATATTCTCTCTAATAGGTTCTTTCTGAGTTATCTAGCAAAATCCTCGGTTTTTACTAATCAATTCAAAATAACTTATCACAAACAACTATAATAGGTATGAATATAAGTACCAACAATCTCGATTACAGAATTGAAGAAGAAATTTACGAACAAATTGAAATAGCTGAAATAAAATTTTCTATACTCTTTTTTTTTTTGCTCACAAATTCAACGAAACAATAAAGATAAATACTTAGCTAGAAAACGCAGCTCTGATACCAAATGATAGACTCCACGGCACGCTTGCGTGAGGTGATCGTCGCCCGGATCGTTTCTAGTAAGCAAATTGATGAACTCTTTCGAAATCTTAACCCAATGTCTAATTTGGAGACGAGAATCTTGATTTATTCGATCAAGTAATTTGAATGTATGAAGGATGAAACACCAAAAACACTTTGACCCTCGTTTAATTCAAACGATAATCTCCGTATGATTGAATGATGCGGTAGAATAACGCCACACACAACTATGGTTTGTTGTATGATAAGTTAAATATGAATCTCAAAAGAAAAACTAAGAAATTAGCTTACAAATTCTTCAAAGAATCAAAAGTAGAGAATAACTCTGAAATAAAATAAACTCTGAATAATAATGAATCCCTAAAGGAAATAGCAACTGATTTGGAATCAAAATCCTATCTTAAAATATCCTAATTACAATAGAATTATGAAAATATGCTGAAATTAAGGAAAGAAATCTGATCAAACGCAACTTTAGAATCCGTGTACAGAGCCTAGCGCTTTAGGCGCTAGGTTGCTTCTTGATGCAGCGCTTTAGGCGCTATCCTACAGTGTCTCCACATTTGGCCAGCGCTCTAGGCGCTGGAAATACAAAGGGACGAGCGCTTTAGGCGCTAGAGTTACTGAATCTCCCACATTTGGTGAGTGCCCTAGGCGCTTGAAACACAAGACATGGAGCGCCTTAGGCGCTTGAACCAAGACTTAGTTGAATTTTTGCCTCCTTTGCGTCTTGGCTTGGGTCTCTCACCTATAGCACATTCACAAACCTAGGTTCCAACTCCAACGCCTTTGAACTTGCATCCTTGTCATTCCAAGCTTCTTGAATAAACCCAATAAGCGCTTCCCTGAAGCGCTTTGCTCATGCTCTCGTCACTGGTCCAACTAGAACTTGCATGGGATGCACCGGATCCGCTCCATAGCTCCCGCCCTTGTCCTTGCTAGGTATGTCCTCATCAGGAAGAGATTGCTACTTTTAGAAAGTGGCAAGATGATGCACAGTTAGTGCAATGCATCATGCTCGGATCCGTGAGTAACGAGCTTCAGCGTCAGCATGAAACTATGGATGCTCCTACTGTACTCCGGCACCTTCAAGGAGTTGAATGGTGAGGAAAGTAGGACTATTAGATATCAGATATCTAAGGAGCTTTTCCGATCTAGAATGACCGATGGCACTACAGTACAAACATATGTCCTAAAATGATCAATCTGATTGAACAATTGGTACTATTGGGTTTTAATGGATGGATAGTTGATCCAAGATTTGATCTTGTAATCACTTCCGGACTCTTTCTCACAAATTGTTGTGAATTTCCACATGAACAAGCTATATGTCAGCCAGCCCGAGTTGCTTAAACATGTTGAAAACTGTAAAGAGTCACTTTCTAACCAAGAAAGACCAAGTCTTACTGGTAGATGATTCTTCCAAGAAGCGGAAGAGGGCCAAATGATCTTCTTAAAAGAAGAACAATTCAAAAAAGGTAAATGGAAAGGCAAAAACAAAGGACAATAAGAACAAGACTGATGCAGATAGCAAAGGAGTTTGCTTCCATTGCAATTGTGGCGACCCCAAATCCGGGTTTTCCTAACCTCGAATTCGGTGCTCACGATACCCAATGACAAACATACTTTCTAACTAAATGCGGAATAATAAACATACATTGTTTATTGACATAATAATAAAGTCTTACAATCTTGGTCCCAAGGTTCTTTAACCTTAACATAAAACGTACCCTTAATACAATAAAAGGTTCACTTAATCAAACAACATTCAAGAATAACTAGAACATAGGCACTATCGGGCATCTATTCTTGCACCTTCCCTTTTCCTTTATCTCCTTTAGACGTTTCTGCCTTAGCTGAAATGAAGATCATGATATAGCAAGGGTAAGCAACTAGTTTGCTTAGCAAGTTTATACACAAGGGATATATATCGTGAATAGACGAAAATTTCGCTTTCAAAGTTCAACAACTGTATAGAATTGTGAAGAAATATGAATTATCAGTCAACAGTTGAATATTCAAATGATTGAATGCCAATTACTGAGTGGTTTGAAATAACCAAGGACATTTTCCAAGGTTCTCAGCATGTAAGCTGGACCTCTTAAAAAGTTTTGGTAATCGAGGGGATCAGCCTCTCATACCCCGTGATTTATGCATAAACACTTAATAACCAGCATTGATATCATGCCTTAAACAAGTTTATCCTTTTCTCAGCCAAGAGTTATTACCACAGCAATTTAATAAGAACAACTTTTAAAATACCATTGTCTTAACCAATTTAGACATGCTGGATCTAGCTGATACAAATAGCATAGATCGATCTCATAAACAATTCATACTTGAAAGAACTTTAATTAAATTTACAGTTCAATCATAATAGGATAAGAATTCAATTGCACAAGGTGCGAATCTCAATAATCAGTATAGATGTGAATAATCGACAATAATTATTCACTAACATGCTTCGAAAATAATAACTCGAGATTGAGTTAGGGAACTTGCCTGTTTGCTCAGCTACAAATAATTCTAGCTTTAACTATTTGGCCTTGAAGAACCTAACATAGATAATGTCGATCTTTCAATTAGTACGGCGTAGTTGTACATCGATACGCTTACTTATGCTATTTATTTAACAATTAAGCAAAACACATAGCACACATAAGTTAATAAACTATTGTATATCCTATAGGACACTTAATTGATTTCTAGGTTGATGGTTTAATTAATCAACCATGTATCCCTTAAGTAATAACCACTTATTAAACCCTTAAACAATTAATTATAATTGTTTAATTAATGTGTTATTTAAAATCTCCTTATTTATTAACTTTACCTTCATTTAATTACTATTTAATATTTGTTAAACAATAATTAATTATGATAGTAATTAATAACTAATTATATTTACTTATTATTTAATTATTACTTAAATAATAATTGAATTATTAGTTTTAATCGTCTTTAATTATTATTTAGAATTAAATAGTAATTAACTAGGCTTATTTATTATTTAAGCTAATCAAATAATAAATAATTAATTAGTGAGTAAGAATTATCTTTAGTTATTATCTAATAATAAATAATAACTAATTAGGATTATTTATTAACTAAAGTTAATCAAATAATTATTAATGAATTTTCTTTAGTTATTGTTTAATAATAAATAATAACTAATTAGGTTTATTTATTACTTAATCGAATAATAAGTAAATAAATTTACAATTCTTAATTATCCTTAATTATTGTTTAAAAATAAATAAACAATAATTAATTTATTATATATGGAAAATATAATAGCATATAAGGCTATTATTTTATTACTTTTATTCATACTTAATTATTATCTAGTACTAATTAAATAATAATTAAATATTTATTGTTTATAGATAAATAACTTTATTCATACCTAATTAAATATTTAGTACCTTTATGTATTACCTTCATTCATACTTAATTATTAATATTAAATAATAATTAAATATTTACTGTCTTTACTTATTAAAATAATAATTAGTTTTATTCATACTTAATGATTATTTAATATTAGTTAAATAATAACTAAGCATTTATTATCTCTAGTTATTAAATATTTATTATCTTTATTTACTACTAATTGATAAATAATAAATAATTAATTTATTAACTTTATTCATGTTTAATTTTTATTGAATATAATAATTAAATATATATATATATACATATGTATTTTTATATTTTTTTATTTTTATTGAGAATGGCCACAACTCTATCATAACCCAAACAACAAGACTGTCAATAAACAACTTCAAAAAAAAATGGAAATGATTCTTATTCAAGCATTATAACTACCACATGCTTAACATTCCTAAACATGAATACTGATTCACATCATCAGTTCAACTACCAGAACCTTATGGTTCTCTTATACACCCAATTTCCGGCTCAAGAGAAATTCAATATAGCCCAAACGTAATACCATATATAATACAAGATTTCCCAAAATCAAAATCAACCATAATTTAACACAAGTCAGTACCAAGTTTCCTAAGCAGTGCAATACAGAATATAACCTTAACAGCAGAACATATACTACCCAATATCACAATACAATACAAAATATACCCAACACAGCACAATCGGCTGCTACAACAGTTTCCCAATTCCAGCAGTACAAACACAAGGTATACTATAGCCAATACAATGCACAATACAATATCAAACTTGTAAATCCCAAACAGCATATATTATAACCAATATCATGTATTTCGGTACAACCAACCAAACCCAATTGGCAACACAAAACCAACTACAGAAGAATAAAATTTATACAAAACCTAAAAATTATCACAGACTCTTGAACTATTATATACCTTACCTGATCGAACCGCCGTTCTCTTTCAACTCTCAATTCACTGCCGGCGACTGACTCTTTCTCTTCTCTCTCTCTGTGATTTCTTTTTTTTTTTTTTTCAATTTTACAAATTTAGGCAGCCTTGAATTTGGGTTTGGGCTCAATTTATAGGAGGACTTTTACCCAAATCGGTTTGGGTATTACCTTAATTGACCGGTTAAGGACCGCCGGTAGGAGGGAGGGGTAGCGACTGACGTCTCCCATCAATCCTCGCCCATCACAGCTAGCACCGGCCAGAAAAATTGAGCCGTGTGCGCCACCAGTCGCGTCGCCGAAAGCCCGGGAGCCTTGGTCCGTTCAACAACCACCCGGTCGCTCCTTCAAACCTTCAATTAGTCCGCCGGTCGCTGCTTCTTCTTCACCCGAACCTGTCGACGCCAGCTGTCACCAGCGATTGACAACCCTCTTTCTTCCTCCCGTCCTGTCCGGTCGATTGATTGAGGGGTCTAGGGTTTGGGTTCTCCTTTTGCTCGGCTGTATTTCCCCCAACTTGATTGCTCGGTTGCATCTGATGTGAGGATTGGGTTTGATTTTCCTTAGATCGGTTATCCCAAATTAAACTACCGTTAGACTGCCCAATTGAGATGGATCCAACCCGGCTCAAGAAAAGGAATGGGCTTGGTTTGGCTGGGAATGAAATTGGGCTCAACCCAATTGGGTTGGGCCGGTTGAATTAAATGGGAAAATGGCCCAATAGAGAATAAAAATGAAATTGGGCTCAGGCCTATAAAAATTTGGGTTAATTGGAATATAATAAGGTAGCCCAATTTGTTCATTAACATTATTGACACTATGCTCCAAATATTTAAATTGAACAAATAATTCAATTAATTAATTATTTATAATATTTATTTCAACAAAAATTCCTCGTGCGAATTATTTAAATCCGATAATAGTAAAATGAATTTTTTTCATAAATTTTCTTCCCAATTTTCTTGCAATTAAATTCTTAGGGTTAACTCACTAATTTATTCAAACTATTAGTGAGTCCCTTTAATGAAACGAAAATTATTGGACCGTATATTTATATAATTAAATACTAATACCCACATGGATCCAGTTAAATTCGTAAAATTAAATAAAACGAATTTCATATATCAAAATAAATTAATACAATGTTTAAAAATTTCCTAGACATTACATCCTCTCCCCCTTATAAAAATTCCGTCCTCGGAATTTCAATCTAAGGTTACTCAAATAAATGGGGGTAATTCGCTCTCATCCTCTCTTCGAGTTCCCATGTGGCTTCTTCCACCGCGTGATTCCTCCAAAGAACTTTAACAGAATGAATGGTTTTATTCCTCAGCGTTTGCTCCTTCCTATCAAGTATTTGGACAGGAATCTCCTCGTACGATAAGTCCTTCTCGACTTGAATTGGCTCATAGGAAATAACATGCTTGTAGTCTGGCTTATATGGACGTAACACTGATACATGAAACACGTTGTGAATGTGCTCAAGCTCAGGGGGTAATGCTACCTTGTACGCCACTTCGCCTATTCTCCTCAATATTTCAAAAGGTCCTATGAACCTAGGGTTCAGCTTGCCCTTCTTCCCAAAACGGATCTTCCCTTTCCAGGGAGATACCTTCAAAAATACATAGCTACCAACTTCAAGGTCTCGTTTTTGACGATGTAAGTCGGCGTACTTCTTCTGACGATCCTGGGCCGCTACTAACCACCGTCTTATTACTTTAATGATTTCCACGGTTTGTTGTACCAATTCTGGTCCCAACAATCTTCGTTCACCAACTTCATCCCAACACAACGGCGTTTGACACTTCCTTCCATATAACGCTTCATACGGTGGCATACCAATGCTAGCGTGATAACTATTGTTGTAAGCGAACTCTACCAAGGGCAAGTGATCGTCCCAGCTACCACCTAAGTCCATCACAACTGCCCGGAGCATATCCTCTAAGGTTTGAATTGTTCACTCACTCTGACCATCAGTCTGAGGATGATACGCCGTACTCATTCTCAACTGTGTTCCCATTCTTTCCTGCAGACTTCTCCAAAAATTTGACGTGAAGCGCGGATCTCTGTCAGACACAATAGATACCGGCACTCCATGTCGCGATACTATCTCCTTTACGTAAAGTTTCGTCAACTGTTCCAATTTGTACCTGATCTTGATCGGTAGAAAGTGGGCAGACTTGGTCAAACGATCTACGATCACCCAGATGGCGTCTAGACCCTTTTGTGTTGTCGGGAGTCCTACCACAAAATCCATAGTGATGTGCTCCCACTTCCACTCGGGAATCTCTAAGGGTTGCAACAATCCGCTCGGCCGTTGGTGCTCTGCCTTGACCCTCTGACAAGTTAAACACTGGCTGACGAATTCCGCAACTTCCCCTTTCAAATGCGGCCACCAATAATGTTGACGAAGATCTTGATACATCTTGGTGCTACCCGGATGTACCGAAAATCTCGTATTATGGGCCTCCTACAATATTTCTTCCCTTAAGTCTGGTACATAGGGTATCCAGATCCTTCCCTCGAACCTCAGCAGACCTGTGCTGTCAACCTTGAACTTCAACATTTTTCCTTCCGACAGTTGCCTCTTAATGCCAATGCATTCTTCATCAAATTCTTGAGCCTCCTTTATCTTATCCAGTAGAGTCGGACCTATTGTCACGGTGAACAACTTTTCGTCCGTCTCCATTGGATACTTAACTTCCAGTTCCAGGCGTCCAAAGTCCTTTATCAGCTCTGCCTGAGTTGTATGCCTCATCAATTTCTCTCTGCCTTTCCTACTCAGGTCATCTGCCACTACATTTGCTTTGCCCGGATGGTACAGAATTTCATAATCGTAATCCTTGATCAATTCTAACCATCGGCGCTGCCTCATATTCAGCTCCTTCTGAGTGAAGATATATTTTCAGACTTTTGTGATCTGTATATATCTCGCACCTCTCTCCATATAAGTAGTGCCTCCAAATCTACAAGGCGAACACTACTGCTGCTAACTCCAGATCATGAGTCGGGTATCCCTTCTCATAGTCCTTCAGCTGGCGTGAAGCGTACGCAATGACCCTGCCGTGCTGCATTAGTACACAACCAAGGCCCTTGTGTGACGCATAACTGTATACTACAAAACCCCCAGTGTCGTCCGGTAATGCCAACACTGGTGATTGGCTAAGACTCTTCTTCAGCTCCAAGAAACTCTCCCCGCACTTCTCTGTCCAAACAAACTTTACCGTCTTTCTGGTCAGATTGGTCAATGGTGATGCTATCTTCGAAAAATCTTGGATGAATCTCCGATAGTATCCTGCTAACCCTAGGAAACTCTTGATCTCCGTTGGCGTCTTTGGCTGTTCCCAGTTGATAATGGCTTCCACCTTTGCTGGGTCCACCGAAACACCATTACTGTCAATGACGTGTCCTAGAAACTGCACCCTCTGCAACCAAAATTCACACTTTGAAAACTTCGCGTACAGTTTCTCCCTTCTTAATGCCTCCAAAGCAATCCTTAGATGTTCAACATGTTCTTCCTCTGTCACTGAATACAGCAAGATGTCATCGATGAAGACTACCACGAACTTGTCCAAATACTGCTTGAACACTCTGTTCATCATATCCATGAATGCCGCTGGTGCATTTGTCAGTCCAAATGACATAACCAGAAACTCGAAATGTCCATAATGAGTTCTGAATGTCGTCTTCGGGATATCCTCCTGCCTCACCCTTAGTTGATGATAGCCCGCCCTTAAATCAATCTTCGAAAAGTATTTCACTCCCTTGAGTTGATCAAACAGATCGTCTATCCTGGGCAGCGGATACCTATTCTTAATCGTAACTTTGTTCAACTCACGGTAGTCGATACAAAGCCTCATCGAGCCATCCTTCTTCTTTACGAACAGAACTGGCGCTCCCCATGGTGACACGCTCGGCCTGATATAACCCCTGTCTAACAGTTCCTGCAGTTGAACCATCAGCTCCTTCATCTCTACTGGTGCCATTCGGTAAGGCGCCTTAGATATCGGTGTCGTCCCAGGTACCAAGTCGATTGCAAATTCTATCTCCCTATCTTGTGGCAGTCCCGGAAGTTCATCTGGAAAAACATCAGCGAATTCCCTTACAACGGGTATCTGACTCAGTTCACCCTCGACCCGTCGAGTATCCACCACGTGAGCCAAATAACCTATACAACCCTTCTTAAGCAATCCCTTTACTTGCATCATCGTCAGACAACAAGATTGTCTCGGCGATTTATTACCATAGAACACCACCTTTGACTTACCCGGAGTCTGCAGGTGTATGCACTTTTTCTTACAGTCAATGACCACCCCGTGGCTCGCTAACCAATCCATTCCAAGGATGACATCAAATTCGCCAAGACGAATTGGTAGTAAGTCCACGTTAAGCCTTAACCCTCTCACATCGACACAACAATTCTTATAAATGTAGTTTACGGGGATAATCTCTTTGTTCGCTACTTCTACATTCATCGGGTGTTCTAACAGTTCACTAGGCAAATTAAGTCTTTGAGCAAATTCATCAGAAACAAAAGAACACGAAGCTCCCGAATCAAATAGCACATAGGCATCTATGTTGTTGATTGGAATAATACCTGACACCACCTCTCTGGATGCCACAACATCTTGTACTGTCATGTTGAAGGTCCTTGCTGTTGGGTTATTTGGTTGGGTTGGTCCTCCACTGGTTGACCTCGAGTTGTTGCCCCTATTGCCGTTTCCGCCATCCATGTTTCTCCTTCGGGGACATTCCTTGCTCCAATGTCCTATCTCTCCACAATTGAAGCAACCTCCTTTCTTCGCCTTAGGACAATTGGGCGAGATATGCCATTCTTGTCCACAGGTATAACATACCATCTTTCCCTTCATACACTCTCCCGAGTGACCTTTTCCGCAATTCCCACATACCTGCCTTTTCTGCTGTATGCTCCCTTGCTGCATTTCAGAATTGCTACCCCCACTGCTCCATTGGCGCTTCCTATTGTTGTCACCGCCACTGCTAACATTCACATTCCCTCCTTCTGCCTTCTTCTTGTTCCTGTCCCGATTATATTTTGAAACCGCTTCACTCCCACCTTCAGCAATAATGAGAGCTTTTTCCAACAAGGTTGAGAACGATGTAATTTGCAAAACCGCTACCTTGCTATAGATCCACGACTTTAATCCATTCTCGAACCTCCTTGCCTTCCTCACCTCAGTGTCCACCTGATGTGGGGCGAATCTAGCCAATTCATTGAATTTTGCAGCGTACTCTGACACTGACAAATTTTTTTGTTTCAATTCCAAAAACTTGATTTCCATTTTCGCCTGCATACTCTCAAGAAAGTAATTCTCGAAAAACAACGTCTTGAAAGCTTTCCACGCCACAACTCCAGTTCCAACTTTTTCTGATTGGCTTCCCACCAAAAGTTAGCCTCACCTTTCATTAGGTAAGTAGCAAAAACTGTCTTCTGTTCCTTAGCGACTCTAGCAATGACAAAGGCCTTTTCAATCTCCTTTATCCACGACTGGGCCTCTATCGGGTTCGCTGTTCCTCTAAACTCCGGAGGCCCTACTGCCTTGAAGTCTTCAAAATTGGCTAAGTGGTTACCTGCCTGGTTTCCTGTAGTAGTGGTTTGATTCCGCAAGGCTTCTGCCATCATGTTCACAAAATCTTGCATTGGGTTTGGTGGAGTTCCCTCTACATTGTTAACTGACTCTTCAATCCCTTGGTTTCGTAGGATTCGTCTGGGCGGCATTATCTGTTTAAGCAAACCGTAACACGTTACTCGGGCTTCCTTAAAACATAAGTATTCAGCATGTAATACAATAATCACATGACTCTTGTGTGGGAGTTTTAGATTACCCAACCTCGGAAATTCTGCTTTCCCGATTAGTGATTTAAGTTACTAAGATACCGATTCGGTTTTACTGAATTAACATAATCATTGCATAAATGGTATATCAAGTAAAATTCTCAAGCACATACCATAGTAATGCATCTATATTCATATACCGACTTTAGCGTCTTACACGTTTATCACAGGCATATTGTCATAATTGCTACCATCCCATTTAATATAACAAAAGGTAGGACTCACTTAAACCATTCTTTCCTACCTACATAATTGGGAAGTACATCCTACATACGAACTACCTCGCACCTGCTGAGGTTAATACAAACTCTAGTAAATCAAATGGTAGTACCAATAACACTAACGTATGATCCAAATCCTCAATTCTAAGATCATAATAAATTTCTACCCAAAAATAACTCTATATGAGTTCTATCCCCTTTTATTCCTCTACATTCCCTCAGGTTATAGCCTAAGGACTCTTTCTCCTAAGGGTTATAACCTATAGCTCTGATACCAACCTGTGGCGACCCCAAATCCGGGTTTTCCTAACCTCGAATTCGGTGCTCACGATACCCAACGACAAACATACTTTCTAACTAAATGTGGAATAATAAACATACATTGTTTATTGACATAATAATAAAGTCTTACAATCTTGGTCCCAAGGTTCTTTAACCTTAACATAAAACGTACCCTTAATACAATAAAAGGTTCACTTAATCAAACAACATTCAAGAATAACTAGTACATAGGCACTATCGGGCATCTATTCTTGCACCTTCCCTTTTCCTTTATCTCCTTTAGACGTTTCTGCCTTAGCTGAAATGAAGATCATGATATAGCAAGGGTAAGCAACTAGTTTGCTTAGCAAGTTTATACACAAGGGATATATATCATTAATAGACGAAAATTTCGCTTTCAATGTTCAACAACAGTATAGAATTGTGAAGAAATATGAATTATCAGTCAACAGTTGAATATTCAAATGATTGAATGCCAATTACTGAGTGGTTTGAAATAACCAAGGACATTTTCCAAGGTTCTCAGCATGTAAGCTGGACCTCTTAAAAAGTTTTGGTAATCGAGGGGATCAGCCTCTCATACCCCGTGATTTATGCATAAACACTTAATAACCAGCATTGATATCATGCCTTAAACAAGTTTATCCTTTTCTCAGCCAAGAGTTCTTACCACAGTAATTTAATAAGAACAACTTTTAAAATACCATTGTCTTAACCAATTTAGACATGCTGGATCTAGCTGATACAAATAGCATAGATCGATCTCATAAACAATTCATACTTGAAAGAACTTTAATTAAATTTACAGTTCAATCATAATAGGATAGGAATTCAATTGCACAAGGTGCGAATCTCAATAATCAGTATAGATGTGAATAATCGACAATAATTATTCACTAACATGCTTCGAAAATAATAACTCGAGATTGAGTTAGGGAACTTGCCTGTTTGCTCAGCTACAAATAATTCTAGCTTTAACTATTTGGCCTTTGAAGAACCTAACATAAGATAATGTCGATCTTTCAATTAGTACGGCGTAGTTGTACATCGATACGCTTACTTATGCTATTTATTTAACAATTAAGCAAAACACATAGCACACATAAGTTAATAAAACTATTGTATATCCTATAGGACACTTAATTGATTTCTAGGTTGATGGTTTAATTAATCAACCATGTATCCCTTAAGTAATAACCACTTATTAAACCCTTAAACAATTAATTATAATTGTTTAATTTAATGTGTTATTTAAAATCTCCTTATTTATTAACTTTACCTTCATTTAATTACTATTTAATATTTGTTAAACAATAATTAATTATGATAGTAATTAATAACTAATTATATTTACTTATTATTTAATTATTAATTAAATAATAATTGAATTATTAGTTTTAATCGTCTTTAATTATTATTTAGAATTAAATAGTAATTAACTAGGCTTATTTATTATTTAAGCTAATCAAATAATAAATAATTAATTAGTGAGTAAGAATTATCTTTAGTTTATTATCTAATAATAAATAATAACTAATTAGGATTATTTATTTACTAAAGTTAATCAAATAAGTATTAATGAATTTTCTTTAGTTATTGTTTTAATAATAAATAATAACTAATTAGGTTTATTTATTACTTAATCGAATAATAAGTAAATAAATTTACAATTCTTAATTATCCTTAATTATTGTTTAAAAATAAATAAACAATAATTAATTTATTATATATGGAAAATATAATAGCATATAAGGCTATTATTTTATTACTTTTATTCATACTTAATTATTATCTAGTACTAATTAAATAATAATTAAATATTTATTGTTTATAGATAAATAACTTTATTCATAGCTAATTAAATATTTAGTACCTTTATTTATTACCTTCATTCATACTTAATTATTAATATTAAATAATAATTAAATATTTACTGTCTTTACTTATTAAAATAATAATTAGTTTTATTCATACTTAATGATTATTTAATATTAATTAAATAATAACTAAGCATTTATTATCTCTAGTTATTAAATATTTATTATCTTTATTTACTACTAATTGATAAATAATAAATAATTAATTTATTAACTTTATTCATGTTTAATTTTTATTGAATATAATAATTAAATATATATATATATATATATATACATATGTATTTTTATATTTTTTTTATTTTTATTGAGAATGGCCACAACTCTATCATAACCCAAACAACAAGGCTGTCAATAAAAAACTTCAAAAAAAAAAAAATGGAAATGATTCTTATTCAAGCATTATAACTACCACATGCTTAGCATTCCTAAACATGAATACTGATTCACATCATCAGTTCAACTACCAAAACCTTATGGTTCTCTTATACACCCAATTTCCGGCTCAAGAGAAATTCAATACAGCCCAAACGTAATACCATATATAATACAAGATTTCCCAAAATCAAAACCAACCATAATTTAACACAAGTCAGTACCAAGTTTCCCAAGCAGTGCAATACAAAATATAACCTTAACAGCAGAACATATACTACCCAATATCACAATACAATACAAAATATACCCAACACAGCACAATCGGCTGCTACAACAGTTTCCCAATTCCAGCAGTACAAACACAAGGTATACTATAGCCAATACAATGCACAATACAATATCAAACTTGTAAATCCCAAACAGCATATATTATAACCAATATCATGTATTTCGGTACAACCAACCAAGCCCAATTGGCAACACAAAACCAACTACAGAAGAATAAAATTTATACAAAACCTAAAAATTATCACAGACTCTTGAACTATTATATACCTTGCTTGATCGAACCGCCGTTCTCCTTCAACTCTCAATTCACTGCCGGTGACTGACTCTTTCTCTTCTCTCTCTCTCTCTGTGATTTCTTTTTTTCTTTTTTTTTTCAATTTTACAAATTTAGGCAGCCTTGAATTTGGGTTTAGGCTCAATTTATAGGAGGACTTTTACCCAAATCGGTTTGGGTATTACCTTAATTGACCGGTTAAGGACCGCCGGTAGGAGGGAGGGGTAGCGACTGACGTCTCCCGTCAATCCTCGCCCATCACAGCTAGCACCGGCCGGAAATCTTGAGCCGTGTGCGCCACCAGTCGCGTCGCCGGAAGCCCGGGACCCTTTGTCCGTTCACCAACCACCCGGTCGCTCCTTCAAACCTTCAATTAGTCCGTCGGTCGCTGCTTCTTCTTCACCCCAACCTGTCGACGCCAGCTGTCACCGGCGATTGACAGCCCTCTTTCTTCCTCCCGTCTCGTCCAGTCGATTGATTGAGGGGTCTAGGGTTTGGGTTCTCCTTTTGCTCGGCTGTATTTCCCCCAACTCGATTGCTCGGTTGCATCTGATGTGAGGGTTGAGTTTGATTTTCCTTAGATCGGTTATCCCAAATTAAACTACCGTTAGACTGCCCAATTGAGATGGATCCAACCCGGCTCAAGAAAAAGAATGGGCTTGGTTTGGCTGGGAATGAAATTGGGCTCAACCCAATAGGGTTGGGCCGGTTGAATTAAATGGGAAAATGGCCCAATAGAGAATAAAAATGAAATTGGGCTCAGGCCTATAAAAATTTGGGTTAATTGGAATATAATAAGGTAGCCCAATTTGTTCATTAACATTATTGACACTATGCTCCAAATATTTAAATTGAACAAATAATTCAATTAATTAATTATTTATAATATTTATTTCAACAAAAATTCCTCGTGCGAATTATTTAAATCCGATAATAGTAAAATGAATTTTTTTCATAAATTTTCTTCCCAATTTTCTTGCAATTAAATTCTTAGGGTTAACTCACTAATTTATTCAAACTATTAGTGAGTCCCTTTAACGCAACGAAAATTATTGGACCGTATATTTATATAATTAAATACTAATACCCACATGGATCCAGTTAAATTCGTAAAATTAAAAAAACGAATTTCATATATCAAAATAAATTAATACAATGTTTAAAAATTTTCTGGACATTACAGCAATAAGTCTGGATACTAGAAGGGAAACTGTAAGGAGAATCTTACAGAGGCTAACCAGAAAAAGCTTAGTAAAGCTTCGGTTACAAATACAGGTTTATTCATGATTAAAAATAAATCGTTCTGTAAGTCAAGGTTCTACTTGGGTATTAGATACCGGTTGTAGTTCTCACGTATGCAATCTAATGCAGAGACTAAGCAGAAGTAGAAAGCTAAACAAAGAGTAAGTAATCTTATGTGTGGGAATGGAGCAAAGGTTGCTGCATTAACCATAGGAACTTATAGTTTAACATTGCCTACGGGCAAGTCTATTAAGTTAATAAGTTATTATTATGTTCCAGTTCTCATTAGAAACATTAGAACTTTCGTTGTTGGACAAGGAAGGTTCTAGTATTATATTTAAGAACAATTGTTGTTCTGTTTATAATGATAATGTTTTCTTTGAAATTGGAAGAATACTTGATAAACTTTGTATACTTGACTTACATGAAAAACATTTTGCAAATTGAATAAACTAATAAAAGAAAAAGGAGATGGTCATTCAAAGAGTTGAATGTGTGTATTTGATAAAATACAAGTCTGAATCATTTGAAATGTTCAAAGAATTCAGAAGTGAAACATATTGACAAAGTATTAAGATTCTTTGATCAGATCGAGGAAAGAATACTTGTGCAATGAGTTTCTAGATCATATTAAAATGGTATTTTCTCATAATGGACACCTCCTAATACGCAATAATTGATTGGTGTATCTAAAAGAAGAAATTGAACCTTGTTGGACATGGTGCAGTCCATAATGATTTTTACCGACATTCTAATATCCATCTGGGGCTATGCCCTAGAAACGGCTGCATATCTACAAAATAAGGTAACCTCAAAATCTGGCCCCAAGAATCCATAAAAGTTATAGATAGGGAGGATTCCTAATCTTAAGTATGTTAAGATAAGGGGTTGTCTAGCTTATGTGAAAATGTTTCAAAGATAAGTTTGGGACAAAATCTGACAAGTGCAGATTTGTGGGATATCCTAAAGAAAGTTTAGGGTATTATTACTATAATCCTACACGCTACCTTCTTAGATAAATGTGTTTATCATTGAAGGAGCTAGTGGGAGGGTTATAGATCTTGAAGGAGTTCAAGAACCACAAAACACTTTAAGTCGAACCGAGGAACCTGTAGATAGACCTATTGTACCACAACCGAATCGTAAATCTGGAAGAGTACCGAAGATACCTGGGAGGTATGGATTCATTATAGAGGATGATGATGAGGTATGCATCATAGAGGATGATGATCCAGTTATATACGATGAGGCTATGAGTAGAAGACACTCAGAGAAATGACAGATGGCCATGAAATCCGAAATGGACGCCATGTATGAGAACCAAGTATAAACTCTAGTTACTCCACAAAAGGGCATAGTGCCTAGAGTGTGAATATGGATCTTTAAGAGAAAGACTAGGGCAAATGGCAAGGTAGAGACCTATAAGACCAGACCTGTTTAAAAGGTTTTTCAAGTCAAGGAGTTGACTGTGATAAAACCTTATTACCAGGTAATGCTCAAGTCCATTTGGATTTTCCTTGTGATTGCAGCTTATTACTAAATCTGGCAAAATGGATGTGGAGACGTCCTTCCTCAATAAAGACTTGAGGAGAATGTATGTATGATACAACCAGAGGAATTTGTTTCAAAGGTTGAAGCAAATCGTGTTTTAAGCTACAATGATCCATTTATGGATTGAAGCAAGCTTCTCAAAGATGGAACATTCGTTTTGATGAGACAATCAAAAGAGTTTGATTTTATCAAAAACGAGAATGAACCTAGTACAAAAGGGTCAGTGGGAGCACTGTGACATTCCTAGTATTATATGTTGATATACTACTGATAAGGAATGACACACCAATGCTACGATCAGTAAAGATAAAATTGTCTAAACATTCCTCCATGAATAACTTGGGAGGAACAACCTATAAATTGGGGATATAAATCTATATAGATAGATTTAAAAGGATGTCCGGCTTGACCTAATGAATGTATATTCATTTAATGCTAAAGGCGTTTAGCATGGAAAACTCTAAGAGAGGACTCATGATGATGAGCCATGGAGTGTATCTCTCTAAAATTATCTCTAATTAAAAGAGAGATCGCATGAGTTACTATCATGTATGTAATGAATATACAAGGCTTGATGTTGATCAGTCATATTCTAGAGATGATCACTGTAAGACAGTGATAAACATCTTTAAGCAATTAACCGGTACTAAAGATGTGATCATGATTCATGGTAGGTTTGAATTAAAACCAGAGGGCTAAACAGACTCAGGTTTTTCAGAGTGACCAAGACGATAACAAATCCACTTTAAGGTAAATCGTTACCTTGAAAGGTGGTGCAGTGAATTGGAAAAGTTCCAAACAGCAAAGAGGTGCTGGTTTAGTGACAAAGACAAAGTATATAACTGTAAATGAAGCTGCAAGTTGATTGTTTGGATGAAAAGTTCATTACAGAACTAGGAATAGTTCCTAAGTCTCATCTTGGATTCAAACAAGTGTTGCGGAACTTTCATTTGATTAGTGGAATCATTGAAAGAAGAAAAGTCACTATAGAGATAGTGGACTCTCGAGAACAACATTGCATATCCATTTACTGAAGCTTTATCCAAACGATAGGATGATCGTCACTTAGAGAAGAAGCGTATTAGATACCATGGCGATTGGTTTTAGTGCAAGTGGGAGATTGAACGTAGTATGCACACAAGCCAATCATATTTGATATGATGTAGCATATACTTTGTAATCTTATTCGGTTATTAAAGGAATTTTACATTATCTACATGGTGCTGTTGATGGACTCCACGACACGCTTGCGTGAGGTGGTCGTCGCCCGGATCGTTTCTAGCAAGCTATTTGATGGAACTCATTCGAATCCTTAATCCCTCGCCTGAATATAGACGATAAACCTTGGAATAGTCGATCAAACAATTGGAATGTATGAAGGATGAAACACCAACAACACTTTGACCCTCGTTTAATTCAAACGATAATCTCCGTACGATTGTATGATGCGATAGAATAACGCCACACACAACTATGGTTTGTTGTATGATAAGTTAAATATGAATCTCAAAAGAAAAACTAAGAGTAATACTTATAAATCCTTCAAAAAACCAAAAGTAGAGAATAATCTCACAAGAATTATATTGAATAAAATTTGATGTCTAACTATCATTACATAACCCATGTATTCTATTTATACTAATAACATATAACCCTAATCCTATAAAGAAACAAGAATTTGAAAGGAAATAGAAATCCTATCTAATAAACATCCTAGTTACATTAGAATAGGAAAAGATCTCCAAAAGATTGCATTAAAACTGATCAAAAACCTTCCTCGAAATCCGTGATAAAGGCCTAGCGCTTCTGGCGCTGAGCTTTGTACTGTTGGAGCGCTGTAGGCGCTGACTTGCAGATTTGCCCGTCATGACAAGCGCTTCAGGCGCTGGAATAACAAAGGGACGAGCGCTGTTGGCGCTACGGTTTTTCCTGCCGCAATGTCCTTTGGAAAAATGGCCATAACGTTTGATTCGGGAAGAGTTACGGGACCTGCCACTTATCAAATCGAAGATCTCGACGAGATCTACAACTTTCATTCGTTGTGTTTCGCGAGATTCTAGTTGGATCAAGGTCGAAATTGAGCCCGAAGTGACCGCTGTGTAAATGACATCTCCAAACTCCTCAATCTTCATTCCAATCATCCTTGAACCAACTTCCATTGTTCCAAACATTGTTCTATGATGCCTTGGCTTGCGTAGATTCGGCCTTACTAAATAGATGGTATCTAGTAATCCCAAATCACATGATTGATCCTCTCCTCGCCGTTCATATGAATTGAGCTCCAATGTAAGCATCCTTGAGTAGAATCTAGCCCAATTACTCGAATGCGTTTGTTGAACCCTCAAAGCTTGATCAGAGCCGATGACGCTTGATGCGAGCCTGGTTAGGATCGTATCATTCCCATCCTCTTGAAAAGGATTTGTCCTCAAATCTGACATCCCCTCCTCTTGAAAAGGATTTACCCACAAATCTGATCCTACATAAAAACCAATTAAGTTAGTAGTATCAAACAAACCATAATCCCAAAACTCATCTTGCAAACGAAATATATAAGTAATATCAACAATGCAAGTAAAGTAATGAAAATAATCATAAAAAACTCCAACACCTGCAAAGAATATAGCAACATCTGGCAACTCTGACGAATCGACATGAACAACTTGTAAACATCTCTTTCCAAGCAGTGATCGAATCAGCATAACACCCTGCAAGCTCCTCGTAACACAACTTGGAAACTTAATCTTTCGATCTCTTTTACTCAAGAACATGTCCACATCAACACGATGCTGTTCCACACGTAAACCAATTTCTTCCACAATAACAACTACACCAAAACAAACGAAATAAGCAACTAAAGCTAAAATGCAAACAAAATTTCTACCTAAGAAATCAAATGTATATATAGTAAAATAAAAACAAATAAAACTATGAAAAGTCCTATATCCTCCTGGATCAAATATCATTATGTAGAACCCTTCACACTTCATCAACTTCCATCCACGAATTCCCGGATCAAAAACCAACGTGATGATCTCGTGCATTCGTAAATACTCCCTGTAGACACCCAAATTTTGCGCTTCGTATACTAACCGTGACAGGAGGGCAAAATCGTCAAATGAACCGACCTGTGAGGGCGAGGGATGCACAAGTGCGAACACTCGACGCCACCGCAACGATTTGCAAATCAAAACCGACGTGACAGCAGGGCCGTCCGAAATGAGCATGCCCGAATGATGTGGCACGTCTCCCAATGATTCCCGGACTGCAAAATACAATCCTGTCGACGGAAACCGATGATCCAACACGAGAAATGAGGTGTGGCACGAAAATCCAGAAAATTAGCCCACCCAGCCGCGGATTAATCTGCGGCCAAAAGATTAAAATAAGGGTAGTGCGCGAGACGGCTGAAGTGCGCGGCGGGCGCGGAGAAACCGAGGCCAGCCGCAGATCTATCTGCGGCCAGCCGCGGATCTATCTGCGGCCAGCCGCGGATCTATCTGCGGCTGCCCTAATGCAGCCTATTTCAGCTCAGTTTCTTCATTTCATCCAGGGGGGCGAGAGAGAAAAAAGGAGAGCGGCGGCCGGCGGCAGCAGCGGGAAGGAAGAAAAAAAATAGCAAAAAATAGAGAATAAAGAGAGAAAATAGTAAGGATTTGTATCCCTTTTGTGAGATTATATCACATATAATTTCTACCAATTAATCTACAAAGTTTGTAAGCATTGTGGTGTCATTTGCAAGGTGAAAAATTCTTTGTTTTATAGCATTTTGTTATATCATTTTTGTTAAGCTTTTGTTGTTTGGATTCCATTGAATGTAGTCTTTCTTATATATTATTGTGGATCCATGGATTGAGGGATATTAGTGAGGGTTCCAAATGGAACGAAATTCCTCCTAATGGCCCGATGATATCCATTTGGTGAATTTTTAGCTCGTTGTAATGATGTATTGTGCATAGATTGTTTAGATTGCTATTTTTAGGATCTTGTGGGTGTGTAGCGATTTTGGATGTGAGCCTAGGAGCGCGACCCCGTGGTCCAAATCCGATGATGGACATCTATTGATATATGTAGTAAATTCGATGTATCTTTCATTGTAAATATGTAATCGTCGGGCCTTAAAACGACGCCAAGGCGAGAATCGTGTTTAAGGCCCCGAAATAGTGAAACTTGTGATCGTAGGCGTTTGGGGTTTATTTTGATGGCTCACATGCCCATGAATAGCCCCAACGTATTTTAATGCTTGATTTGATTTATGAGACGAAATTGATTTCAAAGCCAAATGATAAGATCTTCATAAAATCAATCAAACTAGGCTATTAGCATCACGAGGTTAATAAATGGAAAGTGCTAATGAATGTCGATTTCTATTTCAAACGAGAAAGCTAAGGAAAATCGTTTTCAAATATCACAAGGAATGATTTTGTCAAATAATTGACGTTTTATTAAACTGTTGTGCATAGGGTTAAAGAGATCCTAGAAATTGCCCATCATTTGAATTACGAGGGCAACGTATAGATCTCGATTCCTATTTTGACGAAGGTTTAAAACTCTTGTTTTGCCAAAACGACACCTAATGAAAATCTTATAGTTTTTGACAATTAAAATCAAACCTTTCTCGTAGAGCTTTCTCGTGTATGCTGAAAAGACATTCCGAAGCGTTTTCAAATTAAAGCACGACTTTCCCTAAAAAATCCAAATGATTCTTTCATACAAACTCACCACAACATTCACACAGGCACACACACACACGCGCGCGTGCACACACACATTTCATGAATTAAAGGATAGGAAAGCATCAAGATTGCGGTAACCGTGTTTCACGGAAGTCGGGGGGTGCCTAATACCTTCCCCTCGCTTAAGCGAGCCCCCGAACTCTATGAATCCCGATTCGCAGACCAATTAATTCGGAGTCACATATGAGCCAGCGATTTATAAAAACGAAAACTCGGATGAGTTGGTACATCCATTTCGAATATACCAACTGGCGACTCTGGTTAAATTGGCTCATCATAAAAACAATCTTTAAAAACCCCGTCGACATTAATGCCGACCTTTTCCCAAAAATCATCTAATGAAAAGGCTAAAAATCGGAAAGAGGTCAAATATGGCATAAGCGGATAAAACCCGGCGTCGACACTCCCAATGACGAATTCCCGGATCAAAAGTAAACCTTATGATCTCGATCATTTGTACTAACTTCCACTTCAATGCACCCGGGTCAAATGTCAAAATTTGAAACTTGACACGTTGTATTTGCAAGCACCTTTGAATTCATGGATTAAACACAAAACAAAACAAATCAACAAGTTCCTTTCGTCTAATCACCAAGAAATCAAATAATTCAAATTCACATGCAAAGTCTACTAAAACAAAATTCAAAACACTTCCCTTTAGACTCTTCATGCTTTGCTCGAATTGATTTGCAAATTGAATTAAACCTTTCTCCTCGATGAGTATGAACCCATCACAAATCTGCAATATAAATTCAACCTTTCCCTTCCCATTAACATTAACCAATGCAAAATCAAATAACGACATCAATGGAATTGAAAGATCAAAACCAATACCACAAGATAAAAACTCACTAGCATACTTATGATACTCACAATCAAACTCAACATATGCCAAAGAATTTTTCCAAGTGTCAACAAAAGTCGAAGTATCATCAACACAGATATCAGCAAATTTTCCCATGAAAGAATGCAACACATGATTTAACATGAAAACATTTAATGCATTAGTTAATCCCAACGATTTAACTAAACACGTATGTAAACCATATCTCAATCCAATCTGATGATAATCACTTTTCAATTCAATACCCAATGATAGTAATTCTTTCCCATTCAAGACAACATTCTCAAAATCATGCAATGATAACAACTCTAATGAAAAGACATTACCAAATGATAGCAAATCATGCAATGAAAATTTCTCTATTTAAAATTCATGACCACTACCTTTATCAATTAACGACAACTCATGTAAAGATTGATCAAAATCTAATTCAACATATGAATGAAAAACCCTAGAATGAGTTTCATGCAAGTACAAACGTTGAAAACGAGAATTCCCACAATAATCACTAGAATAACTTCTACGAAGATATGCACTTTGACAATGAGAATTTACCAAATGATAGTTAGAACATTGAAAACGAGAATATAACGCATGCTCATAAACTAACTCGACAAATATCAAATACCCTCCATAGTTTATGATAAAGACGATTTTACCCTCAAAATAGCCAAACACAAATTTATCCATGGAAGCATGCAAAACATGTTTTAAATAACTCATGAAAATATTAGATGCATTAGTTAATCTAACAGAAAGAACTATCCATCTATATAAATCACATGTTAACACAATTTTCCATTCATCACATTCTCTTAAGCTAACTTGACTAGGCAATATCATCACATGGTCATCAACACATGTAGACAAAACACAAGTACTATGCAATTTATCAAACATATTATCTAAGTAAAGAAAAACATATCGATACTTGTTTACCAATTCGAAATCAACGAACAAGCTCGGCATTCTATCTTCCCTAGGTACTATGATCTCATGAATAGCACATGCACTAATGTTTTCTCCCACGATACCCGCTTCGATGAAGTTGGACTTCATCAACTCTCCAACCCGCCTTGGTAACTCCGTCGTCTCTTCGGGAATACTACAAGTTGGCTGATATGGAATGATAGCTCGGGGTATATCCTCAATCACCTGTACAAGAGACAAAACAGAACTAGACAAAGAAGAGTTAATCCGGTTAGTATTCAAAAGCGCCGTCTTGTACGAATGTACAGTCATTGGCTTTTCAAAATACAACTCACTTTGCAACTCACTCATCTCTCTTTTTTCACTCTTACTCTCCACTGTTGCTTTCTCTCGTTTGTTTTCACTCTCAATCTTTTTATTTTCTCGTTTCTTTTCATTCTCTTTTTCACACTTTTCTTTTTCACACTCAATCTTTTTTTCAATTTCTTTTTGTCGTTCAATTTCACATGTATTTTCCTTCTTTGAATCATGGACTTCATCTCGAACATCGGAATCTAACAACTCTCCTTGAACAACATATTCTATTATTTCTTCTTCCACCTGCGGCTGGGCTAGCTTCTTTTGCGCCTGTCGGGCGTTTTATAGTTGCCTCGCCAACTCTCTTAATGATCCCATGACTTCTTCTTCCTCTTGCGGCTGATCTCACTCTTTTTGTGCCTTAAGAGTAACTCGTTGCTGTTTCAGATTATCGTCCTTTAACTCAATATACGTTCTCATGATGTCCTCAAATGATGTCGATTCAATACACACCCTAGGAGTTTCTCTTTGCTGTCTCCACTGCAAATCTTCATTCCTACGAACCTTCTTTCCATTATCACAAGTTGAATGCCTTGAAGGTTGCTCTACATGTTGCGGAGATGCATATTCATTCCTCCAATTAAGATGTCTTGGAACAAACCGCTTCCTCATGATAATTTTTAATTCTTCCCATGTCTCGATCGGATGCTCTCCACATCTTCTCCTGCTAATCGCAAATTGATCCCACCATGTAGCTGCATGATCAGAAAAATCTTGAACTGCAAGTTTGAACTTCCTCCGCTCGGAATAGCCATGATAGTCAAACTCTCGCTCCATCTTTTCCTCCCATCTCAAATAAGCATCTGGATCATTCCTGCCTCGGAAAGTATTCCTTCGAGACCCATAAGCACTTTCATAATTATAACCATACATATTTGCTGCAAAACAAAGGTTAGTAGATAAAGAAAATTTCCTCACACATTCCCTTACGTGTTTCGCTCAAAGAGTGTATCCCACAATTATGAAAAACGCTCGTGTACCACTCAATTAGGCTTTTACCCTCAATTATTCTCACACTCTTGCCTATTACCACTCTAATTCCCACTTATAGGTTCTTTTTGAATTCACCAAATAATTTCGTAATTTACTTTTCAATCCAATAAGAACTTATCGTAAAACAAAATATAGCAAGTGTGACGTACGATAACCACCAAAATTTCATGATCACCAATTAAAATCCTCGAGTGAAAATCCAATATCCTCAAAATTCACAAATTCCAATAATAGAATCAAATAATAACTTCTTCAATACGATCCCAATAATCACGAACTTATGAAACCCAAGCAATTGCAACAATAATAATTTTCCCTCTTTTTTTTTGTTTTTTTTTACTCACGAATATTTTTTTTTTTACTCTTCAACAAGTAAAATAAAGGATAAGTAACCTACTAGAAAACGTAGCTTTGATACCAAATGATGGACTCCACGGCACGCTTGCGTGAGGTGGTCGTCGCCCGGATCGTTTCTAGCAAGCTATTTGATGGAACTCATTCGAATCCTTAATCCCTCGCCTGAATATAGACGATAAACCTTGGAATAGTCGATCAAGCAATTGGAATGTATGAAGGATGAAACACCAACAACACTTTGACCCTCGTTTAATTCAAACGATAATCTCCGTACGATTGTATGATGCGATAGAATAACGCCACACACAACTATGGTTTGTTGTATGATAAGTTAAATATGAATCTCAAAAGAAAAACTAAGAGCAATACTCAGAAATCCTTCAAAGAACCAAAAGTAGAGAATAATCTCACAAGAATTATATTGAATAAAATTTGATGTCTAACTATCATTACATAACCCATGTATTCTATTTATACTAATAACATATAACCCTAATCCTATAAAGAAACAAGAATTTGAAAGGAAATAGAAATCCTATCTAATAAATATCCTAGTTACATTAGAATAGGAAAAGATCTCCATAAGATTGCATTAAAACTGATCAAAAACCTTCCTCGAAATCCGTGATAAAGGCCTAGCGCTTCTGGCTCTGAGATTTGTACTGTTGGAGCGCTGTAAGCGCTGACTTGCAGATTCGCCCATCATGACAAGCGCTTCAGGCGCTCGAATAACAAAGGGACGAGCGCTGTTGGCGCTAGGGTTTTTCCTACCGCAATGTCCTTTGGAAAAATGGCCATAACTTTTGATTCGGGAAGAGTTACGGGACTTGCCACCTATCAAATCGAAGATCTCGACGAGATCTACAACTTTCATTCGTTATGTTTCGCGAGATTCTAGCTGGATCAAGGTCGAAATTGAGCCCGAAGTGACCGCTGTGTAAATGACATCTCCAAACTCCTCAATCTTCATTCCAATCATCCTTGAACCAACTTCAATTGTCCCAAACATTGTTCTATGATTCCTTGGCTTGCGTAGATTCGGCCTTACTAAATAGATGGTATCTAGTAATCCCAAATCACATGATTGATCCTCTCCTCGCCATTCATATGAATTGAGCTCCAATGTAAGCATCATTGAGTAGAATCTAGCCCAATTACTCGAATGCGTTTGTTGAACCCTCAAAGCTTGAGCAGAGCCGATGACGCTTAATGCGAGCCTGGTTAGGATCGTATCATTTCCCTCCTCTTGAAAAGGATTTGTCCTCAAATCTGACATCCCCTCCTCTTGAAAAGGATTTACCCACAAATCTGATCCTACATAAAAACAGATTAAGTTAGTAGCATCAAACAAACCATAATCCCAAAACTCATCTTGCAAACGAAATATATAAGCAATATCAACAATGCAAGTAAAGTAATGAAAATAATCATCAAAAACTCCAACTCCTGCAAAGAATATAGCAACATCTGGCAACTCTGACGAATCGACATGAACAACTTGTACACATCTCTTTCCAAACAGTGATCGAATCAGCATAACACCCTGCAAGCTCTTCGTAACACAACTTGGAAACTTAATCTTTCGATCTCTTTTACTCAAGAACATGTCCACATCAACACGATGTTGTTCCACACGTAAACCAATTTCTTCCACAATAACAACTACACCAAAACAAACGAAATAAGCAACTAAAGCTAAAATGCAAACAAAATTTCTACCTAAGAAATCAAATGCATAAATAGTAAAATAAAAACAAATAAAACTATGAAAAGTCCTATATCCTCCTGGATCAAATATCATTATGTAGAACCCTTCACATTTCATCAACTTCCATCCACGAATTCCCGGATCAAAAACCAACGTGATGATCTCGTGCATTCGTAAATACTCCCAATGACGAATTCCCGGATCAAAAGTAAACCTTATGATCTTGATCATTTGTACTAACTTCCACTTCAATGCACCCGGGTCAAATGTCAAAATTTGAAACTTGACACGTTGTATTTGCAAGCACCTTTGAATTCTTGGATTAAACACAAAACAATACAAATCAATAAGTTTCTTTCGTCTAATCACCAAGAAATCAAATAATTCAAATTCACATGCAAAGTCTACTAAAACAAAATTCAAAACACTTCCCTTTAGACTTTCCATGCATTGCTCGAATTAATTTGCAAATTGAATTAAACCTTTCTCCTCGATGAGTATGAACCCATCACAAATCTGCAAAACAAATTCAACCTTTCCCTTCCCATTGACATTAACCAATGCAAAATCAAATAACGACATCAATGGAATTGAAAGATCAAAACCAATACCACAAGATAAAAACTCACTAGCATACTTATGATACTCACAATCAAACTCAACATATGCCAAAGAATTTTTCCAAGTGTCAACAAAAGTCGAAGTATCATCAACACAGATATCAGCAAATTTTCCCATGAAAGAATGCAACACATGATTTAACATTAAAACATTTAATGCATTAGTTAATCCCAACGATTTAACTAAACACGTATGTAAACCATATCTCAATCCAATCTGATGATAATCACTTTTCAATTCAATACCCAATGATAGTAATTCTTTCCATTCAAGACAATATTCTCAAAATCATGCAATGATAACAACTCTAATGGAAAGACATTACCAAATGATAGCAAATCATGCAATGAAAATTTCTCTATTGAAAATTCATGACCACTACCTTTATCAATTAACGACAACTCATGTAAAGATTGATCAAAATCTAATTCAACATGTGAATGAAAAACCCTAGAATGAGTTTCATGCAAGTACAAACGTTGAAAACGAGAATATAACGCATGCTCATAATCTAACTCGACAAATATCAAATACCCTCCATAGTTTATGATAAAGACGATTTTACCCTCAAAATAGCTAAACACAAATTTATCCATGGAAGCATGCAAAACATGTTTTAAATAACTCATGAAAATACTAGATGCATTAGTTAATCTAACAGAAAGAACTATCCATCTATATAAATCACATGTTAACACAATTTTCCATTCATCACATTCTCTTAAGCTAACTTGACAAGGCAATATCATCACATGGTCATCAACATATGTAGACAAAACACAAGTACTATGCAATTTATCAAACATATTATGTAAGCTAAGAAAAACATATCGATACTTGTTTACCAATTCGAAATCAACGAACAAGCTCGGCATTCTATCTTCCCTAGGTACTATGATCTCATGAATAGCACATGCACTAATGTTTTCTCCCACGATACCCGCTTCGATGAAGTTGGACTCCATCAACTCTCCAACCCGCCTTTGTAACTCCGACGTCTCCTCGGGAATACTACAAGCTGGCTGATATGGAATGATAGCTCGGGGTATATCCTCAATCACCTGTACAAGAGACAAAACAGAACTAGACAAAGAAGAGTTAATCCGGTTAGTATTCAAAAGCGTCGTCTTGTACGAATGTACAGTCATTGGCTTTTCAAAATACAACTCACTTTCCAACTCACTCTCCTCTCTTTTTTCACTCTTACTCTCCACTCTTTCTTTCTCTCGTTTGTTTTCACTCTCAATCGTTTTATTTTCTCGTTTCTTTTCATTCTCTTTTTCACACTTTTTTTTTTCACACTCAATCTTTTTTTCAATTTCTTTTTGTCGTTCAATTTCACATGTATTTTCCTTCTTTGAATCATGGACTTCATCTCGAACATCGGAATCTAACAGCTCTCCTTGAACAACATATTCTATTATTTCTTCTTCCACCTGCGGCTGGGCTAGCTTCTTTTGCGCCTGTCGGGCGTTTTGTAGTTGCCTCGCCAACTCTCTTAATGATCCCATGACTTCTTCTTCCTCTTGCGGTTGATCTCGCTCTTTTTGTGCCTTAAGAGTAACTCGCTGCTGTTTCAAATTATCGTCCTTTAACTCATTATACATTCTCATGATGTCCTCAAATGATGCCGGTTCAATACATACCCTAGGAGTTTCTCTTTGCTATCTCCACTGCAAATCTTCATTCCTACGAACCTTCTTTCCATTATCACAAGTTGAATGCCTTAAAGGTTGCTCTACATGTTGCGGAGATGCATATTCATTCCTCCAATTAAGATGTCTTGGAACAAACCGCTTCCTCATGATAATTTTTAATTCTTCCCATGTCTCGATCGGATGCTCTCCACATCTTCTCCTGCTAATTGCAAATTGATCCCACCATGTAGCTGCATGATCAGAAAAATCTTGAACTGCAAGTTTGAACTTCCTCCGCTCGGAATAGCCATGATAGTCAAACTCTCGCTCCATCTTTTCCTCCCATCTCAAATAAGCATCTAGATCATTCCTGCCTTGGAAAGTATTCCTTCGAGACCCATAAGCACTTTCATAATTATAACCATACATATTTGCTGCAAAACAAAGGTTAGTAGATAAAGAAAATTTTCCTCACACACTCCCTTACGTGTTTCGCTCAAAGAGTATATCCCACAATTATGAAAAACGCTCGTGTATCACTCAATTAGGCTTTTACCCTCAATTAGTCTCACACTCTTGCCTCTTACCACTCTAATTCCCTCTTATAGGTTCTTTTTGAATTCACCAAATAATTTCGAAATTTACTTTTTAATCCAATAAGAACTTATCACAAAACAAAATATAGCAAGTGTGACGTACGATAACCACCAAAATTTCACAATCACCAATTAAAAATCCTCGAGTGAAAATCCAATATCCTCAAAATTCACAAATTCCAACAATAGAATCAAATAATAACTTCTTCAATACGATCCCAATAATCACGAACTTATGAAACCCAAGCAATTGCAACAATAATAATTTTCCCTCTTTTTTTTTTGTTTTTTTTTTACTCACGAATTTTTTTTTTTTTACTCTTCAACAAGTAAAATAAAGGATAAGTTACCTACTAGAAAACGTAGCTTTGATACCAAATGATGGACTCCACGGCACGCTTGCGTGAAGTGGTCATCGCCTGGATCGTTTCTAGCAAGCTATTTGATGGAACTCTTTCGAATCCTTAATCCCTCGTCTGAATATAGACGATAAACCTTGGAATAGTCGATCAAGCAATTGGAATGTATGAAGGATGAAACACCAACAACACTTTGACCCTCGTTTAATTCAAACGATAATCTCCGTACGATTGTATGATGCGATAGAATAACGCCACACACAACTATGGTTTGTTGTATAATAAGTTAAATATGAATCTCAAAAGAAAAACTAAGAACAATACTCAGAAATCCTTCAAAGAACCAAAAGTAGAGAATAATCTCACAAGAATTATATTGAATAAAATTTGATGTCTAACTATCATTACATAACCCGTATATTCTATTTATACTAATAACATATAACCCTAATCCTATAAAGAAACAAGAATTTGAAAGGAAATAGAAATCCTATCTAATAAACATCCTAGTTACATTAGAATAGGAAAAGATCTCCAAAAGATTGCATTAAAACTGATCAAAAACCTTCCTCGGAATCCGTGATAAAGGCCTAGCGCTTCTGGCGCTGAGATTTGTACTGTTGGAGCGCTGTAGGCGCTGACTTGTAGATTCGCCCATCATGACAAGCGCTTTAGGCGCTGGAATAACAAAGGGACGAGCGCTGTTGGCGCTAGGATTTTTCCTACCGCAATGTCCTTTGGAAAAATGGCCATAACTTTTGATTCAAGAAGAGTTACGGGACCTGCCACCTATCAAATCGAAGATATCGACGAGATCTACAACTTCCATTCGTTGTGTTTCGCGAGATTCTAGATAGATCAAGGTCGAAATTGAGCCCGAAGTGACCGCTGTGTAAATGACATCTCCAAACTCCTCAATCTTCATTCCAATCATCCTTGAACCAACTTCCATTGTTCCAAACATTGTTCTATGATGCCTTGGCTTGCGTAGATTCGGCCTTACTAAATAGATGGTATCTAGTAATCCCAAATCACATGATTGATCCTCTCCTCGCCGTTCATATGAATTGAGCTCCAATGTAAGCATCCTTGAGTAGAATCTAGCCCAATTACTCGAATGCGTTTGTTGAACCCTCAAAGCTTGAGCAGAGCCGATGGCGCTTGATGCGAGCCTGGTTAGGATCGTATCAGCTGTTATATTAAATGTGATAAACCCATAGTTTTGAGCAATGCTTTTAGAATCATGATGGGGATCATGCTAATGAGATCTAAATTCTAGATAGCTCACAAACTAAAATCATTCCTAATCGTTGGATTACTAAAAAGGGGATTAGTGAATCTAGATAGATTAACATACGTTGCTTGCTCTTATGAAGAGGATGGTTGATCTCATAATCATTTGTGTGGAGACACTAAAGCAAGTATGTAGGTGCTTTTAGAGAATAAGTTCACTAAACGTGGCTCGCTAAGGAATACCTAATGGAGTTTTACTCGCCCGTCAATAGGAATTCCTCTAGTGATAGTAGTACAAGTGATCCTTGGACTTGAGATCATCATAGTATCTTGTGTATGGTGAGTTATACTTTGACATGTCCCTTAAGACCCTTAGGGTATATCAAAGGGTATGATTGGGTATAATAAGTTATAAATAGAGATAGGTGAATGGTCAACAAAGAATCTACTACTTCTAGTCAAAGGAGTGAATGTCCTATGTGATTCGATAAATGACGACTCAGAAGTCTTTGGCCAAAGCAGAATGAAATTAGAAAAGAGTTTCTAATTTGCATTAATCAGAGTTGTGCATTTGAGAATCGAAATACATATAATTAAATAAAATAAGACTTGACAGTAATTCCATGTCTTATATTTAATTGGGACATTGTATGGTAGAAGGATTGAATTGTACGGTAACTATTCACTGAAAGGTTCTTTTGTGATTAATGTTGAAATCTATATTATCTGGAAAGTCGTTGATCGCTAAGGGGGCTTACCCTTATTATAGAATAAATATTATTTATTTAAACGAATTAAATAGTTTAATTTATTTATTTAAATAAAATTAGAATTGTTCTAATTGATTTATTCACACCCGGTTTAATATGGAGAACCTAAAGGGTCACACCGTAAAAGAAAAATATTTATTTAAGAAGTAAATGACATAATTGTAATAATAAGTTAAGTGTATTTAATTTAGTCTATGGAGATAGAATAAATTAAATAGCTTAATATTTATTATTTAATATTTTGAAAATATTAAATATAAATTAATAAGAGGAGTCTTATTATTATTATTATTATTATTATTACTATTACTATTATTTAATTCCTAATAGGGATTGGGAATTAATTAATAGAAGTACTCACTTATGAATTCCTAATTGGATTAGGAGTTCAATTAATTAAAGGAGTTTAATTAAAATAAAAATCCTAATCCTAAATAGTTTAGGAGGGTTCCCTATATCTATAAATAAGAGCAGTGTTATCATGATTTAGGGTTAGACAGTTACACACTTTTTCATAAGAATTTGAGAGAGAAAGTACTTGCAATTTCTATAGAGATAGAAACTAGGGTTTTGTCAACACCCATCTTCTTGAACAACTATTATTCCTTGGTGGATCACCTCTAGAGGCCAAACACTTGGGTGGCTAACGTTGATCAAAGCAAAGGAATTTAGTCGGTGGAATTCAAGGAGAACGCGAAAGAATTGGAGGTAAACTTGTACCCGAGGAAGCACGGTTCTACGAGGGTATAGTTTCTTAATCTCTATCTCTTTTGTTAATTGATAATTGAACACAAGGAAAGATCATGGTGATGGCTTGTATGAAAAATTTTAAAATCCGTTTTATTGCGCTTCCGCACTATTTATGTAATTTGATTGCATGTTCGCGCTATATACAAACCTAACAAATTCTTTCTAGGTACATACACAAGAACTGTAAAGTAGATATTAAGGGAAACATGATGACTGCAAACCTTATCCCAATCAAACTTGGGGAATTTGACGTTATTTTGGGAATGGATTGGCTATTCAATTATGGAGCGATAATTGATTGCCAAAAAAAAATGTATTAACCTTATGACTCCGTCAAAGGTTACTTCACGACAGCAAGTCGCCTAGGCAAGCGAGTTGTATGACGATGATGCAGGCCAGGATGTTGTTAAGACAAGGCTGTGTGGGATACTTAGCCTACATAGTTGATACTCGAAAAGAGAGTCCGAAATTAGAAGAGATACCTGTCGTAAGGGACTTTGTAGACGTCTTTCCAGACGATTTGCCAGGACTTCCACCAGATAGGAAGTTGAGTTTGTAATCGATTTGGCGCCAGGAACTGCCCCGATATCGAAAGCTCCATACCGTATAGCCCCAGTAGAGATGAAGGAATTGATGGTGCAGCTACAAGAACTTTTAGATAAGAAGTATATTCAACTGAGCGTATCGCCGTGGGGAGCGCCGGTATTATTTGTCAAGAAGAAGGACAGATCGATGCGACTTTGCATTGATTATAGAGAGTTGAATAAGGTCATGATTAAGAATAAATACCCATTACCAAGAATCGACGACTTGTTTGATCAATTGAAATGAGCTAGGTATTTCTCAAAGATAGATTTGAGGAGTGGTTATCACCAGTTGAAGGTAAGGAAGGAAGATGTACCGAAGACAGCGTTCAGAACTCGTTATGGTCACTATGAGTTTCTGGTGATGTCATTTGGTCTAAGAATGCTCTTGCAGTATTCATGGACTTAATGAACAGGGTGTTTAAGCCGTTTTTGGACAAGTTTGTAGTAGTATTCATTGACGATATTCTAATTTACTCCAAAACCAAAGAAGAGCATGTAGAACATTTGAAGGCGACATTAGAAGCGTTAAGAAGAGAGAAGTTGTACGCTAAATTTTTAAAATGTGAATTCTGGATAGAGCGAGTGCAATTTTTTGGACATGTGATTGGCAAGGATGGGATTTCGGTGGATCCGTTAAAGGTTGAAGCAGTGCTTAACTGGGATCAGCCAAAAACACCATCAGAAGTAAGGAGTTTCTTCGGATTGGCAGGTTACTACAGAAGATTCATTCAGGATTTTTCAAAAATCGTGACTCTATTAACGAATTTTGTGGTGTACAGTGATGCGTCGCATAAAGGACTAGGTTGTGTGCTTATGCAGAACGGTAAGGTTATTGCGTATGTGTCACGACAATTAAAGGACTATAAGGGGTATCCTACCCATGATTTGGAATTGGCCGCAGTAGTGTTTGCTTTAAAGATATGGAGGCACTATTTTTCCGGGGAGAAGTGTGAAATATATACAGACCACAAGAGTCTTAAATATATTTTCACACAGAAAGATCTGAACATGCGACAGAGGAGATGGTTGGAATTGATAAAAGATTACGACTGCGAGATTTTATATCATCCGGGTAAAGCGAATGTTGTGGTCGACGCCTTAAGCAGGAAGGGTCGGGAGAAACTGTCAATGTTAACCGCTCAAGAGGAGCTAATTACAGTAATGGCGAAACTGGAATTGGAAGTGAAATATCTAAAGGACTCTGACGAAAAATTGTTTCAATTGGGAATCGACCCAACCTTGGTGGATAAGGTTAAGGAAGTACAAATTCAGGATGAAGAATGTGAGAAAATCAGGAAAAGAATATCTGGAGGTGAGGATGTGAAATTCAAAGTGGATAATGAAGGAGTATTAAGATTCCAGAGAAGAATTTGGGTTCTGCCAGTACCAGACGTTAAGGAGGAAATGTTGAGCGAGGCTAATAATTCAAGGTATTCGATTCATCCGGGAAGTACAAAGATGTACCAGGATCTCTGACAGCATTTCTGGTGGCCGAATATGAAAAGAGATATTGCCGATTGTGTAGCCAAGGGTTTGACATGTCAGAAAGTTAAAGTAGAACATCAGAGGCCAAGTGGATTATTACAACCGTTAGAAATCCCAGAATGAAAATGGGAGCACATCACCATGGATTTCATAGTAGGTCTTCTGACGACTTAAAAAGGTTTCGACGCAGTTTGGGTTATCGTAGATCGACTGGCGAAATCAGCACATTTTCTACCGACCAAGATCAGATTCAACTTAGATCAGTTGGCGAAGTTATATGTAAAGGAGATTGTTTCGAGGCACGATATTCCAATATCTATTGTCTCAGATAGGGACCCGCACTTCACATCAAACTTCTGGAAATGACTACAGGAATTCATGGGAACGCAGTTACGTATGAGTACAGCATATCATCCACAAACCGACGGACAGAGTGAAAGAACGATTCAAACATTGGAGGATCTGTTGAGAGCTTGCATCATAGATTTCAAGGGAAATTGGGATGATTATCTACCGTTGGTGGAATTTGCTTACAATAACAGTTACCACGCAAGTATTGGCATGCCGCCATACGAAGCGTTGTACGGCAGAAAGTGCAGAACTCCATTATATTGGGATGAAGTTGGCGAACGTCAATTGCTAGGACCAGAATTGGTACAATAGACTGTAGAAATTGTCAAAGTGATCAGGGTAAGATTGATAGTAGCTCAAGATAGGCAGAAGAAATATGCCGACCAACATCGTAAGAATCGAGAGTTTGAGTCTGGTAGCTACGTTTTCTTAAAGGTATCTCCCTAGAAAGGGAAGATACGTTTTGGTAAGAAGGGAAAATTGAGCCTGAGGTTCATTGGACCCTTTGAAGTGTTACGAAGAGTTGGAGAGGTCGTGTATGAGGTAGCTTTACCTCCGACGTTAGAACACATCCACAATGTCTTTCATGTCTCGGTGTTACGACCATACAAACCCGACTACAAGCATGTTATAGAATATGAACCCCTGCAAGTTGAGAAAGATTTATCCTAGGAAGAAGAGCCTGTTCAGATAGTTGATAGGAAAGAGCAAGTGCTAAAAAATAAAATTATACCTTCTGTTAAGGTGATCTTGAGGAACCACAACGCTGAAGAAGCTACGTGGAAAATCGAAAATTAGACGATGAGAAATTTTCCTCAGTTATTTGCTTAGTTAATGTGTACCGATTATGGGGACAGAATCTTTGAAAGGGGGGAGAATGTAACGGGACGAATTAATTAAGTCATGATTCTGGGACAGAATCCTTTTAAGGGGAGAAAAATGTGACGAACGAGAATTTTGTAATTTAATTTAAATATTTATTGAATTAAATAAATATTTTTCGATGATTTGATTATTGAATTAAATAATTAATTGATGAATTTGTGGTAGATCAATTTAATTATATGTAACACATAATTAATTTGATGTGGAGAATTTTTATATTCAAAGTATGTATTTAATTGAGTTTATTTGATTAAATACATTATTTAAATAAGCATATGTTATTCTAATTAATTTAATAATTAATTAGAGTTTTAATAATTTGTCATTATTAATAAAGGAGAATTTTATTTATGTGACTATGTGATTTAATGTAGAATTATTCTATTTTATTTAATTAATTTAAATGAGATTATTTAATTGATTAAATATGTGACATTGAACTATATAATAAGTAAATTATTAAAATAAATTAGAAAGGAGGAATAAATGATTAGCCATGTTCTGCCAGTTTAATTTCACGTATTATCATTATACGCTTCATTTTTCCTAAGCAAGTCTGAGATACAGAGAGAAAAAAGAGAGAGTTTTGGAGAGAATTAGAGAAGGGAGAAGAAATTATTTCATCTGGTTGCATAATCTAGCATCTAATCAAAGGTAATTCTTAAATTTCAACCTTTAAATTATATTTTCGTAGTTTTCTCTATAAAAAGTTAAGTTCAGTTCTGTAATTTGAATTCTATGATTGAATTTTTAATAACTTAATGTTAGATGTTTGTAAGCATGTATATATGTATTTTATATGATTTATATGTGAGTTAGAGTAACTGAATCCATGAAATTACATTTATATTAGAGTTCTGAAACTTACAAAGTAGTTATATATGAATATGAACTATATGTATGAAAATTGAGGCTAGATTTGCATGTTAATCGGTTAAATTGATAATTGATTACGTTTATGCATGTTAAAATGAAGAAAACAAAAGTTAAACGGATTGAATTGGTTAAGAAACGATTTTACAGTGATTGATTATGCTAATTGTAATAGAATATTAATATAAAAAATAAACAGTGGATTTTTAGCCTTTAATTGGTCATTTAGATTGTTTACGATGTTAAAATCATGGTGTAAATATTGGGTTTTAGTTTTATAGCACATATGTTGTATGGGTAGTAATTTAATCGGTGAATTGTGAAAAACTTTGGCCAAATTTGGCATTTTCTGTGTTCTTCGCGAACTGCAGAAGTCTGGTTTCGGGTCCACCACCCCGGCAGTAGAATTACTCTAGGATTGCCGCTCCGGCGGTGTCACTGCCCCAGCGGTGTAAATAAACTACAGTTGCTGCCCCGGCGATGTCCTCGTCCCGGTGCCCAAATTGAACTAAATCCTACCGTCCCGGTGGTAGCCTCGACTTCTGAAACGTTATTGAAGTAAATCCAAATCAAACTTCCTTTGGTGCGGACTCTGATGTCAAACTGAGATGAACAACCCTTATATAGGGGATTATTTTACGCGTTAGCGTTTAGATGTTGTGCACATACATGGTATAAAGGGCTGATCCCCCTAAGTACGAGAAGTAAGGTCCATACAGTCTTACGACTGTTAAAGGTTTAAAGTAGAAATACTTAATAACCTGGGACATAGTTCGTGGTCTTGTGACCTTCAGATGTTCTTTTGATTCTTGTATTCTAATCTTGATTCAAAAGTCGAGAATTCGATTATCCGATATCCATTGATTATTCACATGTTATTACTATTTTATTGTGTTACTTGATGGGCAATTGTTGCTAACCCTTGCATAATAACATTGCAGCTAAAGTTGAAAGAGTTGACGAGTCATCCACTAGTAAGGGCAAAGGCAAAGCAAACAAGTGATGAAGACTTGTTTAGTTTATTTAAATGATGTTTATGTAATAGACTTATGTTATGTTTCCGCATTGATGTTTTATTAATGTTAGATGACCTGGGATTTTATTTGTTAAAGATGTTGTAACCCTTTAAAGGGAGATTTCTATTTTAATCAAGAGTTTCATTTATATTTGAATGGGTAGTTAGATGTGATGTGATGTAATTGGATAGTGAACAGCAAATCTTGTGAAAAACGAAGTACCCGGATTTGGGGGTGTCACAACAAATGTGCATGGTTATTTCAAACCACTATGTAATTATCATTCAAGTATTCGAATATTCAATTGTTGGCTATTAATTCATGTTTCTTCACAATTTTACACTGTTGTTGAGCATTGAAAGCGAAACTTCTTTCTAACCATGATATATTTCCCTTGTGTATTAACTTGCTAAGCAAACTAGTTGCTTACCCTTGCTATATCATGATCTTTATTTCAGTTAAGGCAGAAACGTTTAAAGGGGACAAAGGAAAAGGGAAGGTGCAAGAGTAGTTGTTTGATCAGGCTTATGTACTAGTTTATCTTGAATGTCATTTGGTTATGTGAACTTTTTAATGTATTAAGAGTACATTTTAAGTTAAGGTTAAAGAACTTTGGGACCATGATAGTAAGACTTTATTACTATTTCGATAAACATTGTAAGTTTATTATTCCACATTAGTTAGAAAGTATGTTTGTTGTTAAGTATCGTGAACACCAAATTCGAGGTACTAGTATCTGAATTTGGGGGTGTCACAGGTTGGTATCAAAGTTATAAGTTATAAACATTAGGAATAAGAAACCTAGGTTATAACCTTAGTAGAAAATTCATATAGAGTATGTAGGTGATGGGTTGAGGAGATCCATTGAGTTTAGTTGTGCTGAATAAAATATCATTTCATTTTATCACATAATATATTTTATTGTGGTACTGATATGGCTTTATTGTGTGGTGTTTGTAGGATGTCGGACAAGAGGCAAGATAGTCACTCCGTTGATCAAGATCAGGCAGATCCGACACAGGAGGCCATAGAATACGATGTGATGGAGGATACCCCTTATGATGAATTGATAAGAGACTTATTGGCCAGGAACAACGAGTTGGAGGGTAGAATTGCCCACTTGGAAGAAAAGAACCACACCCTGTAGGTTACTGCGCAGCATTATACGGATGCTTTGTATCAGGCACAGTTAGTGTCAGCACAGATTCAGGAGAGTCTGAAGCTGATCAAGACCCAACTAGTGGAAAAGAGGTTTGAGAATCAGGCTCTTAAATTCAAGTTTGATTTAGAGATAGCTGAGAGGATAAGAACTGATAAGGCTTGGATCGAGGCAGCTACGATGGTGGATTAGCTACGAGAGGAAATGGCAACCAAGGACATTAGGATTGACACCTTAGGAAGGGCACTAGACACTGCCTATATGGGCCAGAGAGCTAGGATAGTGAGGATGCACTTCGAGGTTGGAGAGTCTAGTCGATCTGTTCGGCGTCAAGTGCGTGGACGTTCATCCTAGGCTCAAGAGGACGGGCATGATGACGAGACTCCACAGGATGAGCAGTGATGTTGGTAGATATGTTATGTAGTTAGATGCACTAGTACTACTTTTGATTTACTATTGTTTATATTAACCTCAACAGGTGCGAGGTAGTTCGTATGTAGGTTGTACTTTCCATTTATGTAAGTAGAAAAGAATGGTTTAGGTGAATCCCATCTTTTGTTATTTAAAATAGGATGGTAGCATTTATAGCAATATACCTGTGATGAACGTGTAAGGCACTAAAGTTGGTATATGAATATAAATGCATTATTATGATATGTGTTTGAGAATTTACCTTGTAAACCGTCTATTTAATGATTATGATAATTCAGTAAAACTGAATCGGTATTTTTTTAGCAACTTAAATCACTAATCGGGGAAAGCAGAATTCCAAAGTTGGGTAATCTAAAGCTCCCACACGATGTTCATGCGATTGTTCAAATACAATATTTTATTACATGCTAAATACTTATATGATAATAAGACCCGAGTAACGTGTTAGGACTTTGTTTAACCAGATAATGCCGCTTAGACGAGTACTACGGAACCTAGAGATCGAAGAGTCGGTTAACAATGCAGAGGGAACTCAACCAAACCCAATGCAAGACTTTATTAACATGATGGTAGAAGCTATACGAAATCAAACACCAACCACAGGAAACCAACTAGCCAATTTTAAAGACTTCAAGGCAGTAGGACCGCCGAAGTATAGGGGAACAGAGGACCCGATAGAGGCCCAGTCGTGGATAAAGGAAATTGAAAAGGCCTTTGTTATTGTTAGAGTCACTGAGGAGCAGAAGAAAATTTTTGCTACCTACTTAATGAAAGGTGAGGCTAACTTTTGGCGGGAAGCCAATCAGAGCAAAGCTGGAACTGGAGTCGTGACGTGGGAAACATTCAAGACGTTGTTTTTCGAGATTTACTTCCCTGAGAGTACGCAGGCGAAAATGGAGATCAAGTTTTTGGAACTAAAACAGAAAAATTTGTCAATGTCAGAGTACGCTGCAAAATTCAATGAATTGGCCAGATTCGCCCCACATCAGGTGGACACTGAGGTGAGGAAGGCAAGAAGATTCGAAAATGGGTTAAAACCGTGGATCTATAGCTAGGTAGCGGTTTTACAAATTACGTCGTTCTCAACTTTGTTGGAGAAAGCTCTCATTGCTGAAGGTGGAAGTGAAGCGTTTTCGAAATATAATCGGGAAAAGAACAAGAAGAAGGTATGAGGAAATGTGAATGTTAGCAATGGTGGCAACAACAACAAGAAGCGTAAATAGAACAGTGGGGGGTAGCAATTCTGAAATTCAGCAAGGGAGCATGCAGCAGAAAAGGCAGGTGTGTGGAAATTACAGAAAGGGTCACTCGGGAGAGTGCATGAAAGGAAAAATGGTTTGCTATACATGTGGACAAGAAGGGCATATTTCACCTAATTGTCCTAAGGTGAAGAAAGGAGGTTGTTTTAATTGTGGAGAAGTGGGACATCGGAGCAAGGACTGTCCAAGGAAGAAAAGTACGGATGGCGGAAGCGGTAATAGGGGCAACAACATGAGGGCAACTACTGGAGGACCAGCTCAGCCAAATAAGCCAACAGCGAGGACCTTCAATATGACAGTGCAAGATGCTGTGGCGTCTAGGGAGGTGGTGTCAGTTATTATTCCAATCAACGACATAAATGCCTATGTGCTATTCGATTCGGGAGCTTCATGCTCTTTTGTATCTAACGAATTTGCTCAAGGATTTAATTTACCTAGTGAACTATTAGAAAACCTGATGCATGTAGAAGTAGCGAACAAAGAAATTATCCCTGCAAACTACATTTATAGGAATTGCTGTGCTGATTTGAGAGGGTTTAAGCTTAACGTGGATTTGCTACCGATTTGTCTTGGAGAGTTTGATGTAATCCTTGGAATAGATTGGTTAGCGAGTCACAGGGCAATCACTGACTGTAAGAAAAAGTGCGTACACCTGAAGACTCCGAGTAAGTCGAAGGTGGTATTTCATGGTAGTAAATCGCCGAGACAATCTTGTTGTCTGACGACGATGCAGGCAAACAGGTTGCTTAGGAAGGGTTGCATATGTTATTTAGCTCATGTGGTTGATACTCGAAGAGTAAAGGGTAAGCTAGGTCAGATACCGATTGTAAGGGAATTCACTGATGTTTTCCCAGATGATTTACCAAGTTTGCCGCCGGATAAAGAACTGGAATTCGTAATCGATTTAGTACCGGGCACCGCACCAATCTCAAAGGCACCATACAGGATGGCACCTGTGGAAATGAAAGAATTGATGGTTCAACTACAAGAACTACTAGATAAAGGGTATATCCGTCCGAGTGTATCTCCATGGGAAGCACCAGTTCTATTTGTGAAGAAGAAGGATGGATCGTTGAGGCTCTGTATTGACTACATGGAGTTGAACAGGGTTACCATTAAGAACAAGTATCCGCTGCCCAAAATTAATGATTTGTTTGATCAATTGAAGGGAGCGAAGTACTTTTCGAAAATTGACTTGAAGACGGGATATCACCAACTGAAAGTGAGGCGGGAGGATATTCCAAAAACAGCATTCAGAACTTGATACGGACATTTTGAGTTTCTGGTGATGTCGTTTGGGTTGATAAATGCGCCAACAGCGTTCATGGACATGATGAACAGAGTGTTCAAGCAGTACTTGGACAAGTTTATTGTTGTGTTCCTTGATGACATTCTGGTATACTCGAAGACGAAGGAGAAGCTATGACACCTGCTAAACATCTGAGAATTATGTTGGAATCCTTGAGGAAGGAGAAGTTATGACACCCCCAAATTCAGGTACCAATACCTCGAATTTGGTGCTCACGATAAAGTACATTCATACACCTCTAAATAACATAAGTCAACTAATGCGGAATAAATAAACATATATTGTTCATTACAAAAGGTTTACTACGGTCCCAAGGTCTATAACCTTAAATAGAATACATCGTAGAATGCAATAATATTACAAAACGATTCCACGATTACATAACGGGATAGTTATATAACTATTCCTTAAGCTTTCCTTTGCCTTTGTCCACTTTGGAACTCCCCGGCTTAACTGCAACAGGTTCATGATATAGCAAGGGTGAGAAACTACTTTGTTCAGCAAGTTTAAAAATGAATAAAGGATATATCATGAATGGATGAGAATAATAGCCGCATAGATCAACAATTTATGAAAATTGATGAAATAGCTGAAATGACATAACCAAAGTTCAAATGGAACAAGGAATATTAATTATTTACTGCTGAGTGGTCCAACCGACCATGTACTTGGCCAAAGAGTCAATCATCCCTAACCCTTTTAAATCGACCCCTGTCAGTAGCACTCAAGGGGATCAGCCTCTCGTACCCCATGTATATGCATAACATTAAATCCTGACTGTATAGGATAGCCAACACCTATACTCCCATATTAAGGGTTGCTCTCTCAGTCCAAGAATCTATACCAACAACCAGTTTGGATAGCTTTTAAAATAATAGCCTGTACATGTCTAGCCGAAACAAATGGCATAGACTATCTCCTTAAACAGTTCATGAATGAAGAATTTAAACATTTCACAGTCCAACAACAGATAATGAATTCAAATGCATAAGCTGTGAATATCAATAATTTATCCTTGATGTGGAGTAATTGACAATAATTAATCCACTAATATAATTTGAAAGTAATAACTCGATCTGAGTCATGAGACTTGCACAATATATAACATTTGTATAAAATAGGAAACCTACTCGAATGGAAACAGTTGAGTAGGGAACTTGCAACAATATAGAATGATTGCTCAATTAATAAACAACTCGCACAATAAACAAAAGTCGTACGGTTGAGAAAACCTGCCCAATCTTATTTTGAGCTAGGATAAGGAAACTTGCATTCAATATATAGAAAGAATGAAGTTAGGGAACTTTCCTGAAGCGCTGCTACAATATTACAACACACGCTCTTTAATATCCTACACAATTAGGTACATATTCGCATATAATTAGTCACATACGGGATAAAAAAATATTTGTTTACCCAACTCTATAATGTCCCATTCAAATAAGAAATAAAATATTAAACAAGGTTATGCCCACTAGTTATGGCGTTACGACGCTTGTACGTCTATACGCCCAACTTGGTTATTCGATTGCCCAAGCAACACGCAATTGCGTACGCCTAGCACGCCCATTCGATTTATCTAATACTTATTGGTTAATGCTAAGTATCATTATAAATCATAATAATCATGTTATGAAAGTTAGAACATCATTTTACAGGGTCGGGGGCATTACGTGTGCAAATGCGCATGCCCGACGCCCTCCGATTGACCCCAATTACGCATCAGTCCTATAAATGGCTAATTTAGGCCATGATACAGACCTTAAATCGAAAAACCTAAGAATGAAAGTTGTAGGTCTACTCTTCCGCTTTCCGAATCATCTTGAATCATCTAATTTTGAGTTCGTATGAGAAAGTTATGGACATTTTACTACAGGAGGTCAAAACAGTCCACTCGGGCACGTCTGCGCCTGACACGTGTCCGGCGCAGCTGCGCCCAATTTAGCCCTATGAACAGCACAGCTGCGCCATTCATACAGGCCAGAATCTGCAGAATTCTCCAGACGCGAATTTCCGACTTCTTTTCACTCCGATCTCCATAACTTCTTGCATACACGTTCAAATTGGTTCATTTCGGTCTCTATGGACTCCTAACTCATGGGGCTACAACATATCAAAAATTTAGAGCTACCCATTAATATTAACATGGCTAAATCTTAGGCCAAAGTACAAAGTAGTACAAAAATTAGGAGTTCTTGGTGTTCTTGGTGTTCTTCACCAAAATCACCATAACTTATTCGTTTTAAGAGCTTTTTACTCCGTTCCAGCTAGGTGATGATCCTTAGTCATAAGAGCACATCACAAAAACCATAAACACAACATCTAACGTCAAAAATTTACACAATTCTTGTCCAAACAGTCTGTATAGTCCATTTCTTTCTCCTTTATGCATAGGTCCGAATAATTCGTTCTTTGTTCCACTTTTGGATGTTATTAATAGATGTTTTAAGTCATTAACAACATATAAACTCATTCATTAACAACTAACAACATCACAACAACAAAATACGAAGTCTACCATTAATGAACCAAAAACTCTAGGAAAGCTTGAAATGAAAGAGATGAATTTGGTTTTGATGTTCTAACCTCTTGTAGCTTCCTTCTTAGTAGCTAGAGGGTTGTTACAGTGGCTAGCTTCCTTCTTCTTCTTCTTCTTCTTCTTCATTCGTCCGATCGACTCTCTCTTTGTTTTCTATTTCCAGCAATTCCTTCTCTTTCTCTCTCCTTGTATCACTCTATCTCCTCTCAAATCTCACTCTATACTCTCAATAATCTGCAGAACCAACTTTGGAAGAGGAATGAAATGGAAATGGAATAGGGAATGAGCAGCACTTTGGGGGAATTTAGGGAGTCCAACTGAGTGGTTTAAACATTCAAGAGGAATGTTGTGAAATAAGGAATTTCAATACATGGAGCTTGGTGAACGTAGCATGCTGCCGACCACCTCCTCTTTCCTTACATTTGATTCTTTAATTTCAAATTAATGAACACTATTTGGGTGACACACAAATAAATAATACCCGAATAGTCCCTGCCTATATCCGAAAACTCCCACTTCTGTACCAAAATAGAACAATAACTCTACCCAAAATTAAAATGGGTACTCCCATAAATTATTGGGATGCATAAAAATAATTATTATGGAATTTGTCCAAATATTCGGAACACCCATATAATACATTTCGGATACAGATAAAATCACGTATCAGCCTGAATAAAATTTCTGACGCTTGGAAAAATTATTCGTACGCATACACGTATTTATGAAATTTATTAAAATCAAAAAAGACACAAAAATAATATGGTGTAAATAGTGTCTCGGGAAACGTGCTCCGTAAATAGTGATTTAGCGACGCTACGCGAAATCAATTATTCACTTAAACAAAACTATAACACGTAAAATTTCATACATTCGCTTCACCCAGGTTGTCACACAACCTTTAAACATGCAACACAAATAATATTAATAAAATATAATATATTCATTAATATTCAAAAATTTAAATTACAAGGCAAAATTCAAAATTCCCGGTCGTTACATCCTCCCTTCCTTATAAGAATTCTGTCCCCAGAATTTCAACCTAGAGGCGGAAAATCTTAACAAAGGTTCACTCAAAAAGATGCGGATAATTCTTCCTCATCTTCTCTTCTATCTCCCACGTAGCTTCTTCAGCTGCGTGGTTCCTCCAAGGGACTTTAACCGAATAGATGACCTTATTTCTTAAAGTCTGTTCTTTCCTATCTAAAATCTGGATAGGAATCTCTTTATATGACAAGTCTTGCTCAAATTGAATCGGTTCATAGGATATCACATGCTTGTAGTCGGGTTTATATGGTCGCAACACGGAAACGTGAAACACATTATGAATATGCTCAAGCTCAGGAGGTAGAGCTACCTCGTACGCCACTTCACCTACCCTCTTTAAAACTTCAAATGGTCCTACGAACCTAGGACTCAATTTTCCCTTCTTACCAAATCTGATCTTCCCCTTCTAGGGAGATACTTTCAAAAATATAAAGCTGCCAACTTCAAAGTCTCGCTTTGGACGATGTAAATCGGCGTATTTCTTCTGTCGGTCCTGAGCCGCTACCAATCGAGCTTTTATCACTTTGACGACATCCACGGTCTGCTGCACCAATTTAGGTCCCAGCAGTCTCCGTTCACCAACTTCGTCCCAACACAGTGGTGTTCGGCACTTCCTCCCGTATAATGCTTCGTATGGCGGCATGCCAATACTTGCATGATAACTGTTATTATAGGAAACTCCACCAATGGCAGGTGATCATCCCAGCTGCCTTTAAAATGCATCACACATGCTCTAAGCATGTCCTCTAGTGTCTGAATCGTTCGTTCGCTTTGTCCATTCGTTTGAGAATGATACGCCGTACTCAACCTCAACTGGGTTCCCAACCTTTCTTGTAAGCTCTTTCAGAAATTTGACGTGAAACGCGGATCTCTGTCAGACACAATAGATACTAGCACTCCATGTCGTGACACAATCTCTTTCACATATAACTTTGCTAGCTGCTCCAGATTGTACCTTATCTTGATCGGTAGAAAATGTGCAGATTTAGTTAAACGATCCACGATCACCCAGATCGCGTCGTAACCCTTCTGAGTTAGTGGGAGTCCAGTCACAAAATCCATCGTAATATGCTCCCACTTCCACTCCGAAATATCCAGTGTTTGTAGCAGTCCACCTGGTTTTTGATGTTCTGCCTTTACCCTCTGACATGTCAAACATCGTCCAACACATTCCGTGACCTCCCTTTTCATGTTCGGCCACCAGAAGTGTTGGCGCAAGTCTTGATACATCTTAGTACTACCAGGGTGTACCGAATACTTTGTAGAATGAGCTTCTTGCAAAATCTCTTCTCTCAACTCCGGAACCATCAGTATCCAGATCCTCCCTTCAAACCTTAGCAGTCCTATGCTATCCGTTTTGTACTTTAATTCCTCTCCTTCTGAGATTCGCTTCTTTATGGCAACACATTCATCATCCTTTTCTTGAGCCTCCTTTATCTTGTCTAATAAAGTCGGACTCGCCTCTACTGCGAACAATTTCTCGTCTGCATTCATCGGATACTTGACTTCCAACTCTAGTCTTTCCATATCCTTGATCAGTTCCTCTTGAGCTGTCAGCATCATCAACTTATCTCTGCCCTTCCTACTTAAAGCATCAGCTACTACATTAGCCTTACCGGGATGGTAGAGAATCTCACAATCGTAGTCCTTGATCAACTCTAACCATTGCCTCTGCCTCATGTTTAATTCCTTTTGAGTGAAGATATACTTCAGACTTTTATGGTCTGTGTATATCTCACACTTCTCCCTATACAGGTAGTGCCTCCAAATCTTCAGAGCAAACATTAATGCCGTTAGTTCCAGGTCATGAGTCAGATACCCCTTCTCATAGTCTTTCAGCTGTCGTGACGCGTACGCAATGACCTTCCCATGCTGCATCAGTACGCACCCAAGGCCTTTGTGTGACGCATCACTGTACACCACAAATCCCCCTGTATTATCTGGCAGTGATCACACAGGTGCTTCACTAAGTTTCTTCTTCAACTCCAAGAAACTCTCTTCGCACTTATCCGTCCATACAAACTTTACAGTTTTCCTTGTCAAATTTGTCAACGGTATCGCTATCTTTGAAAAGTTCTGAATAAACCTCCGATAGTAACCCGTTAATCCCAAGAAATTTTGGACTTCTGTCGGTGTCTTCGGTTGTTCCCAGTTTATCACTGATTCTACCTTTGTCGGATCCACTGATACCCCATCCTTGTCAATTACGTGCCCCAAAAACTGCATCCTTTGTAGCCAAAATTCACACTTGGAAAACTTTGCATATAGCTTCTCCTTTCTCAACGTTTCCAGGGCTATCCTCAAATGTTTGACGTGTTCCTCCTCCTTCTTCGAGTAGATAAGCATGTCATCTATGAAAACTACGACAAATTTATCTAGGTATTGCTTGAACACTCTATTCATCATGTCCATAAATGTTGCTGGCGCGTTCGTCAGCCCAAACGACATCACCAAAAACTCAAAGTGTCCATATCGAGTTCTGAATGCTGTCTTTGGAATATCCTCCTGTCTCACCTTCAGTTGGTGATATCCCGTCCTCAAGTCAATCTTCGAGAAGTATTTCGCTCCCTTTAATTGATCGAACAAATCATCAATTCTGGGCAATGGGTACTTGTTCTTAATCGTGACTTTGTTCAACTCCCGATAGTCAATGCAAAGCCTAAGCGATCCATCTTTCTTCTTTACGAACAGTGTAGACACCCAAATTTTGTGCTTCGTATACTAACCGTGACAGGAGGGCAAAATCGTCAAATGAACCGGCCTGTGAGAGCGAGGGATGCACAAGTGCGAACACTCGACGCCACCGCAACGATTTGCAAATCAAAACCGACGTGACAGCAGGGCCGTCCGAAATGAGCATGCCCGAATGATGTGGCACGTCTCCCAGTGATTCCCGGACTGCAAAATACAAACCTGTCGGCGAAAACCAATGTCACGACACGCGAATCGAGGTGCGGCACGGAAATCGAGAAAATCGGCCCACCCGGCCGCGGATTGATCTGCGGCCAAACGATTAAAATAATGGTGGTGCGCACAGGACTCGAAACCAGGAAACCAGCTGAGTGCGATGGGGGGTGGGCCAGCCAGCCGCAGATCAATCTGCGGCTGCCCTAGCCAGCCTATTTCAGCTCAGTTTCTTCATTTCATCCAGGAGAGGTTCAACAACAAAAAAGGAGGCGGCAGCAGCGGAAAAGAGAGGAGAAAAATAGCAGAAAATAAGAGAAATATAGAGAGAAAAGAAGTGAGGAATTATACTTTTTGTGTAAGATTATATATCATATATCTTCTATTCTACTCAATACATAAATTCATACCTATTGTGAGAATTATTCGCAAGGTGAAAAGACTATTTCTATAGCAATTTTTGTATATCATTTTGTTAATCTTCTTATCAATTGAATTATATTAAATGTAGTTGTTCTTGTATATTGTTGTGAATCCATGGATTGAGGGTTATTAGTGAGGGTTCCCAAATGGAACGAAATTCCTCCTAATGGCCCGATGATATCCATTTGGTAAATTTTAGCTCGTTGTAATGATGTATTATGCATAGTTTATTTAGATTGTTATTTTTAGGATCTTGTGGGTGTGTAGCGATTTTGGATGTGAGCCTAGGAGCGCGACCCCGTGGTCCAAATCCGACGATGGACATCGTTTGATATATGTAATAAATTCGATGTACCTTTCATTGTAAATATGTAATCGTCGGGCCTTAAAACGACGCCAAGGTGAGAATCGTGTTTAAGGCCCCGAAATAGTGAAACTTGTGATTGTAGGCGTTTGGGGTTATTTTGATGGCTTACATGCCCATGAATAGCTCCGACGCGTGTTTATGCTCAATTTGATTTATGAGACGAAATTGATTTCAAAGCCAAATGATAAGATCTTCATAAAATCAATCAAACTAGGCTATTAGCATCATGAGGTTAATAAATGGGAAGTGCTAATGAATGTCGATTTCTATTTCAAACGAGAAAGCTAAAGAAAATCGTTTTCAAATATCATAAGGAATGATTTTGTCAAATAATTGACGTTTTATTAAACCGTTGTGCATAGGGTTAAAGAGATTCTAGAAGTTGCCCATCGTTTGAGTTACGAAAGCAACGTATAGATCTCGATTCCTATTTTGACGAAGGTTTAAAACTCTTGGTTCACCAAAACGACACCTAATGAAAATCTCATAGTTTTGACAAATTAAAATCAAACCTTTCTTATAAAGAATCAAGCTTTCTCGTATAAATCGAGGGACATTCCGAAGCATTCTCAAATCAAAGCACGATTTTCCCTAAAAAATCCAAATGATTCTTTCATACAAACTCACCACAATATTCATGTAAGCACACACACACACACACGCGCGCGCACACGCACACGTTTCATGAATTAAAGGATAGGAAAGCATCAAGATTGCGGTAACCGTGTTTCACGGAAGTCGAGGGGTGCCTAACACCTTCCCCTCACTTAAGCAAGCCCCCGAACTCTATGAATCTCGATTCGCAGACCAATTAATTCGGAGTCACATATGAGCCAGCGATTTATAAAAAATGAAAACTCGGATGAGTTGGTACATCCATTTCAAATATACCAACTGGCGACTCTGGTTAATTGGCTCATCATAAAAAACGATACTTCAAAACCCCGTCGACATTCAAGCCTACCTTTTCCAAAAAATCATCTAATCAAAAGGCTAAAATTGGAAAAGACCAAATATCGCATAAGCGGATAAAACCGGCGTCGACAGCTGGCGACTCTGCTGGGGACATTGGAGGGCTTAAGCCGCGTTCAAATCTTGATGCCTTCCTATCCTTTAAAATTCATGAATGTGTATGTGTGTGCGACATTTTGACTTTTTTATTTATTGTTGTGTGAATGTGCTTTTGTCCAATGAATGATTATTTGAATGGAATGACTTTACTTTAAAGAAATCATTGCATGCGGTGAGGACGATGAATGTGAATGTATGATTGAGAGAGTACCTCCTCCTGAGGCGAACCTGTCGGTTGCTTATTACTGGACTCGAAGGGGCTGCTCCCCGGAGATGGCTCAGGAAACGCACCACCCAAATCCGCTCCAATCGAAAGGATTCAGACGAGTAGATTGCGAAGATTTGGGGACCTTCATGCCGAAAAGCCCGCGAGAGTAACCCTAGGGTAGGTCAGCCTCTGATAAACCTAACGAAAGGGAAACTTCTTCATGCCCTTTTATCATTCAGTCGAATAAATAAATGTCATGTAAATGGCATATAACTGTCATACCGACATCATCGTAATAAATATGTCCTGTATCATGTGATTACATCACCTGCACATATAGAGAGAATACTGACATGGTTTTGCAGGAGGGCAATCCGTGCCACGTACCAAGGTTTTCTAAAAAATTATAAATATTATCCTGTCATCAAACACTGACCTTGTTTTGCAGGATAAGATTAAGAGAACCGTGAAAGCGTGGCATAACGATCACAAAGAACCCGGAGTAGGGGCATATTCGACCACAAAAAAAAAAAAAAAGGGAAAAAGAAAAAGAAAAAGAAGAAAAAAAAAAGAAATAATGATAAAACATGCATCAGTGTTGACATGCATCTGCCAACTTGTAACTGGCACAGTACTAAACTACGGCCCTGGTTTGTTTTGCGAGACTGCCCCTAAGACCCAACTAAGAGGCCGTAAAATCCATACTCCATCCATCCATCCAAATGGCAGAAGCCGGTAGCCATGAAATACACTGGCTTCCCTGATTCACACATCATGGTACGAGATGAGCTTTAAGGGGGAAATTGCGGTACAGACTTGTCCGGCCTGCGAGGATCAGATCGGAGGGATCTCCCATAGTGGCGCCCCTCCTAAATGGGCTTGGTATCAAAATATTAAAGAGTTCCTTCGATATAGCTCCCCTCCCGAAAATGCAGATCTGACCAAGGAAAGAGAATCCAAGGATGGGCAGTGAAATTCGTCCTAAGCGGAGACGAGTTGCATGAATAGGACCTAGCTACGGGACTGCTGAGATATCTGGAAGCCGAAGAAGCCCACAGATTAATGAACGAAGTACATGGCAATGCGTGCAGAGCCCATATGAGCAGAACATTTTTTGCAAAGAAAAGCATGTGAACGGGTCGCTACGGGCTAACCATGAAAACTGATTGCGATACTCATGTCAGGAAATGCCATCCATGCCAGATCCATACCAATGTGATCCATGCACCTCCTAATGAGCTCCATTGCTTGACCTCACCGTGGCCAGTTGGACCGTGCATCAGGTGATATCCAGGAAGGGTAAAATCCCAGAGTACCCCGATTTGAGGCATTCTAGCTTGACAAGCGATAGGCCAAATTTGAAGGAGGATCACGATTTTGGTATAGAGCTAGATTTCGATCTGATGGGGATTGAGCAGGACGAGACAGATATCGACAATACGCCTGACGAGATCAAAGGAGGGGTCGAGGATAAACCCAAACCCGACTTAGACCAAACCATCGCCATCAAACATCAGAACCCCTAACGATCACAAAGAACCTGGAGTAGGGGCAAATTCGAACGGAAAAAAAAAAAAAAAAAAAATATAGCCAAGTTGTTGAGCCTGTATGGAGATATGTTCGCTTGGTCCCGTGGTGACATGATTGGATTGTCCACAGACGTTATAGGACATCGACTGCCCATCAAGGAGGGTTCCGACCAATTAAGCAAAAGTTGAGAACGGTGAAGCCTGAATGGAGGATGAAAATAAAGGACGAGATTGTCAAGCGGTTTAAGGCAGGAATCACCACGGTGTCTATTTACCCTAAATGGCTTTCCGACAGAATCCCAGTACCACAGCCTAGAGGAGAAGTGAGGGGCCGCATCGACTATAGAAATCTGAAGGATTCCCTCAAGGAGGAGATATGTGACAAATTCAAGATCAAACATTTTGATTCAGTCATTTACCGGCCCAAAATGAATGGGGCAGTGGGGGCTGCAAATAAAACACAAAGACGATCATGGGAAGAATGTCCGCCAATCATCGGGGATGGCCGGATTTATTGTTGCTCACCCTGTTTGCCTGTCGAACCTTAGTTCGCACATTTGCAGGGGCAGGCCCTTACGCATCTCCCGGGCATACGACAAGAGGGTAGGATCCCAGAAATTCAAAATGAACGATTTAGTCCTCAAAAGGATCGCGCCCTGCCAAGACGGAGCTATGGGGTTTCGCTCTAAATCAAAAGGAGCCGTCACGATAAAAAAATCCTCTCTGGGAGAGCCCTCATCTTACAAGGAATGGACGGGAAGGCGTTCCCCGGCCCGTTGATTCTGACTCTGTGAAACAACTCTGGGATAAAAAAAAAGGAAAAGAAAAAATCAAAAAATTAAAAAAAAAAAAAAAAAAAAAAATCAAAAGAATCAAAAAATCAAAAATCCCCCAAACCTTTCAACAAGTCAATGGACCGGATCTTTTGTCAAGCCCAGTGAGATACCGATGCGACCGGTACGAGGAAGATCACAAGAAATGCAACTTAACACTGGGGCACTTGTCAACTACCCAGGAAATGATGACGTGCAAATTGGCACCCATGCAACAATCCCATCAACATGCACCATCATCATCAAATGCTACCTCATGTCAATTCAATCTTCAACGGTACGATCATCTGGCATTTGTCAAGCATAGTTTTCCCGGGAGACAATGACCCGCGTGAAAGGGGATTCTATTTAACTTGATGGGAATCGGATTAATTCTGACAAACAACCGTGGAGCACGATCGTGAGTATGATGAGACGAAGGAGGCTATTCAACCTTTTGATCAGGTACAAGGCCTTAATTCAAAGCAACGTTTGCGACAGAATCGACCTCATGTGACAACCTTCACTTTGCATTTGCACAAGCTTTCAGTTGTGGGGTATAAAACTATGACGATGTTGATGGCAAATAACACGTAGTCAGACAGTCGATAATTATCAAGCTAATATCAAGAAGTCAGACGATAAATGATTATCAAGCTAATGTCTCGAATCGTGGCCTGGGTTATTCGAGTAATTAAGCCTGAGGGGTGTCTCTACACCTGGTGCCCTAAAGCCATCTGGTTTGGGAGTCGCTGGCCCAACACTCGTTACATGGGTAACTCAGAGCCTAAGAAAACGAGCATTACAGTAGAGGAGGCCGAGCAGATTCGAATCGTGGCATGGGCTACTCGAGTAATTAAGCCTAAGGGGTGTCTCTGCATCTGGTGCCCTAAAGTCGTCTAGTTTGGGAGTCACCGGCCTAACACTCGCTACATGGGTAACTCAAGCCTAAGAAAACGAATCTTGCGCAAGGTCAAGCAAATAATGAATGGGGCAGACCACCAGCTTGTCTCGAACCGTGGCCTTTGTTACTCGAGTAAATAAACCCAAAGGGGTGTCTGTACACCTAATGCCCCAAAGCCGTCTGGTTCGGGAGTCATTGGTCCAAAACTCGTTAAATGGGTAACTTTGAATAGCCTAAGAAAACGAGACAAGTGAAGTGGGCTAATAAAAAGAAGAGATAATACGAAAAACCTCTCGGCCTTAAACAAGAAGTCATAGAAGAGAAACCCTTACTGAGTGTTGCATCGCACAGTGCGTTTGTCATATGACGTCAATCCTGCTAAGAACGTTGTCGAGAATGAAGACAGGATACCTTTGACGAGGGAAGGTAGTTCTTTTGAATTCGATGACCATGAATGCTTGAAGGTGTTCTCACGATTTCATAACTCGTCAAATAGAAAATCATCAACTCAAAAAAAAAAAAAAAAAAAAAAAATCCAATCTAGTACATTCACGGTTCACAAATTGCTAGATTGTGCGATAAAAAGATATTCAATAAATGTGCTTTAACTGCATTTTTGTTGAGATTATAATATCTTTGTGTCGAGCTAACACTAACGGCCCGAGCTTTCAAGTTTTGGTATTTGTTAGTCACCTGATATGCAGGATCTTGCAGAGCTGTGGATAACTCAGCACGGTCAACATCGCGAGTTTTCGATAGAATTTCTTGGCAGCGGCACGCGCCAAGGCAGGGCAGTTAAGAATCGTGAAATGGAAGGAAGCTGAGGCTGTACAGAACTTCTCGTCATTGGGCCTCTCCCCAATCCTGACTATCATTGCCTCGACATCCAAATGATCCACGTGCATGAGCATATACAAGGATGATATAATGCTGGATAGCATCATATCGGCCGTCAAGAATGATCAAAAGGCCAAAGAACCCAACATAGCTGTCGATCATCACAGAGAGCGAAACGGACTGCCTCAACTCGATGAAATGAAGACGACCAAGAACAGGCAGACTACCAAACCAATGTTGAAGTCTAGGAACTACACTTCCCGATGAGGCGTGATCCAATCAAATGTTGGCAAACAACGACGACTGTCGAATCGTATCATTTGACTGAATAGGGGTCATTTCTATCCAAACATATGTTGTGCACATGCATCTGTCCATAACATATCTGCCAGATCATGCATAACATCTTTTTCATGCATGTAGGTACGATCAAAATGAAAATCTTCAGGAAAGTACAAGCACGTCGCTTTCAACCTCACAAATGATCAGAGTGATGGCTTTTGCGGCATGGAACGTGGACGATGTTGGTGGGAGATCCAGGACAAAAGCCGATCAACAATCCCATCCAAAAAAAAAAGAAAAAAGACAAAAAACAACAAACCCTGGGAAGGGCTGAGATCCAAGCGAACCACGACAAGATGGCGAGCACCCCTGGGAAGGGCTAATATCCACAAAAAGAAAAAAAGACAAAAAACAACAAACCCTGGGAAGGGCTGAGATCCAAGCGAACCACGACAAGATGGCGAGCACCCCTGGGAAGGGCTGATATCCACAAAAAAGAAAAAAAAGACAAAAAACAACAAACCCTGGGAAGGGCTGAGATCCAAGCGAACCACGACAAGATGGCGAGCACCCCTGGGAAGGGTTGATATCCACAAAAAAGAAAAAAAGACAAAAAACAACAAACCCTGGGAAGGGCTGAGATCCAAGCGAACCACAACAAGATGGCGAGCACCCCTGGGAAGGGCTAATATCCACAAAAAGAAAAAAAGACAAAAAACAACAAACCCTGGGAAGGGCTGAGATCCACGCGAACCACAACAAGATGGTGAGCACCCCTGGGAAGGGCTGATATCCACAAAAAGAAAAAGATAAAAAACAACAAAGCCTGGGAAGGGCTGAGATCCACGCGAACCACAACAAGATGGTGAGCACCCCTGGGAAGGGCTGATATCCACAAAAAGAAAAAGACAAAAAACAACAAACCCTGGGAAGGGCTGAGATCCATGCGAACCACAACAAGATGGTGAGCACCACTGGGAAGGGCTGATATCCACAAAAAGAAAAAAGAAAAAAAACAACAAACCCTGGGAAGGGCTGAGATCCACGCGAACCACAACAAGATGGGGAGCACCCCTGGGAAGGGCTGATATCCACAAAAAGAAAAAGACAAAAAACAACAAACCCTGGGAAGGGCTGAGATCCACGCGAACCACAACAAGATGGTGAGCACCCCTGGAAGGGCTGATATCCACAAAAAGAAAAAAGAAAAAAAAACAACAAACCCTGGGAAGGGTTGAGATCCACGCGAACCACAACAAGATGGTGAGCACCCCTGGGAAGGGCTGATATCCACAAAAAGAAAAAAGACAAAAAACAACAAACCCTGGGAAGGGCTGAGATCCAAACAACTAATCACCCTGGGAAGGGCTGAGATCCAAGATGATCGACCGGCGACGATAACCGGCGATTACGAGATGGATGTCCGGCGACGAAAACCGGCTCCGACAAGATAACCAACCGGCGACGATAACCGGGGGTTGCGAGATGGGTGTCCGGCGACGAAAACCGGCCCCGACAAGATGATCGACCGGCGACGATAACCGGCGATTACGAGATGGATGTCCGGCGACGAAAACCGGCTCCGACAAGATAACCAACCGGCGACGATAACTGGGGGTTACGAGATGGGTGTCCGGCGACGAAAACCGGCCCCGACAAGATGATCGACCGGCGACGATAACTGGCGATTACGAGATGGATGTCCGGCGACGAAAACCGGCTCCGACAAGATAACCAACCGGTGACGATAACCGGGGGTTACGAGACGGGTGACCGGCGACGATAACCGGCCCCGACAAGACAATCGTCCGGCAACGAAAACCGGCGATTACGAGATGGATGTCCGGCGACGAAAACCGGCTCCGATAAGATAACCAACCGGCGACGATAACCGGGGGTTACGAGATGGGTGTCCGGCGACGAAAACCGGCCCCGACAAGATAATCGATCGGCGACGATACCCGGCGGTTACGAGATGGGTGTCCGGCGACGAAAACCGGCCCCGACAAGACAATCGACCGGCGACGATAACCGGCGATTACGAGATGGATGTCCGGCGACGAAACCGGCTCCGACAAAATAACCAACCGGCGACGATAACCGGGGGTTACGAGATGGGTGTCCGGCGACGAAAACCGGCCCCGACAAGACAATCGACCGGCGACGATAACCGGCGATTACGAGATGGATGTCCGGCGACGAAAACCGACTCCGACAAGATAACCAACCGGCGACGATAACCGGGGGTTACGAGATGGGTGTCCGGCGACGAAAACCGGCCCCGACAAGACAATCGACCGGCGACGATACCCGGCCCCGACGAGACGATCGACCGGCGACGATAACCGGCGATCAACGAATCCCTGGGAAGGGCTGGTATCCAAACAATCAACGACCCCTGGGAAGGGCTGAGATCCAAGCAAACCCTGACAAACGGTGACAACTGTGGAACCGTATCAAAAGACTGTACAGGGGTCATTTTTCATCAAATTTACATTTTAAATGTTGTGTCACATGCATTGAATATAATGATAATTCTGTACGTGATCCATGCAGGTTAGGTGTCAAGGTCCTAGCCTATCAGAGTCAAAGGCTATGGCTGCCAAGAGCGATGTACGAGGACGAACTCCAAGGATGCCCTTCAAAGCTAGTCAGGAGAATAACTTCCTTTGATGACAATGGGATGGAATAAGGTGATTACGAGAGGGGTGACCGGATATGAGACCCGGCATTCACAGGACAATCGACCGGATACGAGACCCGGCGATTACGAGACGAGCGACAGGTTAGGGATTGATGCATTGACACCTTTACGAATGTGTTGCATGCCTTACATCTTCCGTTGCATCATAAGTTGTATGTGTTGCATCATGTATGTACTGTCATTCTTATGCACTGTCATTCATGCATCGTGTGTCTACTTCTTTATCATGTTCATTTCATTTAACATTTCATAAACATGATAAAGAGGGGCAGCTGTAGACACCCAAATTTTGTGCTTCGTATACTAACCGTGACAGGAGGGCAAAATCGTCAAATGAACCGGCCTGTGAGAGCGAGGGATGCACAAGTGCGAACACTCGACGCCACCGCAACGATTTGCAAATCAAAACCGACGTGACAGCAGGGCCGTCCGAAATGAGCATGCCCGAATGATGTGGCACGTCTCCCAGTGATTCCCGAACTGCAAAATACAAACCTGTCGGCGAAAACCGATGTCACGACACGCGAATCGAGGTACGACGCCAAGGTGAGAATCGTGTTTAAGGTCCCGAAATAGTGAAACTTGTGATTGTAGGTGTTTGGGGTTATTTTGATGGCTTACATGCCCATGAATAGCTCCGACGCGTGTTTATGCTCAATTTGATTTATGAGACGAAATTGATTTCAAAGCCAAATGATAAGATCTTCATAAAATCAATCAAACTAGGCTATTAGCATCATGAGGTTAATAAATGGGAAGTGCTAATGAATGTCGATTTCTATTTCAAACGAGAAAGCTAAAGAAAATCGTTTTCAAATATCATAAGGAATGATTTTGTCAAATAATTGACGTTTTATTAAACCGTTGTGCATAGGGTTAAAGAGATTCTAGAAGTTGCCCATCGTTTGAGTTACGAAAGCAACGTATAGATCTCGATTCCTATTTTGACGAAGGTTTAAAACTCTTGGTTCACCAAAACGACACCTAATGAAAATCTCATAGTTTTGACAAATTAAAATCAAACCTTTCTTATAAAGAATCAAGCTTTATCGTATAAATCGAGGGACATTCCGAAGCATTCTCAAATCAAAGCACGATTTTCCCTAAAAAATCCAAATGATTCTTTCATACAAACTCACCACAATATTCATGTAAGCACACACACACACACATGCGCGCGCACACGCACACGTTTCATGAATTAAAGGATAGGAAAGCATCAAGATTGTGGTAACCGTGTTTCACGGAAGTCGAGGGGTGCCTAACACCTTCCCCTCACTTAAGCAAGCCCCCGAACTCTATGAATCTCGATTCGCAGACCAATTAATTTGGAGTCACATATGAGCCAGCGATTTATAAAAAATGAAAACTCGGATGAGTTGGTACATCCATTTCAAATATACCAACTGGCGACTCTGGTTAATTGGCTCATCATAAAAAACGATACTTCAAAACCCCGTCGACATTCAAGCCTACCTTTTCCAAAAAATCATCTAATCAAAAGGCTAAAATTGGAAAAGACCAAATATCGCATAAGCGGATAAAACCGGCGTCGACAAACAGTACTGGCGCTCCCCATAGAGATACACTTAGATGAATATACCCCTTATCTAGCAACTCCAACAGTTGAACCATCAGTTCTTTCATCTCCACTGGTGCCATTCTGTACGGTGCCTTTGAGATCGGTGCGGTTACCGGTACCAAGTCGATCACAAATTCCACTCCTCTATCCGGCGGCAAACCCGGTAACTCATCTGGGAAAACATCTGGAAATTCCCTTACAACAGGTATCTGACCCATTTCACTCCCTACTCTTTGAGTATCAACCACATGAGCCAGATAACCTATGCAACCTTTCCTTAGCAATTTCTTCGCTTACATCATCGTCAGACAACAAGATTGTCTAGGCGATTTACTACCATATAATACAACCCTCGACTTATCTGAAGTCTTCAGGTGTATACATTTCTTCTGACAGTCAATCACGGCCCCTGACTAGACAACCAATCCATCCCAAGAATTACATCAAATTCTCCTAGTCATATCGGAATTAAATTTACACTAAGTTTATACCCGTTTATCTCAGCACAACAATTTCTATGGATGTATTTCACAGGAATAACTTCTTTATTAGCTACTTCCACATTCATTGGATTCTCTAATTTCTCACGAGGTAAGTTTAACCATTTAGCAAATTCATCCGACACAAATGAACAGGTAGCTCCCGAATCAAATAATACATATGCATTAATATTATTGATCGAAATAATACCTGACACCACATCCTTTGATTCCATCGCATCCTGCACTGTCATGTTGAAGGTGCGTGCTACTAGTCTGTTCTGCTGTGTTGGTCCTCCGATAGTCAGCTTACTGTTGTTCCCTTGGTTAGCACTGCCTACATCACTCTTCCTCTTTGGGCAATCCTTTTTCTGATGATCTGAAGCGCCACAAGAAAAACAACTTCCTGCCTTCGCCTTTGGGCATTGTGGGGCAAAGTGCCCCAGTTGACCACAGTTGAAACAGACTCCTTTTCCTTTCATGCATTCTCCAAAGTGATTCCTTCCACATTTTTCGCATTTATTTCCCTTCTTTGCATCCCCTCCGGACTTACTTCCAGACATCTGACTGTCGTTCCATTTTCTCTTATTTGGATTACTTCCCCCACTGCTACCTTCCTTATGACCCTCATAGCTCTTTTTCTTTTTTTGATCTTGGTTGTGCTTTGTCAAAGCTTCATTTCCTCCCTCAGCAATGATTGCTTTCTCAAGTAACATAGAAAATGTGTTGATCTGTAAAACCGCAACCTTACTATACACCCAAGGTTTCAGCCCTTGCTCAAATCTCTTCGCTCGCCTAGCTTCGGTGTCCACCTGATGTGGAGCATACCTAGCTAACTCGTTAAATTTTGCGGCATACTCCGCAACTGACATGCCTCCTTGCTTTAGTTCCAAGAACTTTATCTCCATACTTGCCTGCGTGCTTGCTGAGAAGTAATTTTTGAAAAACAGCTCCTTGAAACGAGCCCATGCAATCGTGTCTTCCCCAGCTCGACCTTTGCTTTCATTCCACCAGTAATTTGCCTCACCTTTCATCATGAAAGTGGCGAACGCCGTCTTCTGTTCTTCGGCCACTCGTGCGACCTCGAAAACTTTCTCCATTTCTTCTATCCATGTCTGGGCTTCAATCGGATCCGTAGCCCCACGAAACTCCGGTGGCCCTACTAATTTGAAGTCCTTAAAGTTCGCTATGTGACTTCCTGGCTGATTAACTGCAGCGGCTTGTCTTCCCTGCATTGTTTCGGCTAACAAGTTCACAAAATTCCTCATAGGGTCTGCCTGGCCCTTCTCGTTATTCACCGACTCTTCCACCCTTGTGTATCGGGGTTGTCTTCTCGGCGGCATTGTCTGTTTAAAAGAAAACCGTCGGCTTTTACTAATAGATTTATGCCATGAGCAAGAGTCATTTAAGTCAGCAATTAAGACTAAAAGAATCTATCAAACAAGTTTGATTTAAAATAAAATAATTGCATTTATAATCATACACCACTATTTTAATACAACCCAACTCAACACGTGGCATACTTCTATAAACACTAAATGACATAGTCTGCCAATCATTAACTATCCCTTAACAAACAAAAGTGGGGAATAATAACCTTTCAGCCCTCTATCAGGAACAAAAATTGGGGCTCATATACTATCCCATGCACGCTACAAGCATAGGGATTTACAACATAAGTAAGCCCCTATTACAACAAAATTGGGACCTATTGTGAACAAAGTGCTAAAAATAGCACATCACCGCCTGCTGCGGCGAATTGCAACCCTGAGCTCCCGTCGAGCCAGCCTGTCGACCACTCGGCGCCTAATCACGCGCCTGCTGCTCCCCTCATCCCTGGAGTACCTCCTTACCCTGTCCCTCAGTTTGCCAATAGAAGTAGTCAAGCCTAAATGGAGGGAATCAATCACTGTAGTCCGGGCTGCCAACTGCTCTATAGCCTCATCTTTCTCCAGACGAGTAGTCTCCAGCTGATTCTCTACCTACTCTATCTGTCCTACCAACACCACATTCCTCTCTAAGAGGTCATAAACCATCACACCAAGACGAACAGAAGCCCCACGCCAACCGTGAACCTCTGCCTCTAGCACGGTAATCCTCTAGTCCTTTTCTTGCAGCTTCTGGGTCAACTTAGCATTTTCCCCCAAAGTCTGATACACCAATGATCTATACTGCTCCTCTCGATCTTGGTGATCCTGGCTCTGCTCCTCTAAGTGGGCTACTCGATTCTCGAGCTCCTCATTCCTAGTTGTCAGCTCTTCGATGATGTCACTAGCAGTAGTGCCCATGCCATCTGCATACTCAGGTGGCTCATCATCCTTCGTCACTGGATCCTCCTCGGGGTCATCATCCTCCCCCTCGTTGCTTAACAGCCTCAGCACTCTTCCGGTAATTGGCTCCTCCTCAGAACAATACTCGGCCTCAGACTCATCCCTAGTGTCCATCATCTCTTGCTCACTCGGCTGCCCCTCCACTAAATGCCCCGCGTCCACATGAATGTCTATGAACTCCACCTCTCTAGTAGGACTGGACTCTCCCATCTCAGACATCCTACAGCCACAAACAAAATAAATAGACAGTAAGATGTCAGGGCCACAATAAAATATATTCATTGATAAATTGAAATGATATTTTATCATGCACAACTCGACTCGATGGATTTCCACAATCCACCTCCAGACATGACCATCAAATGAATCTCCTCGATCCATCACCTAGCGTACTCAATACGAATTTAATACTAAGGTTATAACCTAGGTTTCGCATTCCTAAAGTCTATAACCTAAAGCTCTGATACCAACCTGTGACACCCCCAAATTCAAGTACCAATACCTCGAATTTGGTGCTCACGATAAAGTACATTCATACACCTCTAAACAACATAAGTCAACTAATGCGGAATAAATAAACATATGTTGTTCATTACAAAAGGTTTACTACGGTCCCAAGGTCTAAAACCTTAAATAGAATACATCGTAGAATACAATAATATTACAAAACGATTCCACGATTACATAACGGGATAGTCATATAACTATTCCTTAAGCTTTCCTTTGCCTTTGTCCACTTTGGAACTCCTCGGCTTAACTGCAATAGGTTCATGATATAGCAAGGGTGAGCAACTACTTTGCTCAGCAAGTTTAAAATGAATAAAGGATACATCATGAATGGATGAGAATAATAGCTGCATAGATCAACAATTTATGAACATTGATGAAATAACTGAAATGACATAACCAAAGTTCAAATGGAACAAGGAAAATTAATTATTTACTGCTGAGTGGTCCAACCGACCATGAACTTGGCCAAAAGGTCAATCATCCCTGACCCTTTTAAATCGGCCCCTGTCAGTAGTACTCGAGGGGATCAGCCTCTCGTACCCCATGTATATGCATAACATTAAATCCTGACTGTATATAGGATAGGCAACACCTATACTCCCCTATTAAGGGTTGCTCTCTCATTTCAAGAATCTATACCAACAACCAGTTTGGATAGATTTTAAAATAATAGCCTGTACATGTCTAGCCGAAACAAATGGTGTAGACTATCTCCTTAAACAGTTCATGAATGAAGAATTTAAACATTTCACAGTCCAACAACAGATAATGAATTCAAATGCATAAGCTGTGAATATCAATAGTTTATCCTTGATGTGGAGTAATTGACAATAATTAATCCACTAATATAATTTAAAAGTAATAACTTGATTTAAGTCATGAGACTTGCACAATAAACAAAATTTGTATAAAATAGGAAACCTACTCGAATGGAAACAGTTGAGTAGGGAACTTGCAACAATATAGAATGATTGCTCAATTAATAAATAACTCGCACAATAAACAAAAGTTGTACGGTTGAGAAAACCTGCCCAATCTTATTTTGAGCTAGAATAAGGAAACTTGCATTCAATATATAGAAAGAATGAAGTTAGGGAACTTGCCTGAAGCGCTGCTACAATATTACACACCCAACACTCCTTAATAATCCTACCACAATTAGGTACATATATTCACATACAATTAGTCACATACAGGGGTGGAGTGGGGGATACCAAATATTTGTTTACACAACTCCATAATTCCTATTCAAATAAGAAACAAAATATTAAACAAGGTTATGCCCACTAGTTACGGCGTTACGACGCTTGCACGTCTATACGCCCAACTTGCATATTCGAATGCCCAAGCGACACGCAATTGCGTACGCCTAACACGCCCATTCGATTTATCTAATACTTATTAGTTAATGCTAAGTATCATTATAAATCATAATAATGATGTTATGAAAGTTAGAACATCACTTTATAGGGTCGGGGGCATTACGTGTGCAAATGCGCATGCCCGACGCCCTCCGATTAACCCAAATTACGCATCAGTCCTATAAATGGCTAATTTAGGCCATGATACAGATCTCAAATCGACAAACTTAAAGAACGAAAGTTGTAGGTCTATGTTTGGTTTGTATAACGCGAACATGCAATCAAATTACATTAATAAAGCGGAAGCGCGATAAAATCAGATTTTAAACTTTTATACAAACCATCACCATGATCTTTCTTTATGCACAATTATTAATTAAACGAAAGAGATGGAGAATAAGAATTATACCCTTGTAGAATTCTAGCCTCTTCAGGTACAAGTTCACCTCCAATTCCTTCGTGTTCTCCTTGAATTCCACCGATTAAATTCTTTCCTTTGATCAACGTTAGCCACCCAAGTGTTTGGCCTCTAGAGGTCATCCACCAAGGAATAATAGTTATTCAAGAAGATGGGTATTGACAAAACCCTAGTTTCTATCTCTATAGAAATTGCAAGTACTCTCTCTCTCCAATTCTCATGGAAGAGTGTGTAAATTGTCTAACCCTAAATCATAATAAGACTGCTCTTATTTATAGATATAAGGAACCCTCCTAAACTATTTAGGATTAGGGTTTTTATTTTAATTAAACTCCTTTAATTAATTGAACTCCTAATCCAATTAGGAATTCATGAGAGAGTACTTCTATTAATTAATTCCCAATCCCTATTAGGAATTAAATAATAGTAATTGTAATAATAATAATAAGACTCTTCTTATTAATTTATATTTAATATTTCCAAAATATTAAATAATAAATATTAAGCTATTTAATTTATTCTATCTCCATAGATTAAATTAAATACACTTAACTTATTATTACAATTATGCCATTTACTTCTTAAATAAATATTTTCCTTTTGCGGTGTGACCCTTTAGGTTCTCCATATTAAACCGGTTGTGAATAAATCAATTAGAACAATTCTAATCTTATTTAAATAAATAAATTAAACTATTTAATTCATTTAAATAAATAATATTTATTCTACAATAAGGGTAAGCCCCCTTAGCGATCAACGACTTTCCAAATAATATAGATTTCAATATTAATCATAAAAGAACCTTTCAGTGCATAGTTACCGTACAATTCAATCTTTCTACCATACAATGTCCCAATTAAATATAAGACATGGAATTACTGTCAAGTCTTATTTTATTTAATTATATGTATTTTAATTCTAAAATGCACAACTCTGATTAACGCAAATTAGAAACTCTTTTCTAATTTCATTCTGCTTTGGCCAAAGACTTCTGAGTCGTCATTTATTGAATCACATAGGACATTCTCTCCTTTTACTAGAAGTGGTAGATTCTTTGTTGATCATTCACCTATTTCCATGTACAACTTATTCTACCCAATCATACCCTTTGATATATCCTAAAGGTCTTAAGGGACATGTCAAAGTATAACTCATCATACACAAGATACTATGATGATCTCAAGTCCAAGGATCACTTGTACTACTATCACTAGAGGAATTCCTATTGACAGGCGAGTAAAACTCCATTAGGTATTCCTTAGCGAGCCACGTTCAGTGAACTTATTCTCTAATAAGCACCTACATACTTGCTTTAGTATCTCCACAAAAATGATTATGAGATCAATCATTCTCTTCATAAGAGCAAGCAACGTATGTACTAATCTATCCGGATTCACTAATCCCCTTTTTAGTAATCCAACGATTAGGAACGATTTTAGTTTATGAGCTATCTTGAATTTAGATCTCATTAGCATGATCACCATCATGATTCTAAAAGCATTGCTCAAAACTATGGGTTTATCACATTTAATATAACAGCACCATGTAGATAAAGTAAAAATGCCTTTAACAAACGAATAAGATTACAAAGTATATGCTACATCATATCAAATATGATTGGCTTGTGTGCATACTACTTTCAATCTCCCACTTGCACTAAAGCCAATCGTCATGGTATCTAATACCCTTCTTCTCTAAGTGACGATCATCCTGCTGTTTGGATAAAGCTTCAGTAAATAGATATGCAATGTTGTTCTTGAGAGTCCACTATCTCTATAGTGACTTCTTCTCTTTCAATGATTCCACTAATCAAATGAAAGTGCCGCAACACATGTTTGAATCCAAGATGAGACTTAGGAACTATTCCTAGTTCTGTGATAAACTTTTTCATTCAAACAATCAACTTGCAGCTTCATTTACAGCTATATACTTTGTCTTTGTCCCTAAACCAGCAACTCTTTGCTGTTTGGAACCTTTCCAATTCACTGCACCACCTTTCAAGGTAACGATTTACCTTAAAGTGGATTTGTTATCGTCTTGATCAGTTTGAAAAACTTGAGTCTGTTTAGCCCTCTAGTTTTAATTCTGACCTACCATGAATCATGATCACATATTTAGTACCGGTTAAGTACCTAAAGATGTTTATCACTGTCTTACAGTGATCTTCTCCAGAATATGACTGATCAACATCAGGCCTTGTATATTCATTGCATACATGATAGTAACTCATGCGATCTCTCTTTCAATTGGGGACAATTTTAGAGAGATACACTCCATGGCTCATCATCATGAGACCTCTCTCAGAGTTTGCCATGCTAAACGCCTTTAGAATCGAATGAATATACGTTCATTGGGTCAAGCCGAACATCCTTTTAAATCTATCTTTATAGATTTATATCCCCAATTTATAGGATGCTCCTCCCAAGTCATTCATGGAGGAATGTTTAGACAATGTTATCTTTACTGATTGTAGCATTGGTGTGTTATTCCTTATCAGTAGTATATCAACATATAATACCAAGAATGTCACAGCGCTCCCACTGACCCTTTTGTACACACAAGGTTCATTCTCATTTTTGATAAAATCAAACTCTTTTGATTATCTCATCAAAACGAATGTTCCATCTTTGAGAAGCTTGCTTCAATCCATCAATGGATCATTGTAGCTTAAAACACGATATGCTTCAACCTTTGAAACAAATTCCTCTGGCTGTATCATACATACATTCTCCTCAAGTATTCATTGAGGAATGGCGTCTCCACATCCATTTTGCCAGATTTCGTAATAAGCTGCTGCAATCACAAGCAAAATCCAAATCGACTTGAGCATTACCCGATAATAAGGTTTTATCACAGTCAACTCCTTGACTTGAAAAACCTTTTAAACAGGTCTGGTCTTATAGGTCTCCACCTTGCCATTTGCCTCAGTCTTTCTCTTAAAGACCCATATTCACACTCTAGGCACTATGCCCTTTTGTGGAGTAACCAGAGTCTATACTTGGTTCTCATACATGGAGTCCATTTCGGATTTCATGGCCATCTACCATTTATTTGAGTGTCTTCTACTCATAGCCTCATCGTATATAATTGGATCATCATCCTCTATGATGCGTACCTCATCATCTTCTATGATGAATCCATACCTCCCAGGTATCTTCGGTACTCTTCCAGATTTACGATTCGGTTGTGGTACAATAGGTCTATCTACAGGTTCCTCAGTTCGACTTAAAATACTTTGTGGTTCTTGAACTCCTTCAAGATCTATTATCCTCCCACTAGCTCCTTCAATGATAAGCACCTTTATCTAAGAAGGCAGCGTGTAGAATTATAGTAATAATACCCTAAACTTACTTTAGGATATCCCAAAAGTCTGCACTTGTCAAATTTTGTCCCAAACTTATCTTTGAAACCTTTTTCACATAAGTTGGACAACCCCTTATCTTAACTTACTTAAGACTAGGAATCCTCCCTATCCATAACCTTTATGGAATCTTGGGGCCAGATTTTGAGGTTACCTTATTTTGTAGATATGCAGCCATTTCTAGGGCATAACCCCAGATGGATACTAGAATGTCGGTAAAAATCATTATGGACTGCACCATGTCCAACAAGGTACAATTTCTCCTTTTAGATACACCAATCAATTATTGCGTATCAGGAGGTTTCCAGTATGAGAAAATACCATTTTGAGATCATCTAGAAACTCATTGCTCAAGTATTCTTTCTTCGATCTGATCAAAGAATCTTAATACTTTGTCAATTTGTTTCACTTCTGAATTCTTTGAACATTTCAAATGATTCAGACTTGTATTTCATCAAATACACACATTCAACTCTTTGAATGACCATATCCTTTTTCTTTTACTAGTTTGTTCAATTTGCAAAATTATTTTTCATGTAAGTCAAGTATACAAAGTCTATGAAGTGATCTTCCAGCTTCAAACAAAACATTATCATTATAAATAGAACAACAATTGTTCTTAAATATAATACCAGAACCTTCCTTGTCCAACAACGGAAGTAATAATGTTTCTAAAGAGAACTGGAACATAATAACAACTTATTAACTTAATAGACTTGCCCGTAGGCAATGCTAAACTATAAGTTTCTATGGTTAATGCAGCAACCTTCGCTCCATTCCTACACATAAGATTACTTACTTTTAGTTTAGCTTTCTACTTCTGCTTAGTCTCTGCATTGGATTGCATACGTGAGAACTACAGCCGATATCCAATACCCAAGTAGAACCTTGACTTATAGAAAAATTTATTTCAATCATGAACAAACCCATATTTGTAACCGAAGCTTCACTAAGCTTCTTCTGGTTACCCTCTAGTTTTAATTCTAGTATCCAGGCTTATTGCAGTGGAAGCAAACTCCTTTGTTATCTGCATCCGTCTTGTTCTTATTGTCCTTTATTTTTGCCCTTCCATTCACCTATTTCCATGTACAACTTATTATACCCAATCATACCCTTTGATATACCCTAAAGGTCTTAAGGGACATGTCAAAGTATAACTCATCATACACAAGATACTATGATGATCTCAAGTCCAAGGATCACTTGTACTACTATCACTAGAGGAATTCCTATTGACAGGCGAGTAAAACTCCATTAGGTATTCCTTAGCGAGCCACGTTCAGTGAACTTATTCTCTAATAAGCACCTACATACTTGCTTTAGTATCTCCACAAAAATGATTATGAGATCAATCATTCTCTTCATAAGAGCAAGCAACGTATGTAATAATCTATTCGGATTCACTAATTCCCTTTTTAGTAATCCAACGATTAGGAACGATTTTAGTTTATGAGCTATCTTGAATTTAGGTCTCATTAGCATGATCACCATCATGATTCTAAAAGCATTGCTCAAAACTATGGGTTTATCACATTTAATATAACAGCATCATGTAGATAAAGTAAAATGCCTTTAATAAACGAATAAGATTACAAAGTATATGCTACATCATATCAAATATGATTGGCTTGTGTGCATACTACTTTCAGTCTACTCTTCCTTTTTCCGAATCATCTTGAATCATCTAATTTGGAGCTCGTATGAGAAAGTTATGGACATTTTACTACAGGAGGTTAAAACAGTCCACTCGGGCATGTCTGCGCCTGACACGTGTCTCGCGCAGCTGTGCCCAATTTGACCTTATGAACAGTGCAGCTGCGCCATTCATACAGGCCCAGAATCTGTAGAATTCTCCAGACGCGAATTTCCGACCTCTTTCCACTCCGATCTCCATAACTTCTTCCATACACGTTTAAATTGGTTCGTTTCGGACTCTATGGACTCCTAACTCACGGGGCTACAACATATCAAAAATTTAGAGCTACCCATTAACATTAACATGGCTAAATCTTAGGCCAAAGTACAAAGTAGTACAAAAATTCGGAGTTCTTGGTGGTCTTCACCAAAATCACCATAACTTATTCGTTTTAAGAGCTTTTTACTCCGTTCAAGTTGGGTGATGATCCTCATTCGTAAGAGCACATCACAACAACCATAAACACAACATCTAACGTCAAAGATTTACACAGTTCTTGTCCAAACAGTTCGTATAGTTTATTTCTTACTCTTTTATGCATAGGTCCGAATCATTCGTTCTTTGTTCTACTTTTGGATGTTATTAATGGATGTTTTAAGTCATTAACAACATATAAACTCATTCATTAACAACTAACAACATCACACCAACAAAATACGAAGTCTACCATTAATGAACCAAAAACTCTAGGAAAGCTTGAAATGAAAGAGATGAATTTGGTTTTGATGTTCTAACCTCTTGTAGCTTCCTTCTTAGTAGCTAGAGGGTTGTTACAGTGGCTAGCTTCCTTCTTTTTCTTCTTCTTCTTCTTATTCGTTCGTCCGACCGACTCTCTCTCTCTGTTTTCTATTTCCAGCAATTCCTTCTCTATCTCTCTCCTTGTATCACTCTATCTCCTCTCAAATCTCACTCTATACTCTCAATAATCTGCAGAACCAACTTTGGAAGAGGAATGAAATGGAAATGGAAGAGGGACTGAGCAGTACTTCGGGGGAATTTAGGGAGTCCGACTGAGTGGTTTAAACATTCAAGAGGAATGTTGTGAAATAAGGAATTTCAATACAAGGAGCTTGGTGAACATAGCATACTGCCGACCACCTCCTCTTTCCTTGCATTTGATTGGCTAATTTCAAATTAATGAACACTATTTGGGTGACACACAAATAAATAATACCCGAATAGTCCCTACCTATATCCGAAAAACTCCCACTTCTGTACCAAAATAGCACAATAACTCTACCCACAATTAAAATGGGTACTCCCATAAATTATTGGGATGCATAAAAATAATTATTATGGGATTTGTCCAAATATTCGGAACACCCATATAATACATTTCGGAAACAGATAAAATCACGTATTAGTCTGAATAAAATTTCTGACGCTTGGAAAAATTATTCGTACGCATACACGTATTTAAGAAATTTATTAAAATCGAAAAAGACACAAAAATAATATGGCATAAACAGTGTCTCGAGAAATGAGCCCCGTGAATAGTGATTTAGTGACGCTACGCGAAATCAATTATTCATTTAAACAAAACTATAACACGTAAAATTTCATACATTCGGTTCACCCAGGTTATCACACAACCTTTAAACATGCAACAAAAATAATATTAATAAAATATAATATATTCATTAATATTCAAAAATTTAAATTACAAGGCAACTGATTTGGAATCAAAATCTTATCTTAAAATATCCTAATTACAATAGAATTATGAAAATATGCTGAAATTAAGGAAAGAAATCTGATCAAACGCAACTTTGGAATCCGTGTACAGAGCCTAGCGCTTTAAGCGCTAGGTTGCTTCTTGATGCAGCGCTTTAGGTGCTATCCTGCAGTGTCTCCACATTTGGCCAGCGCTCTAGACGCTGGAAATACAAAGGGACGAGCGCTTTAGGCGCTAGAGTTGCTGAATCTCCCACATTTGGTGAGCGCCCTAGGCGCTTGAAACACAAGGCATGGAGCGCCTTAGGCACTTGAACCAAGACTTAGTTGAATTTTTGCCTCCTTTGCTTCTTGGCTTGGTTCTCTCACCTGTAGCACATTCACAAACCTAGGTTCCAACTCCAATGCCTTTGAACTTGCATCCTTGTCATTCCAAGCTTCTTGAATAAACCCAATAAGCCCTTCCCTGAAGCGCTTTGCTCGTTCTCTCGTCACTGGTCCAGCTGGAACTTGCACCGGATGCACCGGATCCGCTCCATAGCTCCCGCCCTTGTCCTTGCTAGGTATGTCCTCATCATTCCTATCCTCTTGGAAAGGATTTGTCCTCAAATCATCTCCTACATCAAACGGACTAAGGTCAGAAACATTAAATGATGCACTCACATTATACTCACCCGCTAAATCCAGTTTATAGGCATTGTCATTAATGCGCTCAAGCACTTGAAATGGTCCATCTCCTCTAGGAAGCAATTTTGATCGTCGTTAGTCGAAAATCTTTCTTTTCGCAAGTGTAACCATACCCGATCTCCCGGTTCAAAAATAACTTGACGTCGACCCTTATTGGCCTGTTTTGCGTATTGCTCCGTCCTCCTCTCAATGTTGAGTCGAGTTTTCTCATGTATCTGCTTAACAAACTCAGCCTTTTGCTTTCCATCCAAGTTAGTATACTCAGAAACAGGTAACGGTGATAAATCCAACGGTGTTAGAGGATTAAAACCATATACAATCTCAAACGGAGAAAAATTAGTAGCAGAATGAACAGATCGATTATAAACAAATTCAACATGTGGTAAATATTCCTCCCAATGCTTAATATTCTTCTTAATGATTTCCCTCAATAATGCAGATAAAGTCCTATTTACAACTTCAGTTTGACCGTCAGTTTGTGGATGACAAGTAGTTGAAAATAACAGTTTAGTCCCTAACTTACACCACAATGTCTTCAAAAAATAACTCAAAAATTTAGAATCTCTATCTGAAACAATTGTTCTAGGCATTCCATGCAAACGCACAATTTCTCTAAAGAACAAATCAGCAATATGGGATGCATCATCAGTTTTGTGACATGGAATAAAATGTGCCATCTTAGAAAATCTATCCACGACCACAAATATAGAATCATAACCACGCTTAGACTTAGGTAAACCCAACACAAAATCCATAGATAAATCAATCCAAGGTTCACTAGATATAGGCAATGGCGGATACAATCCATGAGGCTGAACACGAGACTTAGCTTGTTTACACGTAATGCATTTATCACAAATTCTTTCTACATCTCGTTTCATATGAGGCCAATAAAAATACTCTTTTAAAACAGATAAAGTCTTTTCAACACCAAAATGACCCATCAGACCTCCCCCATGTGACTCCCTAATCAACAACTCACGCAAAGAATATGCAGGTATACATAACTTATTTTTCTCGAAATAGAAAACCATCAACTTTAAAGTATTTACCTATAGCATTCTTCTCACATGATTTAAACTCTTCACAAAAATCAAGGTCACTAACATATAAGTCTTTGATTCGTTTAAAACCAAGCAATTTTGTATGAAGAGTATTTAATAACACGTACCTCCTCGAAAGAGCATCAACAACAACATTCTCCTTACCCTGTTTGTATCGGATGACATATGAAAATGTCTCGATAAACTCTATCCACCTAGCATGCCGCTTGTTCAACTTGTGCTGTCCTTTCAAGTACTTCAAGGATTCATGATCGGTGTGAATCACGAACTCTTTAGGCCAAAGGTAGTGTTGCCATGTTTCCAATGCTCGAACCAATGCATACATCTCCTTGTCATAAGCAGGATAGTTTAAAGCTGCCCCACTTAACTTCTCGCTAAAGTACGCCACTGGTTTCCCTTCCTGCATCAACATAGCTCCAATCCCTAAACTTGAAGCATCACACTCAATCTCAAAAGTCTTAGTAAAGTTAGGTAAAACAAGCAAAGGAGCGTTTGTCAATTTATCTTTAATCAATTTAAACGCCTTTTCCTGTTCTTCACCCCCACTTAAATCCCACACTCTTTTTGATTACTTCCGTCAATGGCGCTGTGATGTCGCTGAAATTCTTCACAAAACGTCGGTAGAAACTTGCCAGTCCATGGAAACTATGTCATTCTCGGATTGCACGTATTTTCTCCTCATCCACCTGAACTCACAACAAATCCAAGAAAAACAATTCTATCCGTACAAAACGTGCACTTATCCATGTTAGCAAATAACTTTTCCTTACGAAGTACATCTAAAACAGATTTTAAATGCAATGCATGATCTCCCAAGTTTTTGCTATATATCAAGATGTCATCAAAATACACAACCACAAATTTTCCAATGAACGGACGCAAAACATGGTTCATTAATCTCATGAAAGTACTAGGAGCATTAGTTAGACCAAAAGGTAACACTAACCACTCATACAACCCATATTTTTTTTTGAAAGCTGTTTTTCATTCATCACCCTCATGCATACGAATTTGATGATATCCACTTTTTAAATCAATTTTTGAAAATACACAAGAACCATGCAATTCATCTAACATGTCATCTAAACATGGAATGGGATGTCGATACTTTACCGTAATATTGTTTACCGCTCGACAGTCAATGCACATGCGCCACTTCCCATCCTTTTTAGGCACTAAGATCACTGGAACTGCACATGGACTCATGCTTTCCCTCACGAACCCCTTTTCCATGAGTTCGCCAACTTGCCTTTGCAACTCCTTCGTCTCCTCAGGATTGCTCCGATAAGCTGGACAGTTTGGAATAGTTACACCGGGTACGAAGTCAATTTGATGCTCAATTCCCCGAATATGTGGTAATCCTTGTGGAAGCTCCTCGGGAAACACATCCTTGTAATCATGCAAACGAGATGAAACAACACTAGGCAAAGAAGAATCATTAGCGTTAGTATTCAAAAGCGCCTCCTTATACCGAAGCATAATCATCGGCTGTTTAGAATCCAAAGCTCGCCTTACGTCACTCTTTTTTGCATATATATTTGTTTTTCTCTCATCATCTTTTCTTTTCTCTCCTTCTCTTTGTCTCTTATTTTTTTCCTTAATATTTTTTTTCTCTCGATTTTCTTCTCCTCACTCTCTTTTCTTTTTTCATGGTCTTTCTGCAAATGAATTTGATCCTCATGCACCTGATGTGATGACATAGGATATAAAGTAAGCTTCCTCTTATTATGAACAAAAAAATATTCATTGGTGAAGCCATCATACTTCACTCGCCTATCAAATTGCCACGGTCGACCAAACAATATGTGACCCGCTTACATTGGCACCACGTCGCACAAAATCTCATCCACGTATCTCCCAATAGTAAATGGCACCATCACCTGTTTAGTCACCTTAATCTCATTACTGTTATTAAGCCACTGCAGTCGATATGGTTGAGGATGATTGGTTGTGGAAAGCCTCAATTTCTCCACTATAGCCTTACTTGCTACATTCGTGCAACTACCTTCGTCAATCACGACACAACAAATCTTCCCATTCACAAGACACCTAGTGTGAAATAAATTTTCCCGTTGCTCGCTGCTTTCTTCCTTCACTTGCGCATTAAGTACTCGTCAGGTAACTAAAACTTCCCCAAGTATTGCAACTTCCCTATCTTCAGCCTCCTCCAAAAGCTGGCATCAAATCGGTGTCACTTTCTTCCTCTTCGGTTTCCACTTCCCCATTATCACGTAGTATCATTGTCCATTGATTCGGACATTGACTTGTAATATGACCTTTACCTTGACATTTAAAACAAACAATATCCCGATTACGACTAAAAGAAGGTTGCTCATTTTTACCTTGCTTTCCCCGATTAGTCACATCCGGTCTAAGCTCCACTTTCAGCTTGTTCACAACTGGCTTTTCCTCTCGCTTCGCCACATTAGATTTCCATGATAAACCCGGATTAGGCATCGACCGTTGGCCACCTCTCCTCTTGAGTTGTTTCTCAATCTTGATAGCCATGTACACCATCTCTTCCAACTCCAGATAATGCTGTCGTTCGACCAAATCTGATATCTCCCAATTCAAACCTGCTGAAAACCTAGCCATCATCGCCTCTTTATCCTCAACTAAATTAGCTCTGGCTATCAGCATCTCCATCTCATTGTAGTAGTCCTCTACACTTCGAACACCTTGTCTCAAGCTTTGTAAACTGCGAACTAACTCTCGGTGGTAGTAATCTGGCGCAAATATTTTCTTCATGATAGTCTTCAACTCCACCCATGTGTCAATTGGACGTTGTCCACACCTTATTCTACTGGTTGTCAGTTGATCCTACCATATAACTGCATAACCTGAGAATTCCGTAGCGGCAAGTTTGACTTTCTTACGATCTGAACAATTATGACAGTCAAAAATCCTCTCCATCTTCTTCTCCCATTCTAGGTACGCCTCAGGATCACTCCTACCTTGGAAAGCTGGAATTGACATTTTGATGCTATCCAAGTTATCATCCACCCGATTCCTTTGGTCGTCTCTATCATCTCTGTGTCTCCTATTCCTGGCCTCAAATCGCCTTCCAATATCTGGATCAAATTCCTCTTCGTAGGAATCCTCCTCGTTATTCCTATATCTCATTTTTCTACACCTTCTCCTTCTTTTCAGAACCCATGATCACTTGCGACTGCTCCCTTTGAATACTTTCGATCCTCTCAAATTTATCATCAAAGAGATCCAACTTTCGAATTACTTGTTGTAGTAAAACATCCAGGTCCACATTTGACCCTTCCTTTTGTCCTTATGTTGAAGATCCCTCTCCAAACAAACCCTTATCTTTCATTCCAGACATTTATCCTGCAAAACCAAGGTTAGTAGCAAAATATTTTCCTCGCCACTCCCTTACGTGTTTCGCTCGTTTAATGTTTCGCTCGTGTATCACTCACTAGGCTTTTTCCCTCGAATGATCTCACAACTAAGCCTTTTACCTCTAAATATTCTCTCTAATAGATTCTTTCCGAGTTATCTAGAAAAATCCTCGGTTTTTACTAATCAATTCAAAATAACTTATCACAAACAACTATAGTAGGTATGAATATAAGTACCAACAATCTCGATTACAGAATTGAAAATGAAATCTACGAACAAATTGAAATAGCTGAAATAAAATTTTCTATACTCTTTTTTTTTTGCTCACAAATTCAACGAAACAATAAAGATAAATACTTATCTAGAAAACGCAGCTCTGATACCAAATGATAGACTCCACGACACGCTTACGTGAGGTGGTCGTCGCCCGGATCGTTTCTAGTAAGAAAATTGATGGACTCTTTCGAAATCTTAACCCAACATCTAATCTGGCGACGAGAATCTTGATATATTTGATCAAGCAATTTGAATGTATGAAGGATAAAACACCAACAACACTTTGACCCTCGTTTAATTCAAATGATAATCTCCGTATGATTGAATGATACGGTAGAATAATGCCACACACAACTATGGTTTATTGTATGATAAGTTAAATATGAATCTCAAAAGAAAAACTAAGAAATTAGCTTAGAAATTCTTCAAAGAACCAAAAGTAGAGAATAACTCTCAAATAAAATAAACTCTAAATAATAATGAATCCCTAAAGGAAATAGCAACTGAGTTGAAATCAAAATCCTATCTTAAAATATCCTAATTACAATAGAATTATGAAAATATACTGAAATTAAGGAAAGAAATCTGATCAAACGTAACTTTGGAATCCGTGTACAGAGCCTAGCGCTTTAGGCGCTAGGTTGCTGAATCTCCCACATTTGGTGAGCACCCTAGGCGCTTGAAACACAAGGCATGGAGCGCCTTAGGCGCTTGAACCAAGACTTAGTTGAATTTTTGCCTCCTTTGCTTCTTGGCTTGGGTCTCTCACCTGTAGCACATTCACAAACCTAGGTTCCAACTCCAATGCCTTTGAACTTGCATCCTTGTCATTCCAAGCTTCTTGAATAAACCCAATAAGCCCTTCCCTGAAGCGCTTTGCTTGTGCTCTCGTCACTGGTCCAACTGGAACTTGCACCGGATGCACCGGATCCGCTCCATAGCTCCCGCCCTTGTCCTTGCTAGGTATGTCCTCATCAGGAAGAGATTGCTACTTTTAGAAAGTGGCAAGATGATACACAGTTAGCGCAATGCATCATGCTCGCATCCATGAGTAACGAGCTTCAGCGTCAGCATGAAACTATGGATGCTCCTACTGTACTCCGGCACCTTCAAGGAGTTGAATGGTGAGGAAAGTAGGACTATTAGACATCAGATATCTAAGGAGCTTTTCCGATCTAGAATGACTGATGACACTACAATACAGACATATGTCCTAAAATGATCAATCTGATTGAACAATTGGGACTACTGGGTTTTAATGGATGGAGAGTTGATCCAAGATTTGATCTTGCAATCACTTCCAGACTCTTTCTCACAAATTGTTGTGAATTTCCACATGAACAAGCTATATGTCAGCCTGCATAAGTTGCTTAAACATGTTAAAAACTGTAAAGAGTCACTTTCCAACCAAGAAAGACCAAGTCTTACTGGTAGATGATTCTTCCAGGAAGCGGAAAAGGGCCAAAGGATCTTCTTAAAAGAAGAACAATTCAAAGAAGGTAAATGGAAAGGCAAAAACAAAGGACAATAAGAACAAGACTGATGCAGATAGCAAAGGAGTTTGCTTCCATTGCAATACGTCTGGATACTAGAAGGGAAACTGTAAAGAGAATCTTACAGAGGCTAACCAGAATAAGCTTAGTAAAGCTTCGGTTACAAATATAGGTTTATTCATGATTAAAAATAAATCTTTCTGTAAGTCAAGGTTCTACTTGGGTATTGGATACCGGTTGTAGTTCTCACGTATGCAATCTAATGCAGAGACTAAGCAGAAGTAGAAAGCTAAACAAAGAGTAAGTAATCTTATGTGTGGGAATGGAGCAAAGGTTGTTGCATTAACCATAGGAACTTATAGTTTAACATTGCCTACGGGCAAGTCTATTAAGTTAATAAGTTGTTATTATGTTCCAGTTCACATTAGAAACATTAGAACTTTCATTGTTGGATAAGGAAGGTTCTGGTATTATATTTAAGAACAATTGTTGTTCTATTTATAATGATAATATTTTGTTTGAAATTGGAAGATTACTTGATAAACTTTGTATACTCAACTTACATGAAAAACATTTTGCAAATTGAATAAATTAATAAAAGAAAAAAAAGATGGTCATTCAAAGAGTTGAATGTGTGTATTTGATAAAATACAAGTCTGAATCATTTGAAATGTTCAAAGAATTCAGAAGTGAAACATATTAACAAAGTATTAAGATTCTTTGATCAGATCGAGGAAAGAATACTTGTGCAATGAGTTTCTAGATCATATCAAAATGGTATTTTTTCATAATGGACACCTCCTGATACGTAATAATTGATTGGTATATCTAAAAGGAGAAATTGTACCTTGTTGGACATGGTGCAGTCCATAATGATTTTTACCGGCATTCTAGTATCCATCTGGGGTTAGGCCCTAGAAACAGCTGCATATCTACAAAATAAGGTAACCTCAAAATTCGGCCCCAAGACTCCATAAAAGTTATGGATAGGGAGGATTCCTAATCTTAAGTATGTTAAGATAAGGGGTTGTCCAGCTTATGTGAAAAGGTTTCAAAGATAAGTTTGGGACAAAATCTGACAAGTGCAGATTTGTGGGATATCCTAAAGAAAGTTTAGGGTATTATTACTATAATCCTACACGCTACCTTCTTAGATAAAGGTGTTTATCATTGAAGGAGCTAGTGGGAGGGTAATAGATCTCGAAGGAGTTCAAGAACCACAAAGCACTTTAAGTCGAACCGAGGAACCTGTAGATAGACCTATTATACCACAACCAAATCATAAATCTGGAAGAGTACCGAAGATCCCTGGGAGGTATGGATTCATCATAGAGGATGATGATGAGGTACGCATCATAGAGGATGATGATCCAGTTATATACGATGAGGCTATGAGTAGAAGACACTCAGAGAAATGACAGATGGCCATAAAATCCGAAATGGACTCCATGTATGAGAACCAAGTATAGACTCTAGTTACTCCACAAAAGGGCATAGTGCCTAGAGTGTGAATATGGATCTTTAAGAGAAAGACTAGGGCAAATGGCAAGGTAGAGACCTATAAGACCAGACCTATTTAAAAAGTTTGTCAAGTCAAGGAGTTGACTGTGATAAAACCTTATTACCGGGTAATGCTCAAGTCTATTTGGATTTTGCTTATGATTGCAGCTTATTACGAAATCTGGCAAAATGGATGTGGAGACGTCCTTCCTCAATAAAGACTTGAGGAGAATGTATGTATGAGCCAGAGAAATTTGTTTCAAAGGTTGAAGCAAATCGTGTTTTAAGCTACAATGATCCATTTATGGATTGAAGCAAGCTTCTCAAAGATGGTTCGTTTTGATGAGACAATCAAAAGAGTTTGATTTTATCAAAAATGAGAATGAACCTAGTACAAAAGGGTCAGTGGGAGCACTGTGATATTCCTAGTATTATATGTTGATATACTACTGATAAGGAATGACACGCCAATGCTACAATCAGTAAAGATAAAATTGCCTAAACATTCCTCCATGAATAACTTGGGAGGAACAACCTATAAATTGGGGATATAAATCTATATAGATAGATTTAAAAGGATGTTCGGCTTTACCTAATGAACGTATATTCATTTAATGCTAAAGGCGTTTAGCATGGCAAACTCCAAGAGAGGTCTCATGATGATGAGCCATGGAATGTATCTCTCTAAAATTATCTCCAATTAAAAGAGAGATCGCATGAGTTACTATCATGTATGTAATGAATATACAAGGCTTGATGTTGATCAATCATATTCTAGAGATGATCACTGTAAGATAACGATAAACATCTTTAAGCAATTAACCGGTACTGAAGATGTGATCATGATTCATGGTAGGTCTGAATTAAAACCAGAGGGCTAAACAGACTCAAGTTTTTCAGACTGACCAAGACGATAACAAATCCACTTTAAGGTAAATCGTTAACTTGAAAGGTGGTGTAGTGAATTGGAAAAGTTCCAAACAGCAAAGAGGTGCTGGTTTAGTGACAAAGTATATAACTATAAATGAAGCTGCAAGTTGATTGTTTGGATAAAAAGTTCATTACAGAACTAGGAATAGTTCCTAAGTCTCATCTTGGATTCAAACAAGTGTTGCGGCACTTTCATTTGATTAGTGGAATCATTGAAAGAAGAAAAGTCACTATAGAGATAGTGGACTCTCGAGAACAACATTGCATATCCATTTACTGAAGCTTTATCCAAACAGCAGGATGATCGTCACTTAGAGAAGAAGGGTATTAGATACCATGGCGATTGGTTTTAGTGCAAGTGGAAGATTGAAAGTAGTATGCACATAAGCCAATCATATTTGATATGATGTAGCATATATTTTGTAATCTTATTCGGTTATTAAAGGCATTTTACATTATCTACATGTTGCTGTTATATTAAATGTGATAAACCCATAGTTTTGAGCAATGCTTTTAGAATCATGATGGGGATCATGCTAATGAGATCTAAATTCTAGATAGCTCACAAACTAAAATCGTTCCTAATCGTTAGATTACTAAAAAGGGGATTAGTGAATCCAGATAGATTAGTACATACGTTGCTTGCTCTTATGAAGAGGATGGTTGATCTCATAATCATTTGTGTGGAGATACTAAAGCAAGTATGTAGGTGCTTATTAGAGAATAAGTTCACTGAACGTGGCTCGCTAAGGAATACCTAATGGAGTTTTACTCGTCTGTCAATAGGAATTCCTCTAGTGATAGTAGTACAAGTGATCCTTGGACTTGAGATCATCATAGTATCTTGTGTATGGTGAGTTATACTTTGACATATCCCTTAAGACCCTTAGGGTATATCAAAGGATATGATTGGGTATAATAAGTTATACATGGAGATAGGTGAATGGTCAACAAAGAATCTACCACTTCTAATAAAAGGAGTGAATGTCCTATGTGATTTGATAAATGACGACTCAGAAGTCTTTGGCCAAAGCAGAATGAAATTAGAAAAGAGTTTCTAATTTGCATTAATCAGAGTTGTGCATTTGAGAATCGAAATACATATAATTAAATAAAATAAGACTTGACAGTAATTTCATGTCTTATATTTAATTGGGACATTGTATGGTAGAATTATTGAATTGTACGGTAACTATTCACTGAAAGGTTCTTTTGTGATTAATGTTGAAATCTATATTATCTGGAAAGTCGTTGATCGCTAAGGGGGCTTACCCTTATTGTAGAATAAATATTATTTATTTAAATGAATTAAATAGTTTAATTTATTTATTTAAATAAAATTAGAATTTTTCTAATTGATTTATTCACAACCGGTTTAATATGGAGAACCTAAAGGGTCACACCGCAAAAAGAAAATATTTATTTTAGAAGTAAATGGCATAATTGTAATAATAAGTTAAGTGTATTTAATTTAGTCTATGGAGATAGAATAAATTAAATAGCTTAATATTTATTATTTAATATTTTAAAAATATTAAATATAAATTAATAAGAGGAGTCTTATTATTATTATTACTATTACTATTATTAAATTCCTAATAGGGATTGGGAATTAATTAATAGAAGTACTCACTTATGAATTCCTAATTGGATTAGGAGTTCAATTAATTAAAGGAGTTCAATTAAAATAAAAACCCTAATCCTAAATAGTTTAGGAGGGTTCCATATATCTATAAATTAGAGCAGTCTTATCATGATTTAGGGTTAGACAGTTAAACTGTTAGACAGTTACACACTCTTCCATAAGAATTGGAGAGAGAGAGTACTTGCAATTTCTATAGAGATAGAAACTAGGGTTTTGCCAACACCCATCTTCTTGAATAACTATTCTTCCTTGGTGGATCACCTCTAGAGGCCAAACACTTGGGTGGCTAACATTGATCAAAGCAAATGAATTCAAGGAGAACGCGAAGGAATTGGAGGTGAACTTGTACCCGAGGAAGCACGGTTCTACGAGGGTATAATTTCTTAATCTCTATCTCTTTCGTTAATTGATAATTGAACACAAGGAAAGATCATGGTGATGGCTTGTATGAAAAATTTTAAAATCCGTTTTATTGCGCTTCCGCACTATTTATGTAATTTGATTGCATATTCGCGCTATATACAAACCTAACAAATTCCTGCTAGGTACATACACAAGAACTGTAAAGTAGATATTAAGGGAAATGTGATGACTGCAGACCTTATCCCAATCAAACTTTGGGAATTTGACATTATTTTGGGAATGGATTGGCTATTCAATTATGGAGCGATAATTGATTGCCGAAAAAAAATGTATTAACCTTATGACTCCGTCAAAGGTTACTTGACGGCAGCAAGTCGCCTAGGCAAGCGAGTTGTCTGACGATGATGCAGGGCAGAAAGTTGTTAAGACAAGGCTGTATGGGATACTTAGCCTACATAGTTGATACTCGAAAAGAGAGTCCACAATTAGAAGAGATACCCGTCGTAAGGGACTTTGTAGACGTCTTTCCAGACGATTTGCCAGGACTTCCACCAGATAGGGAAGTTGAGTTTGTAATCGATTTGGCGCTAGGAACTGCCCCGATATTGAACGCTCCATACCGTATGGCCCAGGGAAGTAATTCTCCATTTTCGCCTGCGTACTCTCAGGGAAGTAATTCTCAAAAAACAACGTCTTGAATGCTTCCCACGCCACGACTCCAGTTCCAGCTTTGCTCTGATTGGCTTCCACCAAAAGTTAGCCTCACCTTTCATTAAGTACGTAGCAAAAACTGTCTTCTACTCCTCAGCGACTCTAGCGATGACAAAGGCCTTTTCAATCTCCTTTTTCCATGACTGGGCCTCTATCGGGTCCGCTATTCCCCTAAACTCCGGCGGTCCTACTGCCTTGAAGTCTTTAAAATTGGCTAAGTGGTTGCGCGTCTGGTTTCCTGCGGTAGTCGTTTGATTCTGCAGAGCTTCGGCCATCATGTTGATAAAGTCTTGCATTGGGTTTGGTTGAGTTTCCTCTGCATTGTTAACCGACTCTTCGACCCCTTGGTTTCGTAGGATTCGTCTGGGCGGCATTATCTGTTTAAACAAAGTCCAGACACGTTACTCGGGTTTATAAACATATAAGTATTTAACATGTAATACAACATTGTACTCGAACAATCGCATGACCATCGTGTGGGAGATCTAGATTACCCAACCTCGGGAATTCTACTTTTACCCGATTAGTAATTTAAGTTGCTAAAATACCGATTCAGTTTTACTGAATTAACATAACCATTGAAGTGACGGTTTACCAGGTAAAATTCTCAAACACATACCATAATAATGTATTTATATTCATATACCAACTTTAGTGTTTTACACGTTCATCACAGGTATATTACTATAAATGCTACCATCTCATTTAATATAACAAAAGATGGGATTCACTTAGACCATTCTTTTCTTCCTACATAAATGGAAGTACATCCTACATACGAACTACCTCGCACCTACTGAGGTTAATACAAACTCTAGTAAATCAAAAGTAGTACCAATATCACTGCTCAAGGCATAACTACCCACCTCCAACTATCCTCTAAGGGACACAAGGTGAAGACAACTCAACGCTTGCTCTCACTACTGGAGGGCAGATCCATCCATTTGGCGTCGAACTGCATAAAGGCGATGTCTAAGGTTCGCTCCAAATCATATATCTTCCCATTTTAGCTTTCATCTCATCCCTCAACTGTCCTAACTGTAGCTCTCTCTGCTGCAGCCTCCCTCGCAACTCGGCTAACTCAGCCTGGGCCTGGTAAGCAGCGTTCTTATACTGCTGCTCAGTAATCTGGAGGGTGTGGTCCTGTGTCTCTAGTTGTTCAGCCCTAACCTCTAGGGCGTCCCTCGCCAGCAAATCTCCTATCACCTCAGGCTCTATGGGTTCCTGGTTCACTGAACAGCTATCTTGACTCTCCTCCGACATCCTACAAACACCACACAATAATCAACATCAGTACCACAATAAAATATATTCATTGATAAAATGAAATAATATTTTATTCGGTACAACTAGAACTCGATGAATCTCCTCAATCCATCACCTATATACTCTATATGAGTTTTCTACTAAGGTTATAACCTAGGTTTCTCATTCCTAACGTTTATAACCTACAGCTTTGATACCAACCTGTGACACCCCCGAATCCTGGTTTCCCTTTTCCTTTGTCCCTTTTGACGTTTTTGCCTTAGCTGAAATAAAAATCATGATATAGCAAGGGTAAGCAACTAGTTTGCTTAGCAAGTTTATACACAAGGGAGATATATCATGAATAGAAGGAAATTTCGCTTTCAATGTTCAACGACAGTATAAAATTGTGAAGAAACATGAATTAATAGTCAACAATTGAATATTCGAATAATTGAATGACAATTACTGAGTGGTTGGAAATAACCATAGACATTTGCCAAGGTTCTCAGCATTTAAACTGGACCTCTTAAAAAGTTTTGGTAATCAAGGGGATCAGCCTTTCATACCCCGTGATTTATGCATAAACACTTAATAACTAGCATTGATATCATGCCTTAATCAAATTTATCCTTTTCTCAGCCAAGAGTTCTTACCATAACAATTTAATAAGAACTGCTTTTAAAATACATTTGATTTCACAAATTTAGACATGCTTGATCTAGCTGATACAAATAGCATAGATCTATCTTATAAACAGTTCATGCTTGAAAGAACCTTAACTTAATTAACAATTCAATAATAATAGAATAGGAATTTAATTGCACAAGGTGCGAATCTCAATAACCAGTATAGATGTGAATAATCAACAATAATTATTCACTAACATGCTTCGAAAATAATAACTCGAGTTTGAGTTAGGGAACTTGCCTGTCTGCTCAGCTACAAATAATTCTAGCTTTAACTAATTGGCCTTGAAGAACCTAACATTGATAACGTCGATCTATCAATTAGTACTGCGTAGTTGCATTTCGATACGCTTACTCATGCTATTTATTTAACAATTAAACAAATCACTTAGCACACATAAGCAAATAAACTATCGCAAATCCTATAAGACACTTAATTGATCTTTATGTTGATGGTTTAATTAATTAACAATGTTTCCCTTAAGTGATAATCACTTATTAACCTCTAAGCAATTTATTATAATTGTTAAATTAATTAACATTACTATTTCTTAAGTAATATTCATTTATTAAACCCTTAAACAATTTATTATGATTGTTTAATTAATGAGTTATTTAAACTCTCTCTATTTTATTAACTCTATCTTTATTTAATTACTATTAAATAGTAATTAATTAATTATCTTTAGTTATTATTATTATAATAATAACTAATCAGGTTTATTTATTATTTAAAGTTAATCAAATAATAAATAATTAATTAGTGCGTAACAATTATCTTTAGTTATTATTTAATAATAAATAATAACTAATTAGATTTATTTATTATTTAAAGTTAATTAAATAATATATAATTAATTAGTAAATATGAATTATCTTTAGTTATTATTTAATAATAAATAACTAATCAGGTTTATTTATTATTTAAAGTTAATCAAATAATAAATAATTAATTTATAATTCTTAATTATCCTTAATCATTAATTAATAATAATTAAACAATAATCATATATTCAGAAAACATAAGATTTAATGTGCAAAACTTAATTTTTGTGCATTTACTAATTTTACAAAATTTAATAATATCATTAAAGTATTTTAAATTAATTAAAATACGTCTGGATGGCAGTATTGTAAATAAGTTGAAATCCGAACGGAGGGGCAAAACGGTAAATTCCCCGCCCGGTGCCTTCCGCGCATTGCGCGTAGCCCTCCCCCCTAGACAAAACGACGTCGTGTGAGCGCCAGGCGCTTAACCTTTAACCCTAGCCAAAACGACGCCGTTTGGCGCTACTACTTGACAGACTGGCGCGCCATGCGCGACCAGTCCATTTTTTTTTTCCAGGTGCGCGCCATGCGCGGCCGGTCTTGACCCACTCGTGCGGAAGCCTTCCAGGGAGTTTTCAAAGCTACCCAAAAGGTTTTAATACCATCAGGCAAGTTTTATACTCCAAATAAATTCCAAAAAAATATATCCATGACTACAAAAATATTTCTAATATTAAGATAAAATATTTATGACTTAAATCAATATTTTTCACCCATAAATTTTATACTCCAATAAATAATATTACTCCCATGTTTTAGCATACAAACCCACCAAAACATGTTACAAAAATTTTAAAACCTATATATGCTATCAATAAAGCATACAAGACTGATCTCTTCTTATATAGCTTTAAACCATATTTGATAAACATAATTTTGCAATAATATAGATCTAGCAAGATAAAACTTAGATCTAGCAAAATAAAACTTAGATCTAGCAAAATAAAACTTAGACCTATACACGCTTCATTCCTTCCATAAGCATCAACAACAAACATAAAAATATAATCTCAACACAACAACTAGGGTTTGAAGAAATGAAGATCCATACCAAGATCTTGAACACCACCTCCTCTTTAAGTTTCTCAAGATTTGCTCTTGCTTTTTCTTCAAACTCTCACTAACACAATCTCAAGCTCACAAACTCTCTATACTTGGTGAATAATAAATGAACAAACCCTTACTATCATTGGTGAGGGGTCCTATTTATAGGAAAGTAGAGACCATGGGCAAAATAGTCATTAATCATGACTAGGCAAGGGCAATTTGATCAAGTCATCAATAATAGAAAGCTTCCTAGCAACTTCCTCAAGGGTATTTTAATCATTACGTATTTTAATCATTACCCAACTTCTTTTAAGGTTAAAATAGTCTTTTCGTAAAATCTTAATTATCCATTAGTTATTAACCATTCTTCATTGGTTATTAGACATTGGTTATTATCTTGTCATAATTACATTGTTTAAACACAATGGTTATTATCCCGCCATAATTACATTGGTTATTAACCACTTGGATATACAATGGTTATTGCCCCTTCATAATTACCTTGGTTATTAACCACTCTTGGCCATTTTAGCCATTACACACCAATTCCTATACTTGACTCACATATGGTTATTTCTTAACCATAGTTATATCATACCTGCCAACACAAGTATAGACACATCTTATACATCTCCCACCAATTAACCCAAGTTGGTTTAAATAGAACACAACGTTAACTCATTAAATTAAATTAGATTTAATTAATAAGGACGTTCAAAATCCACGGGCATTACATCCCTCCCCCCTTATAAAAATTCCGTCCTCGGAATTGCAAAAATAGGGTTACTCAAATAAAAACGGATAATTCGCTTTCATTTTCTCTTCGAGTTCCCACGTAGCTTCTTCGACTGCGTGATTCCTCCAGAGAACTTTGACGGAATGGACGGTCTTGTTTCTCAGCTTCTGTTCCTTTCTATCGAGAATCTGGACAGGAACTTCCTCGTACGTTAAGTCCTTCTCGACTTGGATTGGTTCATAGGAGATAACGTGCTTATATCCTGGGTTATACGGCCACAACACTGACACATGAAATACGTTGTGAATGTGCACAAGTTCAGGAGGTAACGCTACCTCGTACGCCACCTCGCCGATTTGCCTCAAAATCTCGAATGGTCCTATGAACCTAGGGCTCAATTTGCCCTTCTTCCCAAACCGGATCTTTCCTTTCCAAGGAGATACCTTCAAAAATACAAAGCTACCAACTTCAAAGTCCCGCTTCTGACGATGTAAGTCGGCATATTTCTTCTGGCGATCTTGAGCTGCTACCAGCCGGTTTCTGATCAGTCGCATGATGTCTGTAGTCTGCTGCACCATTTCTGGTCCCAACAATCTTCACTCCCCGACCTCATACACCTTTGGTGTAAATCCAAACCAAACTTCCTTTGGTGCGGACTCTGATGTCAAACTGAGATGAACAACCCTTATATAGGGGATTATTTTACACGTTAGTGTTTAGATGTTGTGCACATACATGGTATAAAGGGTTGATCCCCCTAAGTATGAGAAGTAAGGTCTATACAGTCTTACGACTGTTAAAGGTTTAAAGTAGAAATACTTGATAACCTGGGACATAGTTCGTGGTCTTGTGACCTTCAGATGTTCTTTTGATTCTTGTATTCTAATCTTGATTCAAAAGTCGAGAATTCGATTATCCAATATCCATTGATTATTCAGATGTTATTACTATTTTATTGTGTTACTTGATGGGCAATTGTTGCTCACCCTTGCATAATAACATTGCAGCTAAAGTTGAAAGAGTTGACGAGCCATCCACTAGTAAGGGCAAAGGCAAAGCAAACAAGTGATGAAGACTTGTTTAGTTTATTTAAATGATGTTTATGTAATAGACTTATATTATGTTTCCGCATTGATGTTTTATTAAGGTTAGATGACCTGGGATTTTATTTGTTAAAGATGTTGTAACCCTTTAAAGGGAGATTTCTATTTTAATCAAGAGTTTCATTTATATTTGAATGGGTAGTTAGATGTGATGTGATGTAATTGGATAGTGAACACCAAATCTTGTGAAAAACAAAGTACCCGGATTTGGGGGTGTCACAACAAATGTGCATGGTTATTTCAAACCACTCTGTAATTATCATTCAAGTATTCAAATATTCAATTGTTGGCTATTAATTCATGTTTCTTCACAATTTACACTGTTGTTGAGCATTGAAAGCGAAACTTCTTTCTAACCATGATATATTTCCCTTGTGTATTAACTTGCTAAGCAAACTAGTTGCTTACCCTTGCTATATCATGATCTTTATTTAAGTTAAGGCAGAAATGTCTAAAGGGGACAAGGGAAAAGGGAAGGTGCAAGAGTAGTTGTTTGATCAGGCTTATGTACTAGTTTATCTTGAATGTCATTTGGTTATGTAAACTTTTTAATGTATTAAGAGTACATTTTAAGTTAAGGTTAAAGAACTTTGGGACTATGATAGTAAGACTTTATTACTATTTCGATAAACATTGTAAGTTTATTATTCCGCATTAGTTAGAAAGTATGTTTGTTGTTAAGTATCGTGAACACCGAATTCGAGGTACTGGTATCTGAATTTGGGGATGTCACAGGTTGGTATCAAAGTTATAGGTTATAAACATTAGGAATAAGAAACCTAGGTTATAACCTTAGTAGAAAATTCATATAGAGTATGTAGGTGATGGGTTGAGGAGATCCATCGAGTTTAGTTGTGCTGAATAAAATATCATTTCATTTTATCAAAGAATATATTTTATTGTGGTACTAATATGGGTTTATTGTGTGGTGTTTGTAGGATGTCGGACAAGAGGCAAGATAGTCACTCCGTTGATCAAGATCAGGGAGATCCGACATAGGAGGCCGTAGAATACGATGTGATGGAGGATACCCCTCATGATGAATTGATAAGAGACTTATTGGCCAGGAACAACGAGTTGGAGGGTAGAATTGCCCACTTGGAAGAAAAGAACCACACCCTGCAGGTTACTGCGCAGAATTATAAGGATGCTTTGTATCAGGCACAGTTAGTATCACCACAGATTCAGGAGAGTCTGGAGCTGATCAAGACCAAGCTAGTGGAAAAGAGGATTGAGAATCAGGCTCTTAAATTCGAGTTTGATTTAGATATAGTTGAGAGGATAAGAACTGATATGGCTTGGATCGAGGCAGCTAGGATGGTGGATCAGCTGCGAGAGGAAATGGCGGCCAAGGACATTAGGATTGACACCTTGGGAAGGGCACTAGACACTGCCTATATGGGCCAGAGAGCTGGGATGGTGAGGATGCACTTCGAGGTTGGAGAGTCTAGTCGATCTGTTCGGCGTCAAGTGCATGGACGTTCATGCTAGGCTCAAGAGGATGGGCATGATGACGAGACTCCTCAGGATGAGCAGTGATGTTGGTAGATATGTCATGTAGTTAGATGCACTAGTACTACTATTGATTTACTATTGTTTATATTAACCTCAACAAGTGCGAGGTAGTTCGTATGTAGGTTGTACTTTCCATTTATATAGGTAGAAAAGAATGGTTTAGGTGAATCCCATCTTTTGTTATTTAAAATGGGATGGTAGCATTTATAGCAATATACCTGTGATGAACGTATAAGGCACTAAAGTTGGTATATGAATATAAATGCATTATTATGATATGTGTTTCAGAATTTACCATGTAAACCGTCTATTTAATGATTATGATAATTCAGTAAAACTGAATCGGTATTTTTTTAGCAACTTAAATCACTAATCGGGGAAAGCAGAATTCCAAAGTTGGGTAATCTAAAGCTCCCACACGATGTTCATGCGATTGTTCAAATATAATATTTTATTACATGCTAAATACTTATATGATAATAAGACCCGAGTAACGTGTTAGGACTTTGTTTAACCAGATAATGCCGCCCAGATGAGTACTACGAAACCCAGAGATCGAAGAGTCGGTTAACAATGCAGAGGGAACTCAACCAAACCCAATGCAAGACTTTATTAACATGATGGTAGAAGCTATACGGAATCAAACACCAACCACAGGAAACCAGACAGGAAACCAACTAGCCAATTTTAAAGACTTCAAGGCAGTAGAACCGCCGGAGTATAGGGAAACAGCGGACCCGATAGAGGCCCAATCGTGGATAAAGGAAATTGAAAAGGCCTTTGTTATTGCTAGAGTCATTGAGGAGCAGAAGACAATTTTTTGCTACCTACTTAATGAAAGGTGAGGCTAACTTTTGGTGGGAAGCCAATCAGAGCAAAGTTGGAACTAGAGTCGTGACGTGGGAAGCATTCAAGACGTTGTTTTTCGAGATTTACTTCCCTGAGAGTACGCAGGAGAAAATGGAGATCAAGTTTTTGGAACTTAAACAGAAAAATTTGTCAATGTCAGAGTACGCTGCAAAATTCAATGAATTGGCCAGATTCGCCCCACATCAGGTGGACACTGAGGTGAGGAAGGCAAGAAGATTCGAAAATGGGTTAAAGCCATGGATCTATAGCAAGGTAGCGGTTTTACAAATTACTTTGTTCTCAACTTTGTTGGAGAAAGCTCTCATTGCTGAAGGTGGAAGTGAAGCGGTTTCGAAATATAATTGGGAAAAGAACAAGAAGAAGGTAGGAGGAAATGTGAATGTTAGCAATGGTGGCAACAACAACAAGAAGCGTAAATAGAACAGTGGAGGTAGCAATTCTGAAATTCAGCAAGGGAGCATGTAGCAGAAAAGGCAGGTATGTGGAAATTACAGAAAGGGTCACTTGGGAGAGTGCATGAAAGGAAAAATGGTTTGCTATACCTGTGGACAAGAAGGGCATATTTCACCCAATTGTCCTAACGTAAAGAAAGGAGGTTGTTTTAATTGTGGAGAAGTGCGACATCGGAGCAAGGACTGTCCAAGGAAGAAAAAGCACGGATGGCAGAAGCGGCAATAGGGGCAACAACATGAGGGCAACTACTGGAGGACCATCTCAGCCAAATAAGCCAACAACGAGGACCTTCAACATGACAGTGCAAGATGTTGTGGCATCTAGGGAGGTGGTGTCAGTTATTATTCCAATCAACGACATAAATGCCTATGTGCTATTCGATTTGGGAGCTTTATGCTCTTTTGTATCTGATGAATTTACGCAAGGATTTAATTTACCTAGTGAACTATTAGAACACCTGATGCATGTAGAAGTAGCGAACAAAGAAATTATCCCTGCAAACTACATTTATAGGAATTGCTGTGCTGATTTGAGAGGGTTTAAGCTTAACGTGGATTTGCTACCGATTCGTCTTGGAGAGTTTGATGTAATCCTTATAATAGATTGGTTAGTGAGTCACAGGGCAATCATTGACTGTAAGAAAAAGTGCGTACACTTGAAGACTTCGAGTAAGTCGAAGGTGGTATTTCATTGTAGTAAGTCGCCGAGGCAATCTTGTTGTCTGACGACGATGCAGGCAAGCAGGTTGCTTAGGAAGGGTTCCATATGTTATTTAGCTCATGTGGTTGATACTCGAAGAGTAAAGGGTAAGCTAGGTTAGATACCGATTGTAAGGGAATTCACTGATGTTTTCCCAGATGATTTACCGGGTTTGCCGCCGGATAGAGAAGTGGAATTCGTAATCGATTTAGTATCGGGCACCGCACCAATCTCAAAGGCACCATACAGGATGGCACATATGGAGATGAAAGAATTGATTATTCAACTGCAGGAACTACTAGATAAAGGGTATATCCGTCCGAGTGTATCTCCATGGGAAGCGCCAGTTCTATTTGTGAAGAAGAAAGATGGATCGCTGAGGCTCTGTATTGACTACATGGACTTGAATAGGGTTACCATTAAGAACAAGTATCTGCTGCCCAGAATTAATGATTTGTTTGATCAATTGAAGGGAGCGAAGTACTTTTCGAAAATCGACTTGAAGACGGGATATCACCAACTGAAAGTGAGGCGGGAGGATATTCCAAAAACAGTATTCAGAACTCGATACAGACATTTTGAGTTTCTGGTGATGTCGTTTGGGTTGACAAATGCGCCAACAGCATTCATGGACATGATGAACAGAGTGTTCAAGCAGTACTTGGACAAGTTTGTTGTTGTGTTCCTTGATGACATTCTGGTATACTCGAAGACGAAGGAGGAGCATGTTGAACATCTAAGAATTGTGTTGGAATCCTTGAGGAAGGAGAAGTTGTGACACCCCCAAATTCAGGTACCAATACCTTGAATTTGGTGCTCACGATAAAGTACATTCATACACCTCTAAACAACATAAGTCAACTAATGCGAAATAAATAAACATATGTTGTTCATTACAAAAGGTTTGCTACGGTCCCAAGGTCTATAACCTTAAATAGAATACATCGTAGAATACAATAATATTACAAAACGATTCCACGATTACATAACGGGATAGTCGTATAACTATTCCTTAAGCTTTCCTTTGCCTTTGTCCACATTGGAACTCCCCGGCTTAACTGCAATAGGTTCATGATATAGCAAGGGTGAGAAACTACTTTGCTCAGCAAGTTTAAAATGAATAAAGGATACATCATAAATGGATAAGAATAATAGCCGCATAGATCAACAATTTATGAACATTGATGAAATAGCTGAAATGACATAACCAAAGTTCAAATGGAACAAGGAATATTAATTATTTAGTTCTGAGTGGTCCAACCGACCATGAACTTGGCCAAAGAGTCAATCATCCCTAACCCTTTAAAACCGGCCCCTGTCAGTAGTACTCGAGGGGATCAGCCTCTCGTACCCCATGTATATGCATAACATTAAATCCTGACTGTATAGGATAGCCAGCACCTATACTCCCCTATTAAGGGTTGCTCTCTCAGTCCAAGAATCTATACCAACAACTAGTTTGGATAGCTTTTAAAATAATAACCTGTACATGTCTAGCCGAAATAAATGGCGTAGACTATCTCCTTAAACAGTTCATGAATGAAGAATTTAAACATTTCACAGTCCAACAACAGATAATGAATTCAAATGCATAAGCTGTGAATATCAATAATTTATCCTCGATGTCGAGTAATTGACAATAATTAATCCACTAATATAATTTGAAAGTAATAACTCGATCTGAGTCATGAGACTTGCACAATATACAACATTTGTATAAAATAGGAAACCTACTCGAATGGAAACAGGTGAGTAGGGAACTTGCAACAATATAGAATGATTGCCCAATTAATAAACAACTCGCACAATAAACAAAAGTTGTACGGTTGAGAAAACCTGCCCAATCTTATTTTGAGCTAGGATAAGGAAACTTGCATTCAATATATAGAAAGAATGAAGTTAGGGAACTTGCCTGAAGCGCTGCTACAATATTACAACACACGCTCCTTAATATCCTACACAATTAGGTACATATTCACATACAATTAGTCACACACGGGATACCAAATATTTGTTTACACAACTCTATAATGTCCCATTCAAATAAGAAACAAAATATTAAACAAGGTTATGCCCACTAGTTACGGCGTTACGACGCTTGCACGTCTATACGCCCAACTTGCCTATTCGAATGCCCAAGCGACACGCAATTGCGTATGCCTAACACGCCCATTCGATTTATCTAATACTTATTGGTTAATTCTAAGTATCATTATAAATCATAATAATCATGTTATGAAAGTTAGAACATCTTTTTACAAGGTCGGGGGCATTACGTGTGCAAATGCGCATGCCCGACGTCCTCCGATTCACCCCAATTACGCATCAGTCCTATAAATGGCAAATTTAGACCATGATACAGACGTCAAATCGAAAAACTTAAAGAACAAAAGTTGTAGGTCTACTCTTCCGCTTTCCGAATCATCTTGAATCATCTAATTTCGAGTTCGTATGAGAAAGTTATGGACATTTTACTACAGGAGGTCAAAACAGTCCACTCGGGCATGTATGCGCCTGACACGTGTCCGGCGCAGCTGCGCCCAATTTGGCCTTATGAACAGCGCAGCTGCACCATTCATACAGGCCCAGAATCTGCAGAATTCTCCAGACGCAAATTTCTGCCCTCTTTCCACTCCGATCTCCATAACTTCTTCCATACACGTTCAAATTGGTTCATTTCGGACTCTATGGACTCCTAACTCATGGGGCTACAACATATCAAAAATTTAGAGCTACCCATTAACATTAACATGGCTAAATCTTAGGCCAAAGTACAAAGTAGTACAAAAATTCGGAGTTCTTGGTGTTCTTGGTGTTCTTCACCAAAATCACCATAACTTATTCGTTTTAAGAGCTTTTTACTCCATTCCAGTTGGGTGATGATCCTCAATCGTAAGAGCACATCACAACAACCATAAACACAACATCTAACGTCAAAGATTTACACAGTTCTTGACCAAACAGTCCGTATAGTCCATTTCTTTCTCCTTTATGCATAGGTCCGAATCATTCGTTCTTTGTTCCACTTTTGGATGTTATTAATGGATGTTTTAAGTCATTAACAACATATAAACTCATTCATTAACAACTAACAACATCACAACAACAAAATACGAAGTCTACCATTAATGAACCAAAAACTCTAGGAAAGCTTGAAATGAAAGAGATGAATTTGGTTTTGATGTTCTAACCTCTTGTAGCTTCCTTCTTAGTAGCTAGAGGGTTGTTACAATGGCTAACTTCCTTCTTCTTCTTCTTCTTCTTCGTTCGTCCGACTGACTCTCTCTCTCTGTTTTCTATTTCCAGCAATTCCTTCTCTTTCTCTCTCCTTGTATCACTCTATCTCCTCTCAAATCTCACTCTATACTCTCACTAATCTGCAGAACCAACTTTGGAAGAGGAATGAAATGGAAATGGAATAGGGACTGAGCAGCACTTCGGGGGAATTTAGGGAGTCCAACTGAGTGGTTTAAACATTCAAGAGTAATGTTGTGAAATAAGGAATTTCAATACATAGAGCTTGGTGAACATAGCATGCTGCCGACCACCTCCTCTTTCCTTGCATTTGATTGGTTAATTTCAAATTAATGAACACTGTTTGGGTGACACACAAATAAATAATACCCGAATAGTCTCTGCCTATATCCGAAAACTCCTACTTCTGTACCAAAATAGCACAATAACTCTACCCAAAATTAAAATGGATACTCCCATAAATTATTGGGATGCATAAAAATAATTATTATGAGATTTGTCCAAATATTCGGAACACCCATATAATACATTTCAGATACGGATAAAATCACGTATCAGCCTGAATAAAATTTCTGACGCTTGGAAAAATTATTCGTACGCATACACGTATTTATGAAATTTATTGAAATCAAAAAAGACACAAAAATAATTTGGTGTAAATAGTGCCTCGGGAAATGTGCCCCGTGAATAGTGATTTAGCGACACTACGCGAAATCAATTATTCACTTAAACAAAACTATAACACGTAAAATTTCATACATTCGCTTCACCCAGGTTGTCACACAACCTTTAAAAATGCAACAAAAATAATATTAATAAAATATAATATATTCATTAATATTCAAAAATTTAAATTACAAGGCAAAATCCAAAATTCCCGGTCGTTATATCCTCCCCTCCTTATAAGAATTCTGTCCCCAAAATTTCAACCTAGAGGCAGAAAATCTTAACAAAGGTTCACTCAAAAAGATGTGGATAATTCTTCCTCATCTTCTCTTCTATCTCCCACGTAGCTTCTTCAGCTGCGTGGTTCCTCCAAAGGACTTTAACCGAATGGATGACCTTATTTCTTAACGTCTGCTCTTTCCTATCTAATATCTCGATATGAATCTCTTCATATGACAAGTCTCGCTCAAATTGAATCGGTTCATAGGATATCACATGCTTGTAGTCGGGTTTATATGGTCGCAACACGGAAATGTGAAAAACATTATGAATATACTCAAGCTCAGGAGGTAGAGCTACCTCGTACGCCACTTCACCTACCCTCTTTAAAACTTCAAATGGTCCTACGAACCTAGGACTCAATTTTCCCTTCTTACAAAATCTGATCTTCCCCTTCTAGGGAGATACTTTCAAAAATATAAAGCTGCCAACTTCAAAGTCTCGCTTCTGACGATGTAAATCGGCGTATTTCTTCTGTCGGTCCTGAGCCGCTACCAATCGATCTTTTATCACTTTGACGACATCCACGGTCTGCTGCACCAATTCAGGTCCCAACAGTCTCCGTTCACCAACTTCGTCCCAACACAGTGGTGTTCGGCACTTCCTCCCGTATAATGCTTCGTATGGCAGCATGCCAATACTTGCATGATAACTGTTATTATAGGCAAACTCCACCAATGGCAGGTGATCATCCTAGCTGCCTTTAAAATCCATCACACATGCTCTAAGCATGTCCTCCAGTGTCTGAATCGTTCGCTCATTTTGTCCATCTGTTTGAGGATCATACGCCGTACTCAACCTCGACTAGGTTCCCAACCTTTCTTGTAAGCTCTTCCAGAAATTTGACGTAAAACGCGGATCTTTGTCAGACACAATAGATACCGGCACTCCATGTCGTGACACAATCTCTTTCACATATAACTTTGCTAGCTGCTCCAGATTGTACCTTATCTTGATCGGTAGAAAATGTGCAGATTTAGTTAAATGATCCACGATCACCCAGATCGCGTCATAACCCTTCTGAGTTAGTGGGAGTCAAGTCACAAAATCCATCGTAATATGCTCTCGCTTCCACTCCGGAATATCCAGTGGTTGTAGCAGTCCACCCGGTTTATGATGTTCTGCCTTTACCCTCTGACATGTCAAACATCGTCCAACACATTCCGTGACCTCCCTTTTCATGTTCGGCCACCAGAAGTGTTGGCGCAAGTCTTGATACATCTTAGTACTACCAGGGTGTACTGAATACTTTGTAGAATGAGCTTCTTGCAAAATCTCTTCTCTCAACTCTGGAACCATCGGTATCCAGATCCTCCCTTCAAACCTTAGCAGTCCTATGCTATCCGTTTTGTACTTTAATTCATCTTCTTCTAAGATTCGCTTCTTTATGGCAACATATTCATCATCCTTTTCTTGAGCCTCCATTATCTTGTCTAATAAACTCGGACTCGCCTCTACTGCGAATAGTTTCTTGTCTGCAATCGTCGGATACTTGACTTCCAACTCCAGTCTTTCCATATCCTTGATCAGTTCCTCTTCAGCTGTCAGCATCATCAACTTATCTCTGCCCTTCCTACTTAAAGCATCAACTACTACATTAGCCTTACCGGGATGGTAGAGAATCTCACAATCGTAGTCCTTGATCAACTCTAACCATCGCCTCTGCCTCATTTTTAATTCCTTTTGAGTGAAGATATACTTCAGACTTTTGTGGTCTGTGTATATCTCACACTTCTCCCCATACAGGTAGTGCCTCCAAATCTTCAGAGCAAACATTACTGTCGCTAGTTCCAGGTCATGAGTCGGATACCCCTTCTCATAGTCTATCAGCTGTCGTGACGCGTACGCAATGACCTTCCCATGCTGCATCAGTACGCACCCAAGGCCTTTGCGTGACGCATCACTGTACACCACAAATCCCCCTGTATTATGTGGCAGTGATCACACAGGTGTTTCACTAAGTTTCTTCTTCAACTCCAAGAAACTCTCTTCGCACTTATCCGTTCATACAAACTTTACAGTTTTCCTTATCAAATTTGTCAACGGTGTCGCTATCTTTGAAAAGTTCTGAATAAACCTCCGATAGTAACCCGCTAATCCCAAGAAACTTTGGACTTCTATCGGCGACTTCGGTTATTCCCAGTTTATCACTGATTCTACCTTTGTCGGATCCACTGATACCCCATCCTTGTCAATTACGTGCCTCAAAAACTGCACACCCTTTGTAGCCAAAATTCACACTTGGAAAACTTTGCATATAACTTCTCCCTTCTCAACGTTTCCAGGGCTATCCTCAAATGTTTGACATGTTCCTCCTCCGTCTTCGAGTAGACAAGAATGTCATCTATGAAAACGATGACAAATTTATCTAGGTATTGCTTGAACACTATGTTCATCATGTCCATAAATGTTGCTGGTGCGTTCGTCAGCCCAAACGACATCACCAAAAACTCAAAGTGTCCATATCGAGTTCTGAATGCTGTCTTTGGAATATCCTCCTGTCTCACCTTCAGTTGGTGATATCCCGTCCTCAAGTCAATCTTCGAGAAGTATTTCGCTCCCTTTAATTGATCGAACAAATCATTAATTCTGGGCAACGGGTACTTGTTCTTAATCGTGACTTTGTTCAACTTCCGATAGTCAATGCAAAGCCTAAGCGATCCGTCTTTCTTCTTTACGAACAGTACTGGCACTCCCCATGGAGATACACTTAGACGAATATACCCCTTATCTAACAACTCCAGCAGTTGAACCATCAATTTTTTCATCTCCACCGGTGCCATTCTATATGGTGCTTTTGAGATTGGTGCGGTTCCCGGTACCAAGTCGATCATAAATTCCACTCCTCAATCCGACGGCAAACCCGGTAACTCATCTGGGAAAATATCTGGAAATTCCCTTACAACAGGTATCTGACCCATTTCACTCCCTACTCTTTGAGTATCAACCACATGAGCCAGATAACCTATGCAACCTTTCCTTAGCAATTTCTTCGCTTGCATCATCGTCAGACACAAAGATTATCTAGGCGATTTACTACCATAGAATACAACCCTCGACTTATCTGAAGTCTTTAGGTGTATACATTTCTTCTGACAGTCAATCATGGCCCCATGACTAGACAACCAATACATCCCAAGAATTACATCAAATTCTCCTAGTCGTATCGGAATTAAATTTACACTAAGTTTATACCCGTTTATCTCAGCACAACAACTTCTATGGATGTATTTCACAGGAATAACTTCTTTATTAGCTACTTCCACATTCATTGGATTCTCTAATTTCTCACGAGGTAAGTTTAACCGTTTAGCAAATTCATCCGACAAAAAATGAACAGGTAGCTCCCAAATCAAATAATACATATGCATTAATATTATTGATCGAAATAATACCTGATATCACATCCTTTGATTCCATCGCATCCTGCACTGTCATGTTGAAGGTGCGTGCTACTGGACTGTTCTGTTGTGTTGGTCCTCCGATAGTCAGCTTACTGTTGTTCCCTTGGTTAGCACTACCTGCATCACTCTTCCTCTTTGGGCAATCCTTCTTTTGATGATTTGAAGCGCCCCAAGAAAAATAACTTCCTGCCTTCGCCTTTGGGCATTGTGGGGCAAAGTGCCCCGGTTGACCACAGTTGAAACAGACTCCTTTTCCTTTCATGCATTCTCCAAAGTGATTCCTTCCACATTTCTCGCATTTATTGCCCTTCTTTGCATCCCCTTCGGACTTGCTTTCGGATATCTGACTGTCGTTCCATTTTCTCTTATTTGGGTTACTTCCCCCACTGCTACTTTCCTTATGACCCTCATAGCTCTTTTTCTTTTTCTGATCTTGGTTGTTCTTTGCCAAAGCTTCATTTCCTCCCTCAGCAATGATTGCTTTCTCAAGTAACGTAGAAAATGTGTTGATCTGCAAACCTAGCTAACTCGTTAAATTTTACGGCATACTCCACAACTGACATGCCTCCTTGCTTTAGTTCCAAGAACTTTATCTCCATACTTGCCTGTGTGCTTGCTGGGAAGTAATTTTTGAAAAACAGCTCCTTGAAACGAGCCCATGCAATCGTGTCTTCCCCAGCTCGACCTTTGTTTGCCTTAAACCAGTAATTTGCCTCACCTTTCATCATGAAAGTGGCAAACGCCGTCTTCTGTTCTTCGGCCACTCGTGCGACCTCGAAAACTTTCTCCATTTCTTCTATCCATGTCTGGGCTTCAATCGGATCCGTAGTCCCACGAACTTCGTTGGCCCTACTAATTTGAAGTCCTTAAAGTTTGCCATGTGACTTCCTGGCTGATCAACTGTAGCGGCTTGTCTTCCCTGCATTGTTTCAGCTAACAAGTTCACAAAAGTCCTCATAGGGTCTGCCTGACCCTTCTCGTTATTCACCGACTCTTCCGCCCTTGTGTATCAGGGTTGTTTTCTCGGCGGCATTGTCTGTTTAAAAGCAAACCGTCGGCTTTTACTAATAGATTTATGCCATGAGCAATAGTCATTTAAGTCAGCAATTAAGACTAAAAGCATCTATCAAACAAGTTTGATTTAAAATAAAACAATTGCATTTATAATCATACACCACTATTTTAATACAACCCAACTCAACACGTGGCATACTTCTATAAACACTAAATGACATAGTCTGCCAATCATTAACTATCCCCTAACAAACAAAAGTGGGGAATAATAACCTTCCACCCCTCTATCAGGAACAAAAATCGGGGCTCATATACTATCCCATGCACGCTACAAGCATATGGATTTACAACATAAGTAAGCCCCTATTACAACAAAATTGGGACCTATTGCGAACAAAGTGCTAAAAATAACACATCACCGCCTGCTGCGGCGAATTGCAACCCTGAGCTCCCGTCAAGCCAGCCTGTCGACCACTCGGCGCCTAATCACGCGCGCGCTGCTCCCCTCATCCCTGGGGTACCTCCTCACCCTGTCCCTCAGTCTGCTAATAGAAGTAGTCAAGCCTAAATGGAGGGAATCAATCACTATAGTCCGGGATGCCAACTGCTCTATAGCCTCATCTTTCTCTAGACGAGTAGTCTCCAGCTGATTCTCTACCTGCTCTATCTGTCCTACCAACACCACATTCCTCTCTAACAGGTCATAAACCATGACACCAAGACGAACAGAAGCCCCACGCCGACCGTGAACCTCTCCCTCTAGCTCGGCAATCCTCTGGTCCTTTTCTTGCAGCTTCTGGGTCAACTCAGCCTTTTCCCCCAAAGTCTGATACACCAATGACCTGTACTGCTCCTCTCGATCCTGGTGATCCTGGTTCTGCTCCTCTAAATGGGCTACTCAATTCTCGAGCTCCTCATTCCTAGTTGTCAGCTCTTCGATGAAGTCACTAGCAGTAGTGCCCATGCCATCTGCATACTAAGGTGGCTCATCATCCTCCGTCACTGGATCCTCCTCGGGGTTATCATCCTCCCCCTTGTCGCTTACCAGCCTCAGCACTCTTCCGGTAACTAGCTCCTCCTCAGAACCATACTCGGCCTCAGACTCATCCCTAGTGTCCATCATCTCTGGCTCACTCGGCTGCCCCTCCACTAAATGCCCTGCGTCCACATGAATGTCTGTGAATTCCACCTCTCTAGTAGGACTGGACTCTCCCATCTCAGACATCCTACAGCCACAAACAAAATAAATATACAGTAAGATGTCAGGGCCACAATAAAATATATTCATTGATAAAATGAAATGATATTTTATCATGCACAACTCGGCTCGATGGATTTTCATAATCCACCTCCAGACATGACCATCAAATGAATCTCCTCGATCCATCACCTAGCGTACTCAATACGAATTTAATACTAAGGTTATAACCTAGGTTTCTCATTCCTAAAGTCCATAACCTAAAGCTCTGATACCAACCTGTGACACCCCCAAATTCAGGTACCAATACCTCGAATTTGGTGCTCACGATAAAGTACATTCATACACCTCTAAACAACATAAGTTAACTAATGCGGAATAAATAAACATATGTTGTTCATTACAAAAGGTTTACTATGGTCCCAAGGTCTATAACCTTAAATAGAATACATCGTAGAATACAATAATATTACAAAATGATTCCGCGATTACATAACGGGATAGTCGTATAACTATTCCTTAAGCTTTCCTTTGCCTTTGTCCACTTTAGAACTCCCCAGCTTAACTGTAATAGGTTCATGATATAGCAAGGGTGAGCAACTACTTTGCTCAGCAAGTTTAAAATGAATAAAGGATACATCATGAATGGATGAGAATAATAGCAGCATAGATCAACAATTTATGAACATTGATGAAATAGCTGAAATGACATAACCAAAGTTCAAATGGAACAAGGAATATTAATTATTTACTGTTGAGTGGTCCAACCGACCATGAACTTGGCCAAAAAGTCAATCATCCCTGACCCTTTTAAACCGGCCCCTGTCAGTAGTACTCGAGGGGATCAGCCTCCCGTACCCCATGTATATGCATAACATTAAATCCTGACTATATAGGATAGCCAACACCTATACTCCCCTATTAAGGGTTGCTCTCTCAGTCCAAGAATCCATACCAACAACCAATTTGGATAGCTTTTAAAATAATAACCTGTACATGTCTAGGCGAAACAAATGGCGTAGACTATCTCCTTAAACAGTTCATGAATGAAGAATTTAAACATTTCACAGTCCAACAACAGATAATGAATTCAAATGCATAAGCTGTGAATATCAATAATTTATCCTTGATGTGGAGTAATTGACAATAATTAATCCATTAATATAATTTGAAAGTAATAACTCGATTTAATTCATGAGACTTGCACAATATACAACATTTGTATAAAATAGGAAACCTACTCGAATGGAAACAGTTGAGTAGGGAACTTGCAACAATTTAGAATGATTGCTCAATTAATAAACAACTCGCACAATAAACAAAAGTTGTACGGTTGAGAAAACCTGCCCAATCTTATTTTGAGCTAGGATAAGGAAACTTGCATTCAATATATAGAAAGAATGAAGTTAGGGAAGTTGCTTGAAGCGCTGCTACAATATTACAACACACGCTCCTTAATATCCTACACAATTAGGTACATATTCACATACACTTAGTCACATACGGGATACCAAATATTTGTTTACACAACTCTATAATGTCCTATTCAAATAAGAAACAAAATATTAAACAAGGTTATGCCAACTAGTTACGGCGTTACGACGCTTGCACGTCTATACACCCAACTTGCCTATTCAAATGCCCAAGCGACACGCAATTGCGTACGCCTAACACGCCCATTCGATTTATCTAATACTTATTGTTTAATGCTAAGTATCATTATAAATCATAATAATCATGTTATGAAAGTTAGAACATCACTTTATAGGGTCGGGGGCATTACGTGTGCAAATGCGCATGCCCGACGTCCTCCGATTAACCCCAATTACGCAACAGTCCTATAAATGGCTAATTTAGGCCATGATACAGATCTCAAATCGACAAACTTAAAGAAGGAAAGTTGGAGGTCTACTCTTCCTCTTTCCAAATCATCTTGAATCATCTAATTTCGAGTTCGTATGAGTAAGTTATGGACATTTAACTACAGGAGGTCAAAACAGTCCACTCGGGCATGTCTGCGCCTGACATGTGTATGGCGCAGCTGCGCCTAATTTGCCCTTATGAACAACGCAGCTGCGCCATTCATACTGGCCCAGAATCTACAGAATTCTCCAGACGTGAATTTCCGACCTCTTTCCACTCCGATCTCCATAACTTCTTCCATACACGTTCAAATTGGTTCATTTCGGACTCTATGTACTCCTAACTCATGAGGCGACAACATATCAAAAATTTAGAGCTACCCATTAACATTAACATGGCTAAATCTTAGGCCAAAGTACAAAGTAGTACAAAAATTCGGAGTTCTTGGTGTTCTTCACCAAAATCACCATAACTTATTCGTTTTAAGAGCTTTTTACTCCGTTCCAGTTGGGTGATGATCCTGACTCGTAAGAGCACATCACAACAACCATAAACACAACATCTAACGTCAAAGATTTACACAGTTCTTGTCCAAACAGTCCGTATAGTTCATTTCTTTCTCCTTCATGCATAGGTCCGAATCATTCGTTCTTTGTTCCACTTTTGGATGTTATTAATGGATGTTTTAAGTCATTAACAACATATAAACTAATTCATTAACAACTAACAACATCACAACAACAAAATACGAAGTCTACCATTAATGAACCAAAAACTCTAGGAAAGCTTGAAATGAAAGAGATGAATTTGGTTTTGATGTTCTAACCTCTTGTAGCTTCCTTCTTAGTAGCTAGAGGGTTGTTACAGTGGCTAGCTTCCTTCTTCTTCTTCTTCTTCTTCTTCGTTCGTCCGACCGACTCTCTCTCTCTCTCTCTTTTCTATTTCCAGCAATTCCTTCTCTTTCTCTCTCCTTGTATCACTCTATCTCCTCTCAAATCTCACTCTATACTCTCAATAATCTGCAGAACCAACCTTGGAAGAGGAATGAAATGGAAATGGAAGAGGAACTGAGCAGCACTTCGGGGGAATTTAGGGAGTCCAACTGAGTGGTTTAAACATTCAAGAGGAATGTTGTGAAATAAGGAATTTCAACACATGGAGCTTGGTGAACATAGCATGCTGCCGACCACCTCCTCTTTCCTTGCATTTGATTGGTTAATTTCAAATTAATGAACACTATTTGGGTGACACACAAATAAATAATACCCGAATAGTCTCTACCTATATCCGAAAACTCCTACTTCTATACCAAAATAGCACAATAACTCTAACCAAAATTAAAATGGGTACTCCCATAAATTATTGGGATGCATAAAAATAATTATTATGGGATTTGTCCAAATATTCGGAACACCCATATAATACATTTCGGATACGGATAAAATCACATATCAGCCTGAATAAAATTTCTGACGCTTGGAAAAATTATTCGTACGCATACACGTATTTATGAAATTTATTAAAATCGAAAAAGACACAAAAATAATATGGCGTAAATAGTGCCTCGGGAAACGTGCCATGCGAATAGTGATTTAGCGACGCTACGCGAAATCAATTATTCACTTAAACAAAACTATAACACGTAAAATTTCAAACATTCGCTTCACCCAGGTTGTCACACAACCTTTAAACATGCAACAAAAATAATATTAATAAAATATAATATATTCATTAATATTCAATAATTTAAATTACAAGGCAAAATCCAAAATTCCCGGTCGTTACATCATCCCCTCCTTATAAGAATTCTGTCCCCAGAATTTCAACCTAGGGGCAGAAAATCTTAACAAAGGTTCACTCAAAAAGATGCGGATAATTCTTCCTCATCTTCTCTTCTATCTCCCACGTAGCTTTTTCAGCTGTGTGGTTCCCCCAAAGGACTTTAACCGAATGGATGACCTTATTTCTTAACGTCTGCTCTTTCCTATCTAATATCTGAATAGGAATCTCTTCATATGACAAGTCTCGCTCAAATTGAATCGGTTCATAGGATATCACACGCTTGTAGTCGGGTTTATATGGTCGCAACACGAAAACGTGAAATACATTATGAATATGCTCAAGCTCAAGAGGTAGAGCTACCTCGTACGCCACTTCACCTACCCTCTTTAAAACTTCAAATGGTCCTACGAACCTAGGACTCAATTTTCTTTTCTTACCAAATCTGATCTTCCCCTTCTAGGGAGATACTTTCAAAAATATAAAGCTGCCAACTTCAAAGTCTCGCTTCTGACGATGTAAATTGGCGTATTTCTTCTATCGGTCTTGAGCCGCTACCAATCGAGCTTTTATCACTTTGACGACATCCACGGTCTGCTGCACCAATTTAGGTCCCAACAGTGGTGTTCGGCACTTCCTCCCGTATAATGCTTCGTATGGCGGCATGCTAATACTTGCATGATAACTGTTATTATAGGCAAACTCTACCAATGGCAGGTGATCATCCCAGCTGCCTTTAAAATCCATCACACATGCTCTAAGCATGTCCTCTAGTGTCTAAATCGTTCGTTCGCTTTATCCATCTGTTTGAGGATGATACGTCGTACTCAACCTCGACTGGGTTCCCAACCTTTCTTGTAAGCTCATCCAGAAATTTGACGTGAAACGCAGATCTTTGTCAGACATAATAGATACCGGCACTCCATGTCGTGACACAATCTCTTTCACATATAACTTTGCTAGTTTCTCCAGATTGTACCTTATCTTGATCGGTAGAAAATGTGCAGATTTAGTTAAACGATCCACGATCACCCAGATCGCGTCGTAACCCTTCTGAGTTAAAGGGAGTCCAGTCACAAAATCCATCGTAATATGCTCCCACTTCCACCCTGGAATATCCAGTGGTTGTAGCAGTCCACCTGGTTTCTGATGTTCTGCCTTTACCCTCTGACATGTCAAACATCGTCCAACACATTCCACGACCTCCCTTTTCATGTTCGGCCACCAGAAGTGTTGGCGCAAGTCTTGATACATCTTGGTACTACCAGGGTGTACCGAATACTTTGTAGAATGAGCTTCTTGCAAAATATCTTCTCTCAACTCTGGAACCATCGGTATCCAGATCCTCCTTTCAAACCTTACCAGTCCTATGCTATCCGTTTTCTACTTTAATTCCCCTCCTTCTGAGATTCGCTTCTTTATGGCAACACATTCATCATCCTTTTCTTGAGCCTCCTTTATCTTATCTAATTAAGTCGGACTCGCCTCTACTGCGAACAGTTTCTCGTCTGCAATCGTCGGATACTTGACTTCCAACTCCAGTCTTTCCATATCCTTGATCAGTTCCTCTTGAGTTATCAGCATCATCAACTTATCTGTGCCCTTCCTACTTAAAGCATCAGCTACTACATTAGCCTTATTTTGATGGTAGAAAATCTCACAATCGTAGTCCTTGATCAACTCTAACCATTGCCTCTGCCTCATGTTTAATTCCTTTTAAGTGAAGATATACTTCAGACTTTTGTGGTCTGTGTATATCTCACACTTCTCCCCATACAGGTAGTGCCTCCAAATCTTCAAAGCAAACATTACTGCCGCTAGTTCTAGGTCATGAGTCGGATACCCCTTCTTATAGTCTTTCAGCTATCGTGACGCATACGCAATGATCTTCCCATGCTGTATCAGTACGCACCCAAGGCCTTTGTGTGACGCATCACTGTACACCACAAATCCCCATGTATTATGTGGCAGTGATCACACAGGTGTTTCACTAAGTTTCTTCTTCAACTCCAAGAAACTCTCTTCGCACTTATCCGTCCATACAAACTTTACAGTTTTCCTTATCAAATTTGTCAACGGTGTCGCTATCTTTGAAAAGTTCTGAATAAACCTTCGATAGTAACCCGCTAATCCCAAGAAACTTCGGACTTCTATCAGCGTCTTCGGTTGTTCCCAGTTTATCATTGATTCTACCTTTGTCGGATCCACTGATACCCCATCCTTGTCAATTACGTGCCTCAAAAACTGCACACCCTTTGTAGCCAAAATTCACACTTGGAAAACTTTGCATATAACTTCTCCCTTCTCAACGTTTCCAGGGCTATCCTCAAATGTTTGACTTGTTCCTCCTCCGTCTTCGAGTAGACAAGAATGTCATCTATGAAAACGATGACAAATTTATCTAGGTATTGCTTGAACACTATGTTCATCATGTCCATAAATGTTGCTGGTGCGTTCGTCAGCCCAAACGACATCACCAAAAACTCAAAGTGTCCATATCGAGTTCTGAATGCTGTCTTTGGAATATCCTCCTGTCTCACCTTCAGTTGGTGATATCCCGTCCTCAAGTCAATCTTCGAGAAGTATTTCGCCCCCTTTAATTGATCGAATAAATCATTAATTCTGGGCAACGGGTACTTGTTCTTAATCGTGACTTTGTTCAACTTCCGATAGTCAATGCAAAGCCTAAGCGATCCGTCTTTCTTCTTTACGAACAGTACTGGCACTCCCCATGGAGATACACTTGGACGAATATACCCCTTATCTAGTAACTCTAGCAGTTGAACCATCAGTTGTTTCATCTCCACCAGTGCCATTCTGTACGGTGCCTTTGAGATCGGTGCGGTTCCCGGTACCAAGTCGATCACAAATTCCACTCCTCTATCCGGCGGCAAACCCGATAACTCATCTGGGAAAACATCTAGAAATTCCCTTACAACAGGTATCTGACCCATTTCACTCCCTACTCTTTGAGTATCAACCGCATGAGCCAGATAACCTATGCAACCTTTCCTTAGCAATTTCTTCGCTTGCATCATCGTCAGACAACAAGATTGTCTAGGCGATTTACTACCATAGAATACAACCCTCGACTTATCTGAAGTCCTCAGGTGTATACATTTGTTTTGACAGTCAATCACGGCCCGTGACTAGACAACCAATCCATCCCAAGAATTACATCAAATTCTCCTAGTCGTATCGGAACTAAATTTACACTAAGTTTATACCCGTTTATCTCAGCACAACAATTTCTATGGATGTATTTCACAGGAATAACTTTTTTATTAACTACTTCCACATTCATTGGATTCTCTAATTTCTCACGAGGTAAGTTTAACCGTTTAGCAAATTCATCCGACAAAAATGAATAGGTAGCTCTCGAATCAAATAATACATATGCATTAATTTTATTGATCGAAATAATACCTGACACCACATCCTTTGATTCCATCGCATCCTGCACTATCATGTTGAAGGTGCGTGCTACTGGTCTGTTCTGCTGTGTTAGTCCTCCGATAGTTAGCTTACTGTTGTTCCCTTGGTTAGCACTGCCTGCATCACTCTTCCTCTTTGGGCAATCCTTCTTCTAATGATCTGAAGCGCGACAAGAAAAATAACTTCCTGCCTTCGCCTTTGGGCATTGTGGGGCAAAGTGCCCCGGTTGACCACAGTTGAAACAGACTCCTTTTCCTTTCATGCATTCTCCAAAGTGATTCCTTCCACATTTCTCGCATTTATTGCCCTTCTTTGCATCCACTCCGAACTTGTTTTTGGACATTTGACCATCGTTCCATTTTCTCTTATTTGGGTTACTTCCCCCATTGCTACTTTCCTTGTGACCCTCATAGCTCTTTTTCTTTTTCTGATCTTGGTTGTGCTTTGTCAAAGCTTCATTTCCTCCCTCAGCCCGGGGTCTCCTGTAAGCTGCATCTAGGGCATGGCCTAGGGTCTCTATCCTCACAGCTCTGGCCTCCAACTGGTCCTCCAGCTGATCAACCCTCCTGGCCTCCCTGGCCCAGGCCTCCCTGACGCGCATCCTCGCAGCCACCTCCAGTCCAGCCTAGAACCTCATAGCCTCCTGTTTCGCCCTCAGGTGGGCGATCTGTAAGTCCCTCTGCTCCAGTCTCTCCCTCAACTCAGCGTTTCGGGCCACTAGCTGAGGTAGCAGTGGTCCGACCTGCTGTGCTGAGGACTCGTAGCCCTGCAGCTGTACCTTGGCCACCCCTAAATCATGCTCGAGCTGGTAGGCCAGGTCTCTGTACTGGTCCTCCATAAACTAATGGGTCTGGTTTTGCTCCTCTAAATGAGCAATCCGAGCCTCCAACTCCTCATTTCTGCTAGTCAGCCCCTCGATAATATCATCGGCAGTGGACCCCATGCCATCAACAGCAGCAGGTGGCTCCTCCCCCTCGGTCTCGGGGTCCTCCTCCTCAGCCTCTGGATCCTGACTGCCCGACCTCATGACTCTACCTACCACCGGCTCTGGTAGCTCCCTATGGTAGTCCTCCTCCGGCTCAGACTCTTCCTGTAAAAATCCTGGGGCAGTAGGAGCATACCCCACCAACTGCTCAGCAACTACTGGGATATCTATGAATACCTCCTCCTCCTGGGTCTCACTAGTCCCTGCCCTGTCAGCCATCCTACAATCACACCGAAAATCAACATTAGTACAGCAATAAAATATATTCATTGAAGAAATGAAGTTATATTTCATTGAGTACTACTCGACTCGATGAATTCCCCAATTCATCAAAACCACATAGTTAAATCTCCTTGATTTATCTCCTAACACTCAATACGAGTTTACTATGAAAGTTATAACCTAGGTTTCGCGATCCTAAAGTTTATAACCTACAGCTTTGATACCAACCTGTGACGCCCCCAAATTCGGGTCTTCAAATACCCGGATCCGGCCATCACGATCCAACATAAACATCCACCTATAACAACATATGGTATCTAAAATGCGGAATAAAATAAATATACGTTGTTCATTACAAGGTGTTACTAGTTCTAGAATACAAATAACCTTTAACACATACACAATCCATACCCTAATAGCTATCAGGGATTAAATTATATTACAGAAGTCAACTACACATAATTTTATTTTCTACTACATGAAGTCTATCACTTCATCTTTTCCTTTCCTTTATTCTTCCCTGACGTCTCGGGTTTAGCTACAAATGAAGTCATGATATAGCAAGAATGAGCAACGAGTTTGCCCAGCAAGTTTAAAGTGCAACAATAAAGATATATCATGATGAAGGAATATTAAAGGAATTTCAACAATAGAATAATCAGAAGCAAGAACATTAAATGCTTCTAGAACAATCGATAGTCAAATAGACTTTGAACGATAACTTCCAAAGGAGTCAATAGCTGGTTGACCCTCTGGTTACTGGCTACAGAATAACGTACTTAAGGGGATCAGCCTCGCGTACCCTATGTATATGCATAACATTTAATTCTGCTATTTGTACCTTATATACGATACGTGGGGTACTCCCCTATAAATAAAGGGGTGTTCATACAGTCTAAGAATCCTTACCATTGATTGGTTCAGATAGCTTTTATAATTTCTCACATAATTGTCTGACCGAACAAGGGTTCAGACTTAACCATGAATGGATTTCTGAATTTAAATATACGAATTCAAATGCACGAATGTCAATAAATATACAGATGTGGAATAATTTTGAAAGTAATTTTGGAATAATAAATATACAGTTGGGCATCAACAGTGGCTTCTTGCTGCAATTACTTCCTTAAATTTGAAACCCTAATTTTCCTAAATTAGAAATTTTGCAGACAAAGGATTCGACAGCTTCAGGGTTTGGGGGGTCCAATTTATAGCAGAGGTTTTACCCATTTATTGGGTAATATCTCCAATTTGATCGAGCCGGTGACCATTGGGTAAAGGGGTGTGTCGTCCGAGGCGGTCTTATCTGAGTCACAGCTAGCTTCGCCGGCGGCCCTCGAGCCGTGCGTTGTTACTGGTCACGTCGCCGCGCTTAACCATCCTTTGGTCCGAACGTTGAACCCTCAGTCGCCCACTTTCACCCTCGAATCGACCGCTGGTTACTCCCTTCGCCGCCGGCGCACGCCTGGCGACTTGCTCCTGTCCCGTCCGATTCTATTGATGGAGTCCAGCTAGGTTCGCACAGTTGATTTGAGAGGCTAGGGTTAAGGGTGAAGGTTTGCTCTGTTCGCTCGGTTGTCCCAAATTGGTTTTGCCGACCAATTTAGCTGGTTTTCCCAAATATATTAGGGGTGGATCGACCCGAGTGCAATGGGTACAACCCGGCTGCAACGACCCAAACCGGCTGGAACCAAAAAGAAGGAATGGGCTCAGCTTATAATAAAGTTTGGCCCAACAGGGAGTAAGAATATGGACTCGGCCCAACAGGAAATAAAAGAATTTGGGTTTAACTTAGAAATAAGAAAATGGGCCAATCTAAATAAAGGAAAAGTGAACCAAATTAGTTTAATCACATTGTATTCCTAATGTCTTAAATTAAATAGCTACCCTATTACTTATTTAAAATATTTATTTTCACCATAATTATTCATTCGAATTTATTAAATCCGATAATGTAAAATTATTTATTAATTTTCCCAATTTTCTTGTCAATCAATTGTTAGGGTTAACTCATTAATTTATTCAACATATTAGTGAGTCCCTTTAAAGCAAAAGAAAATTTATTGGACCCTATTTTAGATATAATTAAATAATAGTACCCACATGGATCCAATTAAATTCGAAAAAATTATGTAAAATGAATTTCATATATCAAAATAATTTGATACCATGTTTTGAAAATTTCTGGACATTACATCCTCTCCCCCTTATAAGAATTCCGTCCTCGGAATTTCAATCTAAGATTACTCAAATAACTGGGGGTACTTTGCTCTCATCTTCTCTTCGAGCTCCCACGTGGCTTCTTCCACCGCGTGATTTTCTCCAGAGAACCTTCACCGAGTGAATGATTTTATTCCTTAGCTTCTGCTCTTTCCTATCCCAGTATTTGAACAGGAACCTCCTCGTACGATAAATCCCTTTCAACTTGAATTGGTTCATAGGAGATGACATGTTTGTAATCTGGCTTATACGGGCGCAACACTGATACGTGAAACACGTTGTGAATGTGCTCAAGTTCAGGAGGTAATGCTACCTCGTACGCCACCTCGCCTATTTTTCTTAATATTTCAAAAGGTCCTATGAACCTAGGGCTCAATTTACCCTTTTTCCCAAAACGGATCTTTCCTTTCCAGGGAGATACCTTCAGAAACACAAAACTTCCAACTTCAAAGTCTCGTTTCTGGCGATGTAAGTCGGCATACTTTTTCTGACGATCCTGGGCTGCCACTAACCGTTGTCTTATTACTTTAATGATTTCCACGGTTTGCTGTACCAACTCTGGCCCCAACAATCTCCGTTCACCAACTTCATCCCAACACAACGGCGTTCGACACTTCCTTCCATACAACGCCTCGTACGGTGGCATACCAATGCTAGCATGGTAACTATTGTTATAGGCGAACTCTACTAGTGGCAAATGATCATCCTAGCTGCCACTTAAGTCCATCACAACTGCCCGGAGCATATCCTCTAGGGTCTGAATTGTTCGCTCACTCTGACCATCAGTCTGGGGATGATATGCCGTACTCATTCTTAACTGTGTTCCCAGTCTCTCCTGCAGACTTCTCCAAAAATTTGACGTGAAGCGCGGATCTCTGTCAGACACGATAGATACCGGCACTCCATGACGTGATACTATTTCCTTTACGTAAAGTTTCGCCAGCTGTTCCAATTTGTACCTGATCTTGATCGGTAGAAAATGGGTAGACTTGGTCAACCGATCTACGATCACCCAGATGGCGTCTAGACCCTTTTGAGTTATCGGGAGTCCTACCACAAAATCCATGGTAATGTGCTCCCACTTCCATTCTGGAATCTCCAAGGGTTGCAACAATCCGCTCGGCCGTTGGTGCTCAGCCTTGATCCGTTGACAGGTCACACACCGGCTAACGAACTCTGCAACTTCCCTTTTCAAATGCGGCCACCAATAATGTCGACGAAGATCTTGATACATCTTGGTGCTTCCTGGATGTACCGAAAACCTTGTATTATGGGCCTCCTGCAAAATCTCTTCCCTTAAGTCTGGTACGTAGGGTATCCAGACCCTCCCCTCGAATCTCAGCAATCCTGTGCTGTCAACCTTATACTTCGAGGCTTTTCCCTCCGATAACTGTTTCTTAATTGTCAATGCATTCCTCGTCAAATTCTTGATCCTCCTGTATCTTATCCAGTAGAGGTGGACCTCCCGTCACGGCGAACACCTTTTCGGCCACCTCCATTGGAGCCCTAACATCCCGCGCCTGACGGTCAAAGTCCCGTATCAACTCCTCCTGGACTGTCAGCTGCATCAATTTCACCTTGCCTTTCCTACTTAAGGCATCAGCCACTACATTTTCTTTGCCCGGATGGTACAGAATTTCACAGTCGTAGTCCTTGAGCAATTCTAACCATCGGCGTTGCCTCATGTTCAGCTCCTTTTGAGTGAAGATATATTTCAGACTTTTGTGATCTGTATATATCTCACACTTCTCCCCGTATAGGTAGTGCCTCCAAATCTTCAAGGCGAAAACTACCGCTGCTAACTCCAAGTCATGAGTCGGATAACCCTTTCTCATAATCCTTCAGCTGACGCGATGCGTACGCCACGACCTTGCCGTGTTGCATCAGTACACAGCCAAGACCCTTGTGTGATGCATCGCTATACACTACGAAACCCCCAGTGTTGTCCGGTAAGGTCAACACTGGTGCTTGGCTGAGTCTCTTCTTCAACTCTACGAAACTCTCCTCACACTTCTCCGACCAAACAAACTTAACTGTTTTCCTGGTGAGATTGGTCAATGGCGATGCTATCTTGGAAAAATCCTGAATGAATCTCCGATAGTAATCCCGCTAATCCCAAGAAACTCCGGATCTCCGTCGGCGTCTTCGGCTGTTCCCAGTTGATAACGGCTTCTACCTTTGCTGGATCCACCGAAACACCATTCTTGTCTATGACATGACCCAGAAATTGTACCCTCTGCAACCAAAACTCACACTTCGAAAATTTTGCGTGCAACTTCTCCTTCCTGAGAGCTCCTAATACGATCCTTAAGTGTTCAGCATGCTCCTCCTCTGTTTCTGAATACACCAAGATGTCATCGATGAACACAACTACGAACTTGTCCAAGTACTGCTTGAACACTCTGTTCATCATATCCATGAATGCTGCTGGTGCATTCGTCAATCTAAAAGATATTACCAGAAACTCGAAGTGCCCGTAACGAGTTCTGAATGTAGTCTTCGGGATATCTTCTTGCCTCACCTTCAGCTGATGATAGCCTGTTCTTAAGTCGATTTTTGAAAAGTATTTCACTCCCTTAAGTTGATCAAATAGATCGTCAATCCTAGGAAGCGGATACCTATTCTTAATCGTAACTTTGTTCAACTCCCGGTAGTCGATACAAAGTCGCATAGAACCATCTTTCTTCTTTACAAACAGAACAGGCGCTCCCCACGGGGACACGCTTGGTCTGATGTAACCCTTATCTAACAGTTCCTGCTGTTGCACCATCAACTCTTTCATTTCTACCGGTGCCATTCGATACGGCGGCTTCGATATTGGTGCGGTTCCCGGTGCCAAATCGATAACGAACTCGGTTTCCCTATCCGGCGGCAGTCCCAGAAGTTCCTCGGGAAAGACATCGGTGAAATCTCTCACGACTGGTATTTGACTCATCTCATCCCCGACCTGACGAGTATCGACCACATGGGCCAAATAACATTCGCAACCCTTCTTGAGTAATCTCTTTGTTTGCATCATAGTAAGACAACAAGATTGGCTTGGTGACTTACTGCCGTAAAATACCACCTTCGACTTATTAGGAGTCTTTAGGTGTATACATTTCTTCTTACAGTCAATAACTGCTCCGTGGGTTGATAGCCAATCCATTCCCAAGATTACATCGAACTCTCCCAATCGAATTGGTATCACATCCACATTGAGCTTAAATCCTCGCAATTCAACACAGCAATTCCTATGAATGTGTTTTACAGGGATAATTTCTTTGTTTGCTACTTCTACGTTCATAGGGTGTTCTAACTTTTCACAAGGTACATTTAACTGTCTAGCAAATTCTTCGGAAACAAAAGAGCAAGTAGCACCCGAATCAAATAACACATATGCATTTATATCATTGATTGGGATGATACCTGACACCACGTCCTTGGATTCCATTGCATCCTGGACGGTCATATTGAACGTGCGGGCTGTCGGCCTGTTAGCTTGACTGGCTGGTGGCCCGTAGTTCAACCGATTGTTGTTTCCACTGTTGTTGTTCCGGTTGCTGCTCCCGGCGTCACCCTTCTTCTTCGGACAATCCTTGATTTGGTGGTCGGGTGCTCCACATGAAAAACACCCTCCCTTTGGCTTATTCTGACATTGGGGAGCCATGTGCCCCGGCTGTCCGCAACGGTAACACACACTCCTTCCCTTCATACATTCCCCAGTGTGGTTCTTGCCGCAATTATTGCACCTGCCTGGTTTCTTTGCCTCCCCTCCAGACTGGTTTCCTCCGGGTTTATTGCTCCCGAAAGATTGGCTCTCACTCCATTTGCACTTATTGGGGTTGCTGCCCCCGCTGCTCCCTGCCTTCGGGCCCTCATGTCCTTTCTTCTTCTCCTGGTTGTATTTGGCCAGGGCCTCACTGCCACCCTTTGCAATGATTGCCCTCTCCATCAATTCTGCAAATGTTCTGATTTTCAATACCGCCACAGAACGGTATAACCATGGTTTCAACCCTTGCTCAAACCTACGAGCTTTCCTTTCCTCGGTGCTGACTTGGTGAGCTGCAAACCGTGCCAACTCATTAAACTTAGTCGCGTACTCAGCCACGGACATGTTTCCTTGTTTTAGTTCCAGGAACTTGATCTCCATCTCCTGCTTCGTGCTCTCTAGAAAGTAATTTTCCAAGAACATTTCCTTAAAACGATCCCAAGCGACAGTGCCTTCTTCCACTCGGCCTCTATTGGCCTTCCACCAGTAGTTTGCCTCACCCTTTAACATGAAGGTAGCAAAACTTGTTTTCTGTTCCTCTGCCACCCTTGCTACCTCGAAGACCTTTTCTATCTCTTCTATCCAGGTCTGTGCTTCTATTGGGTTAAGAGTTCCCTTGAACTCGGGTGGTCCGACTAATTTGAAATCTTTAAACTTTGCCAGATGATGCGCTGGCTCGGTTGCTGCTTGGGCCCCTCCAGGTGGCGGTCTTGATTGCATGGCTTCCGCTGGCATCTCCGTGAACATCCTCATTGGGTTGGATTGATTTCCAACCTCACTCTCAGACTCTTCAACCTGTTGATTACATGGTCGTCCTCTTAGCGGCATGATTTGAATTCTGGCTGATTTTTACCTATAGTTTTATAGTTCACATAATATGTCATTAAAATCAACAATCAAGGGTAAAATACCTATCAACACATTTGATTTAAGTGAAACATCTGCATTTATATTGATATACCACTGTTTGTACAAAGACTGAACCTGTGGCATACTTCTATAAATGTGCCACTGTGTGCCCTATCCATCAATAACCTTTCCCCCTAGACAAAAGTGGGGAATCCTAACTTTTCATCCCTAAAGTCCACAAAAGTTGGGATTTAACTGCTACCCCAAGCATAAATACAGATATAAAGCTTCACAAGTCAATCATAACTACGTCCCTAATATAACAAAAGTGGGACCGACTATACTAAAGAAATCAACTGCTCCATCAAATCACTGCTCATCACGACGGATCCGAGTCTGCTGACCAGAAGAGAATGCTCCATCCCCGATCCTGCGACGAACAGAGCGACTGGACTCCCCTACCTCAGTCCGGGGTCTCCTATAAGCTGCATCTAGGGCATGGCCTAGGGTCTCTATCCTCACAGCTCTGGCCTCCAACTGGTCCTCCAGCTGATCAACCCTCCTGGCCTCCCTGGCCCAGGCCTCCCTGACACGCATCCTCGCAGCCACCTCCAGTCCAGCCTCGAACCTCATAGCCTCCTGTTTCGCCCTCAGGTGGGCGATCTGTAAGTCCCTCTGCTCCAGTCTCTCCCTCAACTCAGCGTTTCGGGCCACTAGCTGATGTAGCAGTGGTCCGACCTGCTGTGCTGAGGACTCGTAGCCCTGCAGCTGTACGTTGGCCACCCCTAAATCATGCTCGAGCTGGTAGGCCAGGTCTCTGTACTGGTCCTCCATAAACTGATGGGTCTGGTTTTGCTCCTCCAAATGAGCAATCCGAGCCTCCAACTCCTCATTTCTGCTAGTCAGCCCCTCGATAATATCATTGGCAGTGGACCCCATGCCATCAACAGCAGCAGGTGGCTCCTCCCCCTCGGTCTTGGGGTCCTCCTCCTCAGCCTCTGGATCCTGACTGCCCGACCTCATGACTCTACCTACCACCGGCTCTGGTAACTCCCTATGGTTGTCGTCCTCCGGCTCAGACTCCTCCTGTAAAAATCCTGGGGCAGTAGGAGCATACCCCACCAACTGCTCAGCAACTACTGGGATATCTATGAATACCTCCTCCTCCTGGGTCCCACTAGTCCCTGCCCTGTCAGCCATCCTACAATCACACCGAAAATCAACATTAGTACAGCAATAAAATATATTCATTGAAGAAATGAAGTTATATTTCATTGAGTACTACTCGACTCGATGAATTCCCCAATTCATCAAAACCACATAGTTAAATCTCCTCGATTTATCTCCTAACACTCAATACGAGTTTACTATGAAAGTTATAACCTAGGTTTCGCGATCCTAAAGTTTATAACCTACAGCTTTGATACCAACCTGTGACGCCCCCAAATTCGGGTCTTCAAATACCCGGATCCGGTCATCACGATCCAACATAAACATCCACCTATAACAACATATGGTATCTAAAATGCGGAATAAAATAAACATACGTTGTTCATTACAAGGTGTTACCAGTTCCAGAATACAAATAACCTTTAACACATACACAATCCATACCCTAATAGCTATCAGGGATTAAATTATATTACAGAAGTCAACTACACATAATTTTATTTTCTACTACATGAAGTCTATCACTTCATCTTTTCCTTTCCTTTGTTCTTCCCTGACGTCTCGGGTTTAGCTACAAATGAAGTCATGATATAGCAAGAATGAGCAACGAGTTTGCCCAGCAAGTTTAAAGTGCAACAATAAAGATATATCATGATGAAGGGATATTAAAGGAATTTCAACAATAGAATAATCAGAAGCAAGAACATTAAATGCTTCTAGAACAATCGATAGTCAAATAGACTTTGAACGATAACTTCCAAAGGAGTCAATAGCTGGTTGACCCTCTGGTTACTGGCTACAGAATAACGTACTTGAGGGGATCAGCCTCGCGTACCCTATGTATATGCATAACATTTAATTCTGCTATTTGTACCTTATATACGGTACGTGGGGTACTCCCCTATAAATAAAGGGGTGTTCATACAGTCTAAGAATCCTTACCATTGATTGGTTCGGATAGCATTTATAATTTCTCACATAATTGTCTGACCGAACAAGGGTTCAGACTTAACCATGAATGGATTTCTGAATTTAAATATACGAATTCAAATGCACGAATGTCAATAAATATACAGATGTGGAATAATTTTGAAAGTAATTAGACCACTTAAAGCATGCTTGGAGGAAAATTCAAGCTTAAAGAATAACTTGCAATAATGTATAACCTTTTTTTTGCATGAATTAAAATACTGCATAAGGTTTTAGAAGTATTGCTCAATGTAAAAGTTGGGTAAGGAAGAACTTGCAATAATGTAAGAAGTTTAGGGTTAGGAACTTGCCTGTTTGCTCAGCTACAATTTAAATCTTAGCTTTAATTAATTGATCTCGAGTGACCTATCATCGGGTAAAGTCGATTTATCAATTAACAGTTGTATATTGGCAACCTCTTACTATACCTTTTACTCAACAGGTAAAATTCACCATCTATATTTAATTACTAATTAACATTAGCTAAACAGAAATTTATTGATGATCTTTAGCTATTAAAAATAATTGTTAGCTAATCATGATTACTATTCTCGAGGGTTTCAGATTATTACTCTTATTGTCCCCTAAATATGGGTCAACAATCTTTATTTATTATTAGAATAATAAATTCATCATGGTTTAATGACAACTAACTAATAGTTGGTTACTTATTTAATTACACTTAATAAAATAATCTTTAAGTGTTTATCCTCATTATTTAATAAGGACCAAAATAAAAATCAGCTTATTAATCCCCCTTATACTTAATCATTATTTCAGCAACGATTAAGTAATTCTCATCCTTATTATTCAACAACTTTATTCATACTTTATTATTATTATTATTAAATAATAATTAACTACTTAGTACCTTAAATAATTATTTTATTAACTTTTTTTTTCATATTTAATTATTATTATTACTAAATAATAATTAAATATTTATTACAATAATAAATAATTATTTATTAACTTTATTTATAATTAATTATTATTATTAAATAATTATTAAATGCTGATTATCTTTATTTATTATTTAATAAATAATAAATAATCATTTTATTGAGCTTATTCATATTTAATTATTATTATTATTAAATAATAATTAAACATTTATTAGCTTTATTTATTAATTATTGCTAAATCATAAATAATTATTTACTCACTTTATTCATAATTAATTGTTATTTAATATTAATTAAATAATTAAATATTTATTTTCTTTACTTATTAATTATTGGTGAATAATAAATAATTATCTCATTAATATTATTCATATTTAATTATTATTAAATAATAATTAAATATTTACTAACCTCATTTATTATTTATTGTAGAATAATAATAATTCTTCCATTGATTTATTATTAGCAGTTTGCCTAATAGATTCCTTTAATCTAATACAAGGAATTACAATATCCCAAAACACAGTGTGATACCAACTGTTTACATCCCAACAATATTACACAGTCCTCAACTAATGTACAGTATAAACTAAAACCATCACTGTTAAAGTCCTTGTGGTTCATTAACCACAGTTTTCCAACAAGGACGTAACACAATACGAAGAAAATCAACCCAATACAAAGAAGAACACAATACAAATTTCCCAAAAATAAAGCCAAGACAGTTAAATGGGTTACAGGAATAAACATCCTAATACAGAGAACAACATAATTCGATACCAGTTTCTTAGCTGAAGGAGCCAACACAATACAATTCTACTATCTGTGTAAACCTCACCATAGTACAGTCCCAAAATCAGGGAAACAACACAATCCCAATCGAAAGAGGAAGAAAATGAATTAATCAAATTACCAGGTTTCCCAAATTAAACCAAACAAAATTAGCACATATTACAACTAGTATCATGTATTCATGGTTCAACCAACCAAAACATTAATACCAATTTAATACAGATTCCAAATTAAAACTAAACCACAACCAAGAAATCTAATACTAGGTTTTTAAATCCTAACACTATCATACAAGGTCTGATTTTCAACCCAAGCAATTACAACATTACACAGTGTCACTTAAATTAACAAAACCATTCAGTATTTTAACAACCTATTTCTATACCTTGTGTTTGACCGCGTCGCTGTCCTCCTCCTTCTCCCACAGTACACAACCCAGTTGGGCATCAACAGTGGCTTCTTGCTGCAATTACTTCCTTAAATTTAAAACCCTAATTTTCCTAAATTAGAAATTTTGCAGACAAAGGATTCGGCAGCTTCAGGGTTTGGGGGGTACAATTTATAGCAGAAGTTTTACCCATTTATTGGGTAATATCTCCAATTTGATCGAGCCGGTGACCATTGGGTAAAGGGGTGTGTCGTCCGCGGCGGTCTTATCTGAGTCACAGCTAGCTTCGCCGGTGGCCCTCGAGCCGTGCGTTGTTACTGGTCACGTCGCCGCGCTTAACCATCCTTTGGTCCGAACGTTGAACCCTCAGTCGCCCACTTTCACCCTCGAATCGACCGCTGGTTACTCCCTTCGCCGCCGGCGCACGCCTGGCGACTTGCTCCTGTCCCGTCCGATTCAGTTGATGGAGTCCAGCTAGGTTCGCACAGTTGATTTGAGAGGCTAGGGTTAAGGGTGAAGGTTTGCTCTGTTCGCTCGGTTGTCCCAAATTGGTTTTGCCGACCAATTTAGCTGGTTTTCCCAAATATATTAGGGGTGGATCGACCCGAGTGCAATGGGTACAACCCGGCTGCAATGACCCAAACCGGCTGGAACCAAAAAGAAGGAATGGGCTCAGCTTATAATAAAGTTTGGCCCAACAGGGAGTAAGAATATGGACTCGGCCCAACAGGAAATAAAAGAATTTGGGTTTAACTTAGAAATAAGAAAATGGGCCAATCTAAATAAAGGAAAAGTGAACCAAATTAGTTTAATCACATTGTATTCCTAATGTCTTAAATTAAATAGCTACCCTATTACTTATTTAAAATATTTATTTTCACCATAATTATTCATTCGAATTTATTAAATCCGATAATGTAAAATTATTTATTAATTTTCCCAATTTTCTTGTCAATCAATTGTTAGGGTTAACTCATTAATTTATTCAACATATTAGCGAGTCCCTTTAAAGCAAAGAAAATTTATTGGACCCTATTTTAGATATAATTAAATAATAGTACCCATATGGATCCAATTAAATTCGAAAAATTATGTAAAATGAATTTCATATATCAAAATAATTTGATACCATGTTTTGAAAATTTCTGGACATTACATCCTCTCCCCCTTATAAGAATTCCGTCCTCGGAATTTCAATCTAAGATTACTCAAATAACTGGGGGTAATTTGCTCTCATCTTCTCTTCGAGCTCCCACGTGGCTTCTTCCACCGCGTGATTTCTCCAGAGAACCTTCACCGAGTGAATGATTTTATTCCTTAGCTTCTGCTCTTTCCTATCCAGTATTTGAACAGGAACCTCCTCGTACGATAAATCCCTTTCAACTTGAATTGGTTCATAGGAGATGACATGTTTGTAATCTGGCTTATACGGGCGCAACACTGATACGTGAAACACGTTGTGAATGTGCTCAAGTTCAGGAGGTAATGCTACCCTCGTACGCCACCCTCGCCTATTTTTCTTAATATTTCAAAAGGTCCTATGAACCTAGGGCTCAATTTACCCTTTTTTCCCAAAACGGATCTTTCCTTTCCAGGGAGATACCTTCAGAAACACAAAACTTCCAACTTCAAAGTCTCGTTTCTGGCGATGTAAGTCGGCATACTTTTTCTGACGATCCTGGGCTGCCACTAACCGTTGTCTTATTACTTTAATGATTTCCACGGTTTGCTGTACCAACTCTGGCCCCAACAATCTCCGTTCACCAACTTCATCCCAACACAACGGCGTTCGACACTTCCTTCCATACAACGCCTCGTACGGTGGCATACCAATGCTAGCATGGTAACTATTGTTATAGGCGAACTCTACTAGTGGCAAATGATCGTCCTAGCTGCCACTTAAGTCCATCACAACTGCCCGGAGCATATCCTCTAGGGTCTAAATTGTTCGCGCATCACTTCTGACCATCAGTCTGGGGATGATATGCCGTACTCATTCTTAACTGTGTTCCCAGTCTCTCCTGCAGACTTTTCCAAAAAAATTTGACGTGAAGCGCGGATCTCTGTCAGACACGATAGATACCGGCACTCCATGACGTGATACTATTTCCTTTACGTAAAGTTTCGCCAGCTGTTCCAATTTGTACCTGATCTTGATCGGTAGAAAATGGGTAGACTTGGTCAACCGATCTACGATCACCCAGATGGCGTCTAGACCCTTTTGTGTTGTCGGGAGTCCTACCACAAAATCCATGGTAATGTGCTCCCACTTCCATTCTGGAATCTCCAAAGGTTGCAACAATCCGCTCGGCCGTTGGTGCTCAGCCTTGATCCGTTGACAGGTCAAACACCGGCTAACGAACTCTGCAACTTCCCTTTTCAAATGCGGCCACCAATAATGTCGACGAAGATCTTGATACATCTTGGTGCTTCCTGGATGTACCGAAAACCTTGTATTATGGGCCTCCTGCAAAATCTCTTCCCTTAAGTCTGGTACATAGGGTATCCAGACCCTCCCCTCGAATCTCAGCAATCCTGTGCTGTCAACCTTATACTTCGAGGCTTTTCCCTCCGATAACTGTTTCTTAATGTCAATGCATTCCTCGTCAAATTCTTGAGCCTCCTGTATCTTATCCAGTAGAGTTGGACCTACCGTCACGGCGAACACCTTTTCGTCCACCTCCATTGGATACCTAACTTCCAGCTCCAGACGTTCAAAGTCCCGTATCAACTCCTCCTGGACTGTCAGCTGCATCAATTTCACCTTGCCTTTCCTACTTAAGGCATCAGCCACTACATTTGCTTTGCCCGGATGGTACAGAATTTCACAGTCGTAGTCCTTGATCAATTCTAACCATCGGCGTTGCCTCATGTTCAACTCCTTTTGAGTGAAGATATATTTCAGACTTTTGTGATCTGTATATATCTCACACTTCTCCCCGTATAGGTAGTGCCTCCAAATCTTCAAGGCGAAAACTACCGCTGCTAACTCCAAGTCATGAGTCGGATAACCCTTCTCATAATCCTTCAGCTGACGCGATGCGTACGCCACGACCTTGCCGTGTTGCATCAGTACACAGCCAAGACCCTTGTGTGATGCATCGCTATACACTACGAAACCCCCAGTATTGTCCGGTAAGGTCAACACTGGTGCTTGGCTGAGTCTCTTCTTCAACTCTACGAAAACTCTCCTCACACTTCTCCGACCAAACAAACTTAACTGTTTTCCTGGTGAGATTGGTCAATGGCGATGCTATCTTGGAAAAATCCTGAATGAATCTCCGATAGTATCCCGCTAATCCCAAGAAACTCCGGATCTCCGTCGGCGTCTTCGGCTGTTCCCAGTTGATAACGGCTTCTACCTTTGCTGGATCCACCGAAACACCATTCTTGTCTATGACATGACCCAGAAATTGTACCCTCTGCAACCAAAACTCACACTTCGAAAATTTTGCGTACAACTTCTCCTTCCTGAGAGCTCCTAATACGATCCTTAAGTGTTCAGCATGCTCATCCTCTGTTTCTGAATACACCAAGATGTCATCGATGAACATAACTACGAACTTGTCCAAGTACTGCTTGAACACTCTGTTCATCATATCCATGAATGCTGCTGGTGCATTCGTCAATCCAAAAGACATTACCAGAAACTCGAAGTGCCCGTAACGAGTTCTGAATGCAGTCTTCGGGATATCTTCTTGCCTCACCTTCAGCTGATGATAGCCTGTTCTTAAGTCGATTTTTGAAAAGTATTTCCCTCCCTTAAGTTGATCAAATAGATCGTCAATCCTAGGAAGCGGATACCTATTCTTAATCGTAACTTTGTTCAACTCCCGGTAGTCTATACAAAGTCGCATAGAACCATCTTTCTTCTTTACAAACAGAACTGGCGCTCCCCACGGGGACACGCTTGGTCTGATGTAACCCTTATCTAACAGTTCCTGCAATTGCACCATCAACTCTTTCATTTCTACCGGTGCCATTCGATACGGCGGCTTCGATATTGGTGCGGTTTCCGGTGCCAAATCGATAACGAACTCGGTTTCCCTATCCGGCGGCAGTCCCGGAAGTTCCTCGGGAAAGACATCGGTGAAATCTCTCACGACTGGTATTTGACTCATCTCATCCCCGACCTGACGAGTATCGACCACATGGGCCAAATAACATTCGCAACCCTTCTTGAGTAATGTCCTTGTTTGCATCATAGTAAGACAACAAGATTGGCTTGGTGACTTACTGCCGTAAAATACCACCTTCGACTTATTAGGAGTCTTTAGGTGTATACATTTCTTCTTACAGTCAATAACTGCTCCGTGGGTTGATAGCCAATCCATTCCCAAGATTACATCGAACTCTCCCAATCGAATTGGTATCACATCCACGTTGAGCTTAAATCCTCGCAATTCAACACAGCAATTCCTATGAATGTGTTTTACAGGAATAATTTCTTTGTTTGCTACTTCTACGTTCATAGGGTGTTCTAACTTTTCACAAGGTACATTTAACTGTCTAGCAAATTCTTCGGAAACAAAAGAGCAAGTAGCACCCGAATCAAATAACACATATGCATTATATCATTGATTGGGATGATACCTGACACCACGTCCTTGGATTCCATTGCATCCTGGACGGTCATATTGAACGTGCGGGCTGTCGGCCTGTTAGCTTGACTGGCTGGTGGCCCGTAGTTCAACCGATTGCTGTTTCCACTGTTGTTGTTCCGGTTGCCGCTCCCGGCGTCACCCTTCTTCTTCGGACAATCCTTGATTTGGTGGTCGGGTGCTCCACATGAAAAACACCCTCCCTTTGGCTTATTCTGACATTGGGGAGCCATGTGCCCCGGCTGTCCGCAACGGTAACACACACTCCTTCCCTTCATACATTCCCCGGTGTGGTTCTTGCCGCAATTATTGCACCTGCCTGGTTTCTTTGCCTCCCCTCCAGACTGGTTTCCTCCGGGTTTATTGCTCCCGAAAGATTGGCTCTCACTCCATTTGCGCTTATTGGGGTTGCTGCCCCCGCTGCTCCCTGCCTTCGGGCCCTCATGTCCTTTCTTCTTCTCTTGGTTGTATTTGGCCAGGGCCTCAGCCTCCACTCCATACACCAAAGCGTAAGGGGTTGCCCCTGTAGAAGTACGCGTTGACGTTCGGTATGCCAGCAGGGTGAGGGGTAGCAGATCCGGCCATCCCCGATGATTAGCAGACATTTTCGCCATGATCTTCTTGATGTTTTTATTTGCAGCCTCCACTGCCCCATTCATCTTAGGACGGTAAATGACAGAATTGAGGTGTTTGATCTTAAATTGGTCGCATAATTCCTTCATGAGGGCGTTGTTCAAATTCTTGGCATTGTCGGAGACCAAAACCTCAGGTTGCCCGTATCGACAAATGACATTATTCCGGATGAAACCGACGATGACCTCCTGAGTTACTTTGGGGAAAGAAGCTGCTTCTACCCATTTGGTGAAGTAATAGATTATGACGAAAATGAATCGGTGTCCGTTGCTTACTTTGGGCTCTATTGGTCCGATTACATCCATTCCCCACATTGAGAAAGGCCAAGGGGAGGTCATACAGTGCAGTTCATTGGGAGGCGTATGGATCACATTACCGTGCGCCTGGCATTGGTAACACCGTTTGACATGATCGTCGCAGTCGACTTTCAGTGTTAACCAATAATGCCCAGTTCTCAAGATCTTTTTGGCCAGCATCGGTCCACTCATGTGTGGGCCACACACTCCACCATGTATTTCGTTCATAATCTTTTGGGCCTGTGCCTCATCTACGCATTGTAACAGTCCCAACCCAGCATACCTCTTATAGAGTGAATCCCCACTCAGGTAAAATTTCATTGCCATCTTTTGAATTATCATCCTCTCAGTTCGGCTTGCCTGGTCGGGAATGGATCTATCCCTCAGGTACTCCCTTATGTCGTGATACCAAGGCTGCCCCGGCATAACCACCTCGTCTGATAATACTGCAACATGTTCCTCGTATGTCGGGGTGTTCTGTACTGCTATCTCAATCTGTGGAACATCTTTTCTTTTGATTATATGGATTAAGGAAGCCAGGGTTGCCAATGCATCGGCAAAATCATTCCGTCCCCGGGGGATATGTCGGAAAGCGATATCTTCGAACTCTTGCATCAACTGGGTAACACAACGATGGTATGGAAGTAACCGAAGCTCTTTAGTGTTGTACACCCCGATCGCTTGTCTGATTACCAGTTCTGAGTCCCCAAACACTACTAATCTCTTCACTCCCATATCGCGGGCAAAACGGAGTCCCAATATACACCCCTCGTACTCAACTGTATTGTTTGAATTACTGAACTGTAATTTAGTAGCCACCGGGTATTGCTCTCCGGTGATAGAGACCAGGACTGCTCCGGCTCCTGCCCCTTCAGCATTCATGGCACCATCAAAATACAGCTTCCAGAACTGTCCCTCGTCATCACATTTCGTGTGTAATACCCAAAATATATCTTCGCCTGGCAAAGGAGTTTCTAACGGCTCCATCCCTCCTGATGGCGTTTCCGCCAACTGATTTGTAATTCCCTGCCCTTTCATGGCTTTCTGAGTTACGTATACAATGTCGAATTGCTGTAAGATTAACTGCCATCTTGAAAGTCGACAGTTCAGCATGGGCCTTTCAAAGATATATTTCAGGGGATCCTTTCTCGATATCAGGTACGTAGTATGCCCATGGAGGTAGTGCTGTAATCTTCCTGCAGCCCAGGCCAAGGCATAAACATGTCTTCTCGATGGGAGTGTAATTCTGTTCACCATCGGCTAAATCTCTTGCTGAGGTAATAGATGGACTGCTCTTTACCCGCTTCATTCTTTTGTCCCAGCATACATCCCATTGCAATGACATTGACCGATATATACATAAACAGAGGGATCCCATCCTTCGGGGGAGGGTGGGAAGGTACCAGCACTGGTGCCTTTGTCAGCTACTTTTTAATGGTCTGAAAGGCGTTCTGACATGGTTCATTCCACTCTTGGGAAGCATCTTTCCTTAATAGTTTGAAAATCGGCTCGCATGTAGTCGTCAAGTGGGATATGAAGCGGCTGATGAAGTTTATTCTTCATAGGAATCCTCTTATCTCCTTCTCTGTGTGAGGTGCCGACATATCCACAATGGCCTTAATCTTTGCCGGATCCAACTCAATGCCCCGATCACTAACCAGGAATCCCAAAAGCTTTCCCGACTGCACTCCGAAAGCACACTTTGCTGGATTGAGCTTCAAATTATATTTTCTGAGCCGGTCGAATAGCTTTTTGAGATGGGTTATATGATCAGACTCTACCCTTGATTTCATAATAATGTCATCCACATAGACCTCTATCTCCTTATGCATCATGTCGTGGAACAAGGCCATCATGGCTCTCTAATAAGTAGCCCCCGCGTTTGTGAAACCGAAAGCCAATCGTCTATAGCAGAAAGTGCCCCAAGGGGTGATGAACGCGGTCTTTTCCCGATCTTCTTCTGCCACCATTATCTGATGATACCCCGCAAAGCAATTAACGAAAGAGTACATCTCGTACTGGGCTGTATTATCCACCAGGATGTGTATGAAAGGCACCGGGAAGTTATCCTTGAGACTGGCCTTGTTTAGATCTCGATAGTCGACACATACCCTCACCTTCCCTCTAGGCTTAGCCATTGGGACTACATTGGACAACCATTCTGGGTAAGTGGACACCATAATGATTCCAGCCCTGAACTGTTTGATGATCTCTTCCTTCACCTTCAAGCTCCATTCCGGTTTTAACTTTCTTAGTTTCTTCTTGACAGGCCTGAAACCCTCCTTGATGGGCAACCGATGTACCACAATGTCGGTGGACAATCCGATCATGTCCTCATGAGACCAAGCAAAAACATCCTCATATTGGCATAGCAACTTGGTTATTTCTGTTTTCTGGCTAGGGGTAAGGTCTGTCCCTATTTTGAGCTCTTTGGGTGTGTCAGGGGTTCCAATATCTATGGTGATGGTTTGGTCTAAGTTGGGTTTGGGTTTATCCTCGACCCATCCTTTGATCTCGTCAGGCGCGTCGTCGTAATCTGTCTCGTCTTGCTCAATGCCCATTAAATCGAAATCCAGCTCAATGTCAAAATCATAATCATCATTCAAATTTGAAAGACCGTTTGTTAGGCAAGGATTACTCAAATTGGTACACCTGACATGAAACAAAATATTTGTCATATATAAGTTATTTTTCCACAACGATCACATTTTCAGATAACATGGAGAAACGACATAATTATGCAAAATACAAAACAAAAAAATGAACTTCTTCATCCTCCCATCCTCTGGGTCTACCACCCTGATGTTGGGTTTTACCCTTGTTTGGATATCACTGGTTTCATGGTCCAGTTGTCGACGGTCAGGTCAGATGAAATGCGCTGGATAAAAGGGGGCTTCACATCGGAAACTTCCCCGATGATTACGGCTACGTCGCCTGAGTCCCTCTTCTTACCTTCTTCAGGAATAATTAGCCCTGCCCAATCGATGACAGGCACACCTTGTTGGGCTCTCGGTGGCGTGACAACATCCGTCCCCTCTCCATTGCTTGTTAATTGTCCGGGGATATAGCACCTGGTTTCAAACTTTTGTGCGACCTCCTGTAGAAAACTTTCCCTCTTGGTCGACTCATCACTTGCGGGGGTTAATTCTTCATTCCCTGACCCAATCACAGGCTCGCTAGTCCCCTGTTCATTGTTGACCTTGGTCACTGGACTGCCAGCCAGTAGAATCGGAGTCGCACCTTGACGGTGTCTCCGTGCTACGCCTTCACGATATCCCAACCCTGCTTAACCTATCTGATGGGGTAGTTAAATAGGCTCGGTGATTCCTTGATTGCTTTTTCCTAACCCCTGTCTAGGCTGGAATTTCATTTTCATCATTTCCTTTGCAACGAAGGTAAGTTCTGGAGAGACCTTGGGTTTCACGGCTGGAGCTCCCAGGCATCTGTAGTGGGGAGTGCCAATTTCCAATGCCTGAAAACTGGCAGGTGCCGCCGACTCGTCCACATTAATCACAGGCAGGCCATTCCTGGAAGGAGAAGGGTCATCACACTTCGCCGAGATCGTCACCAGATTCCCGTCGATGATAAGTTTGATTTGCTGGTGTAGTGTGGAAGGAACTGCCCCGGCCATGTGTATCCACGGCCTCCCCAATAACAGGTTGTAACTTGCCGCAATGTCTAGGACTTGGAAAGATATATCAAAAGTACAAGGTCCTATTTCCACCGGCAATTCTATCTCTCCAATTGTATCCCTCCGGGAACCATCGAAGGCTCGCACCACTACATGACTGTCCCGTAGGCGCTTAGGATTGATGTTCATCTTCTGCAATGTACTGAGGGGACAGATATTCAACGCCGATCCCCCATCAATCAGCACCCCATTCATGATATAACCTGAGGAGATTACCGCAATATGCAACGGTCTTCGATGCCCCCTTCCCTCCTTGGGGATATCATCATCTGTAAATGATATTACATCACTCTCCAACAGATGGCCCACCAGATGGCCGAAACCTTCCTTGCTAATTTCTTTGGGAACGTATGCCTCCTCCAGGATTTTCGCCAGAATTTTGCAGTGATCACTGGACGATAACACCAGATCCATGATTGAGGTCAGGGTCGACTCCTCGCTTAATATCTGGATCCCTCTTGCTTCCGGATGATCCATTTTCTTCAAGAATTCTATGGCTCTCTCCTCGGAGATCTCTTCATTTTTCTTCATTTTTCTTCATTTTGTTCTCAAGGACTCGTCCAGGAAGATACAAAGGATTTCCCCTTGATGTTACGGAAGCACAACTGGCCGCTTCCTCCGACACTCCCCCATAATTCCATGGCACCGTCCTTAGACTGTGGACAGGGATTTGTGGCCTCGCTGTAAGGGTGAGGGGTTTCGGAGCTGCTAACTTGACAGGCCCCTCCATGATATTTCTGCTTACCCCTGGCAGTCTAATTGGCGCTCCCCATGTATTCCCATGATCACCTATCATGTTGATCATTTCATCGATTTTCTTTACATAATTCAGCCTTGACGGCCCCTCGGCTTCATTGGCTTCCGCCGCATTGACCCCTCCTCCATCATGCCTTGGCAGGGGATTGACTTTGACATTCGGGGAGTCTGGCTTTTCCACCACGATTTCTCCACTATCAATCAAATTCTGAATTATATGCTTCAATGTCCAACAATCCTGCGTATAATGACCAGGGGAACCCGAGTGGCATGCGCATCGCTTGCTTGGGTCAAACCTTCTTCCCTTTGGGTCACTCGGGGGTGCCAAATCGACTATTTTCCTCTGGGCCATTAATACTGCCAACACCCGCTCAAGAGGATCCCCGAGGGGGTGAATACTCGATTTTTCGAGGCCTCGAATCTCCTTCGCCCGTCCGCCCTTTGATCAGTGAAGTTAGGCTGTCGGGATGGCCCCACTCTCTGCACCTGTACTGGAGGATTGTTTTTCTGCCTTCCTAGCCGATCCCTGCAGGATGAGGGAAACATCTTCTTCCTTCTTCTTTTGGACCATACGGGAAGTGCTGCCATAGTTTCCCACTCTGTATTTGTTCTGCAGCTGTTTCCAAAGCCGTGAAATCCCGGATTTTGCCAGATTTCAAACCCCATATCCACCATTTCTCCGTGTTTAATCATCTCAGTAAAGGGTCTTCCAATCCCTGATATAACCCGCTCATAATAAGGAGCCTCTTGAATGTCTACGAAGGTCATCACCATCTCCGACTCACTCATAGGGGGACTCACCTGTACAGCCATACCCCTCCATCGCTGTGCATAATCCCTGAAAGATTCCTTTGGTTGCTTCTTAATCTTCGTCATTTGGTATCTATCAGGGGCCATTTGTGCCTGGAAGCTATACTGTGTTAAGAAGGTGTGGGCCAACTCCTCCCAATTGTGGATCCGGGCATTATCAAGACGGGTATACCAAATTCTTGCCTCTCCCGTCAGGCTCTTTTGGAATAGTTGCATTCTTAGACCTTCGTCTTCGGCATAAGATCCAAGCTCCCCGATGTATATTTTCAGATGTGTATAAGGATCCCCCTTCCCATTGTATTTCTCAAATTTGGGAATTTTAAATTTCTCCGGATATCTGGTTTCGGGGAAGACACAAAGATCCGAATAATTCACCCTGCCTAGGGACCCTATGCCCCTTAGAGATTGGATGGTCTCCTCCATTTGTTTCATTTTTTTCTGAAGGTCGTCAGTGTCTCCTTCCTCGGGGATAGTAATCACTGTCCGGTCAGGTATAGGGATGACCTTTGGGACGACGGGTTCGCCCTTAGGTTGGGGTGGATCCTCCTTAGGTGGATCCTGTCTAGGTAGCAATTGTTCCCTCAGCATCATGGCCATTTCTAGCATCTGTTTCTTAAAATCATCAAATTCCTCACGGGATATGGAACCAGGATTAGTAGGTGGAATATCAGCCATTTCAGATGTAGAGACCTGGGCCCTCTTAGATTGTGAACGGGTTTGAGGAGCAATCCTGCAGAAAAAACGGTTTGGAGTTTAATCTTTGGGAAATGAGAGATGCGGATGCATGCTAAAATGGTAATTTTTTATGTTTTTTGGGGGTTTTTTTTTAAATCTTTTCCTGCAAAACAACATGTTAGTAGTCCCTTATTGCAATAATAATTAATAGACATGACTTATTATAGCCTTCCCAGCTATTCCCTGTAAAACATGGAGGTCAGTACTTTCTTTTGACAACAGGGGAGGCATATATGAATGGGATCATGACATTTATACGCGCAAACGTAAAAGGGCATGAAGAGACTTTTCCTGCGTTGGGTTAATCTGAGGCTGACCTATCCTAGGGTTACTCTCACGGGCTTTTCGGCATGAAGGTTCCCAAATCTTCGCAATCTACTCGTTTGAGTCCTTTCGATTGGAGCGGATTTGGGTGGTGCGTTTCCTGAGCCATCTCCGGGGAGCAGCCCCTTCGAGTCCAGTAATAAGCAACCGACAGGTTCGCCTCAGGAGGAGGTACACTCTTAACATACATTCACATTCATCGTCCTCACCGTATGCAAATGATTACTTTAAAGTAAAGCCATTCCATTCAATCAATCATTCATTTGGGAAAAACACACATTCACACAACAATAAGTAAAACAAGTCAAAATACAGCACGTACATACACATTTACGAATTTTAAAGGATATGATAGCATCAAGAGTTGAAAGCGGCTTAAGCCCTCTGACGTTCCCCAGCAGAGTCGCCAGCTGTCGACGCCGGTTTTTTGTCCCTTTCCATTTTTAGCCTTTTGATTTAAATGATTTTTTGGAAAAGGTCAGCATTAATGTCGATGCGGTTTTAAAAGATCGTTTTTTATGATGAGCCAATTAACTAGAGTCGCTAGTTGGTATATTTGAAATGGATGTACCAACTCATCCGAGTTTTCGTTTTTTGTAAATCGCTGGCTCATATGTGACTACGAATTAATTGGTCTGCAAACCGAGATTCATAGAGTTCGGGGGCTTGCTTAAGCGAGGGGAAGGTGTTAGGCACCCCCCGAGTTCCGTGAAACATGGTTACCGCAATCTTGATACTTTCCTATCCTTTAATTCATGGAATGTGTATGTGTGCGTGTGTGTGTGTGTGCTTATATGAATGTTATGGTGAGTTTGCATGAAGAAACCATTTGGGTTTTCAGAAAAGTCGTGTTTTCTTGGGAATGCTTTAGAATATCCTTCAGTTTATACGAGAAAAGCTTTATGAGAAAATGCTTGATTTTAATTGTCAAAACTATGAGATTGCATTAGGTGTTGTTTTGGCGAAACAAGAGTTTTCTAAATCTTTGTCAAAATAGGAATCGAGATCTATACGTTGCTTTCATAACTCAAATGATGGGCAACCTCTAGGATCTCTTTAACCCTATGGACAAGGATTTAATAAAACATTATTTATTTTTATAAAACCATTTTTTTTGTGATGCTTGAAAATGATTTCTTTCTTTTGCCTTCTCGTTAAATAGAAATCAACATTCATTAGTACTCCCAATTTCTTATCCTCGTGAAGCTAATCACCTAGTTTAATTGATTTTATGAAAATCTTTATCGTTTATCTTTGAAATCAATTTCGTGTCATAAATCAAATCAAACATTAAAATGCGTTGGGGCTATTCATGGGCATGTAAGCCATCACAATAACCCCAAGCGCCCACAATCACATATTTTCACTATGACGGGGCCTTAACCACGATTCTCGCCTTGGCGTCGTTTTAAGGCCCGACGATTACATATGTACAATGAAAACTACATCATTCCTACTATCTACATCAAAAGACGTCCATCATCGGATTTGGACCACGGGATCGCTTTTCTAGGCTCACACCCAAATTTCCACACACCCACAACCGGATATTACAAGAAATAACCGACACGGATAATCTAACAATACCAAGGCATCCTAAAATAGCGATCTAAAGGGACCACGCCCAATATAGTACCGTAAAACAAACAAAAAATCAATAAGTGAATATCATCGGGTTATTAGGAAGAATTTTGTTCCGATGGAACCCTCACTAATAATCCCTAATTCATTGTTCCACCATAAATTACATGAAAACTACATTTAATTTGACCAAATGATATGATAGAAATTGCAAAAATAAGGAGATTTTCACCTTGCAAATGATATCAAAGTGGATGTAAACTTGTATATTAATTAGAGTAGAGAATATAGGTGATACAATCTCACAAAAGAGATATAACTCCTCACTATTTTCTCTCTTTTCTCTCTATTTGGTTGCAAAATTCTGCTGCTTTTCCCCTTTGAATTTTCGTGCTGCTGCTGCTTATTCTTCTGCTCTTCCGATCTACCAACTCTCTCTGTATCACTGAATGAAGGAAATGTGCTGAAGTAGGCTGGCTAAGTCCAGCCGCAGATTGATCTGCGGCTGGCCTTAGCCCGCCATGCACTCAGCCCGCCATGCACTTTAGTTATTTAATTCTCCTCGGTTTTTGCATCGCACCTCGATTCTCGCGTCGTGCTGTCGGTTTTCGCCGAAAGGCCTGTATTTTGCAGTCCGGGAATTACTGTGAGACGTGACACATTATTCGGGAATGCTCATTTCGGATGGCCTTGTTGTCACGTCGGTTTTGACTGCAAATCGTTGCGGTGGCGTCGAGTGTTCGCACTAGTGCCCATTCTTCGCTCCCGCAGGTCGGTTCAATTGACGATTTTGCCCTCCTGTCACGGTTAGCATAGGGAACGCAAAATTTGGGTGTCTACAGTGTTGTAGCATGAAATTTTATTTCCAAGAATGCTTAAGTGGTTAAATCAATTTACAATTAATCCACATCGCTATTATTGACATTCGCACTCGGTGCATTTGAATTCGTACAGTCTTGGATTCGTACATTATTAAAGTTCTGTAATTCACAAACTATTTAATATTTAGTCTGGACCTTTGTTCGGTCAGGCAAGTATATGAGAATTTATAAAAGCTATCCGAACCAATCAATGGTATGGATTCTTAGACTGAAATGAACACCCCTTTTTATTATAGGGGAGTACCCAGGTATCTAATATAAGGTACAAATAGCAGAGTTAAATATTATGCATATATATAGTGTACGCGAGGCTGATCCCCTCAAGTACTTATTCTGGAGCCAGTAACCAAAGGGTTAACAAGTTATTGACTCCTTTGGAAGTTATTGTTCAGAGTCTACTTGACTATCAATTATTCTAAAAGCAATAATTGCTCTTACTTCTGATATTTATATTGTTGAATTCCCTTTCTATATTCCCTTCATCATGATATATCCCTTATTGTTGTATTTTAAACTTGCCGAGCAACTAGTTGCTCACCCTTGCTATATCATGACTTTCATTGCAGCTAAACCCGAGACATCAGGAAAGGGCAAGGGTAAAGAAAAGATGAAGTGATAGACTTCATGTAGCTGGCTTTAGTTTATGTTTAGTGTAATTGCTATTAATGTAATTTAAACCCTAATTATTATTTAGGGTATGTTTTGGTGTTATGTATTAAGGTTATTATATCTTGGGACTAGTAACACCTTTCTAATGAACAACATATGATTGTTATATTCCGCATTTTAGTTAATATATGTTGTTAGAAGTGAATGTGTATTGGATCGTGATGATCAAATCCGGGTAGTTGGAGACCCGAATTTGGGGGCGTCACAGGTTGGTATCAGATCTGTAGGTTATAAACTTTAGGATCGTGAAACCTAGGTTATGACCTTAGTTTTAAACTCGTATTGAGTATGTTAGGATGTGAATCGAGGATAGTCGGATGATGGTCTTGTCTGGGGGTGGGTTGTGAAAATCTGCCGAGCCGAGTTGTACATGATAAAATATCATTTCATTTTATCAATGAATATATTTTATTATGATACTGACACCTGATTATTTGTTGTCTCTATTTATGGTTGTAGGATGCCTGACATAAGAATACCCAGTCCTGCGGGAGAGATGGAGTTCACGGACATACTGGTGGACCCGATGGGTTTAGTAGAGGTGCCGCCGAATGAGCCAGAAAGGGACATTGGAGATGAGGCTGAGACTGAGTATGGTTCCGAGGAGGAGCCGGTGATTGGTAGGGTGCTGACACAGCCAGGTGATGGCGAGGAGGACTCAGAGACTAAGGATGATGAGCCACCTGCATATATAGATGGCATGGGCTCTACTGCAGATGATATCATTGAAGGACTGTCAAGCAGGAATGAGGAGCTTGAGAACCGGGTAGCCCATCTGGAGGAACAAAACCAAACCCATCAGGCCATGGAGGATCAGTATAGGGAGTTAGCGTATCAGCTAGAAAATGAGTTGGGATTGCTAAAGGTACAGCTGCAGGGTTATGAGGCCTCAGCACAGCAGATTGGACCACTACTACATCAGATGGTGGCCAGGAATGCTGAGCTAAGAGAGAAGTTGGAACAGAAAGATATGGAGATCGCCCATCTGAAGGCCAAGCATGAGGCTACGAAGTTCGAGTTCGGGCTAGAGATTTCTAAGAGGATTCGGGTTAGAGATGCTTGGGTTAGAGAAGCAAGGAGAGTTGATCAGTTGGAGGACAGGTTGGAGGTAGGAGCTGTGAGGATAGAGACTTTGGGGTTAGCTCTGGATGCAGCCTATAGGAGGCCTCGTACTGAGATGGGAGAGTCTAGTCGCACGGTTCGTCGCCGAGTCATGGGTGAAGTGTTTTCCTCAAATCAGCAGGTGCAGATTCGTCACAACATGTAGTGACGTGTTAGTTTGGGTGTCTTGTTTTGTCACAGGTGCAGTAGGTCCCACTGTTGTTATAATGGGGACATATTTGTGTTATAAACTCCTATATTTTGTAGCATGATTGGGGTAGCAGTTAAACCCCAACTTTTGTTTGTTATGAGGGGTGGAAAGTTATTATTCCCCACTTTTTGTATTAGGGGATGGTTAGTGCTGGATAGGGCATGCCATTGTGCATTTATAGAAGTATGCCACAGGTTGAGCCGGTTGTATCGAAACAGTGGTATATGAATATAAATGTAGTTGTTTTATTTAAAACAAATGTGTTTGATAGATGCTTTTACTCTTAATTATGGAATTCCATGGCATATTATGTAAAGCATGAAACTATAAATAAAAGTCAGCGGTTTTCCTTTATCAGATCATGCCGCCGAGAATACGACCGCATAACTAGCGGGTCGAAGAGTCAGGAAGCGAGGTTGGGGATCAACCCCATCCAATGAGAATGTTTGTAGAGATGCTGGCAGAAGCCATGCAATCAAGACCGCCACCTGTAGGGACCCAACCAGCAACCGAGTCAGCGCATCATTTGGCCAATTTTAAAGATTTCAAACTGGTTGGACCACCTGAGTTCAAGGGAACTCTTAACCCAATAGAAGCACAGACCTGGATCGAAGAAATAGAGAAGGTTTTCGAAGTCGCGCGAGTGGCAGAAGAACAGAAAATAGGATTTGCCACTTTCATGCTGAAGGGCGAGGCTAACAATTGGTGGAAGGCCAATAAGGGACGAGCAGGTGAGGGAGTCATCTCGTGGGATAGATTCAAAGAGCTATTCTTCAAAAATTACTTTCCGGAGAATACACAGCAGGACATGGAAGTGAAGTTCCTGGAACTGAAATAGGGGAATATGACTGTCGCGGAGTACGCGGCAAAGTTCAATGAGTTGGCCCGATTTGCCCCACATCGGGTGGACACCGAGGCCAGGAAGGCAAGAAGGTTTGAGTTGGGACTGAAACCGTGGTTACAGAAGTCAGTCGCAATATTAAAGATTAAGAACTTCTCGGAACTGCTGGAGAGAGCTATCATTGCGGAAGGGGGCAATGAAGCGGTGGCACGGTTCAACCAAGATAGAAAGAAGAGTCAGGAGGTTGCCAAAGCGGGGAGCAGCGGAGGCAGCAGCCCCAATAAGCGCAAATGGAATGAAAGCCAATCGTTCGGGAGCAATAAATCCAGAGGAGAGGCTAAGAAAAGTGGGAAATGCAACAACTGCGGGAAGAATCACTCGGGGGAGTGCATGAAGGGGAAAAGTGTTTGTTACCGATGTGGACAACCGGGGCACATTGCTCCTCAGTGTCCGAACAAGCAGAAAGGAGGATGTTTCTCTTGTGGATCACCCGACCACCAGATTAAGGACAGTCCGAAGAGGAAGGGCGACGTCAGGAGTGGCAACAGGAGCAACAACAACAGCGGGACTAACAACCGGCTGAGCTACGGGGCACCAGTCAGTCAAGCCAACAGGCCAACGGCACACACATTCAACATGACCGTTCAGGATGCAATGGAATCCAGGGACGTGGTGTTAAGTATCATCTCAATCAATGATATAAATGTATATGTGTTATTCGATTCTGGTGCTACCTGTTCTTTTGTTTCAGAAGAATTTGCTAGTCAGTTAAATTTACCTCGTGAAGAGTTAGAACACCCTATGAACGTAGAAGTAGCAAACAAGGCAATTAGCCCCGTAGGATACGTTCATAGGAATTGTTGTGCTGAATTGCGAGGATTTAAGCTCAATGTGGATCTGATACCAATTCGGCTGGGAGAATTTGATGTAATCTTGGGAATGGATTGGCTATTAATTCACGGGGCAGTTATTGACTGTAAGGAGAAGTGTGTACACCTGAAGACTCCTGATAAGTCAAAGGTGGTATTCTATGGTAGTAGGTCACCAAGACAATCTTGTTGTCTTACTATGATGCAAACAAAGAAATTGCTTAAGAAAGGTTGCGTATGTTATTTGGCCCATGTGGTTGATGCTTGACAGGTCGGGGTGAGATGAGTCAAATACCAATCGTGAGGGAATTTGCCGACGTCTTCCCAGATGAGCTTCCAGGATTGCCTCTGAACAGGGAAATTTAGTTCGTAATCGATTTGGTGCCGGGAACCGCACCAATATCGAAGCCGCCATATCGAATGGCACCGGTAGAAATGAGAGAGTTGATGTTTCAACTGCAAGAACTATTAGACAAGGGTTACATCAGATCGAGCGTGTCCCCATGGGGAGCGCCAGTTCTGTTTGTAAAGAAGAAGGATGGTTCGATGAGGCTTTGTATCGACTATCGGGAGTTGAACAAAGTTACGATTAAGAATAGGTATCCGCTTCCTAGGATTGACGATCTATTTGATCAACTTAAGGGAGCGAAATACTTTTCAAAAATCGACCTAAGAACGGGCTATCACCAGCTGAAGGTGAGGCAGGAAGATATCCCGAAGACTGCATTCAGAACTCGTTATGGGCATTTCGAGTTTCTGGTAATGTCACTTGGATTGACGAATGCACCAGCAGCATTTATGGATATGATGAACAGAATGTTCAAGCAGTACTTGGACAAGTTCGTAGTTGTATTCATCGATGATATCTTGGTGTATTCAGAGTCAGAAGAGGAGCATGCTGAACATTTAAAGATTGTATTGGAAGCTCTCAGGGGGGAGAAGTTGTATGCGAAGTTTTCTAAGTGTGCGTTTTGGTTGTAGAGGGTGCAATTTCTGGGTCACGTCATCGACAAAAATGGCGTTTCGGTGGACCCAGCAAAAGTAGAAGCAGTTATCAATTGGGAACAACTGAAGACGCCAACAGAGATCAGGAGCTTCTTGGGATTAGCAGGATACTATCGGAGATTCATACAGGACTTTTCAAAGATAGGATCCCCGTTGACTAATCTCACCAGAAAAATAGTTAAGTTCGTTTGGTCGGAGAAATGTGGGAAGAGTTTCATGGAGCTGAAGAAGAGACTTAGCCAAGCACCGGTGTTGACCTTACCATACAACACTGGGGGTTTCGTAGTGTATATCGATGCGTCACACAAAGGTCTTGGTTGTGTGCTGATGCAGCACGGCAAGGTCGTGGCGTACGCATCACGTCAGCTGAAGGACTATGAGAAGGGTTACTATGACGAATGCAATTTTTGTGATTAAATAAAAATATTTATTGAGTTATATAAATATTTTTATTAATTTGTTTATTGAGTAAAATAAATAATTTATAAAGTTATGGTGAAAGAATTTATGTTGAATGTTATTTAAATGTGATTTGATATGATTATTCTAATTTAATTTAATAATTAAATTAGATGACTAAATGGTTTATTTGAATAAATGATTTATTTGAATAAGATAATTTATTTGGTGTTGTTGTTATTGATTAAATAGAATTATTAAAGTTTAATTGAATTTATTTCATAAAAATTTTAATTAAATTAAAAGTGTGACAATTAAAACTATATAATATAATGATTTATTAAAATAAATGGGAAAGGTTTTATTTTTGTTAAACCAAACAAGACCTTGTGACCCTTGGTTGGTAAAAATGGATTATTTGGTATTTGGGTTTGCCAAACAAGGCTTAACCCTTTGTTTTTCTTTAACTGTCAAATTGAAAGCTGAGTACGTTAAAAACTAAAAAGGTTATCAGCTATTATCTAAGCTTAAGAAAAAGAGAGAAAATATATACAGAGAAGAAGAGAAGAAAAGTTTAACAGAGAATAGAGAGAAAGTTGAGAGAGGAGCTTGAAGATTTGAGAAAGAAATTCTTAAATCAAAGGAGCTTTCTAAGAATTAGAAGGTATAATTCTTGTTAGTTTTGTTCTACACTGTATTTTTATTATTCTATTTCTCTGTATATGATTTTTATTTTACTGTATATGAAGTTAGTTGTTCAAAGCATGAAATTATTTGATTATAATTGATTATAAGCATGTGTTAGAGATTATATGGTGATTATAAATTAATTTGTATGAATTAATTCATGAAAGCATGCTTTAGAATTGAGTTTTAGTTTTACAGAGTTTATTTCATGTATGGTATATATGTATGAAATTGGTATTCAAATTGGTTGTTAATTGGTAAAATTGATTTTTGATTATGATTATATAGTGAAAAACGAAAAGAATGCAATTAGAATGGTTCCACAGTAGTTGATTTCATTAAAATGGTTGAAACATGAATATCTTGTTTTAACAGAGAATTTTTTTATTTAAGTTGGTTGATTATGTGTAATATGATGTTGAGAATGTTTAGAAACATGTTGGGAAATAGTTTTGTGTTATATTTGATGTCTGGGTGTGTTTAAATTATGTGTTGGATGGTAGAATTCGGAAAATTTGGCCAAATTTGGCCTAAGTTTTCACTGGTTGCGAACTGTAGGAGATGACTACCGAGTCTCTCGCCCCGGCGAGAAAAATGAGCTGTAAATCTTCGCCCCGGCGAGAATTTTCTTAAGGAAAAGCTCGCCCCGGCGAGGTCTCGCCCCGGCGAGATATTGGTTCAGTAAATCCTCGCCCCGACGAGAATCACTGTTGGAAATTTTTTTTTTTTATTATTTTGTTTTCTTTTCTTGGTAGTTATGATATATCATTTTATGCAGGATTAAACCTAAATTAATGTAATAAGTGAATATTAAGATGTTAATATGGATTCTAAATGATGTTTGATGATGATTAAATGTAAGGTAATATACCTTAGCTTAAAGATAAGTTTTGGAAATTCTTAGAGTGTAACATTGTTGCAATAAAGCTTGTAGCTTCTGAAATAGAGTTGATAATCAGTAGTTAATTGGAAATTGAGGTGAGGATTGGAGTATTAATGTACGTGAGTATTGTAACTAATCGTTTTTGTTGCAATACAAACGGAATTTGTAGGTTGTTTATTGTACGTGGTTTGTAATTAGGAAAGCTACGTAAGAGGCAAGTTTCTAAACTCCATTATTATATTGAGTAAGTTGTTCTTCCCTTAAACTTGTTATTTTATTTAAAGCAAGTTTACTTTCATTGAGCAAGTTACTAACCTTAGCTTATTGTTATTCAAGCGAGGTTGATACCATGATAAGTGTTTAAGTTTTATTCCACTCAATTGTTATTCAATCATTGATAGTTAATCAGATTTTGAACATAGTCCCTATTGTACAATTTTTATTGATGAATCAGACTAGAAAACCTTATTGATTCATCTAGTCCTTAGTTGATGAGCGTTCTAAAGACTTAGAATATTTTAAAATCCTTCCAAACCAAGTTCTTTTTGGTACGGATTCTAATGCTTAACTGAGATGAACAACCCTAATATAGGGGATTAATTACGCTACAACGTTAAAATGTTTGTGCACAATATATTGTACAAAGGGCTGATCCCCCTGAGTACGAGACGGATGGTCCATAGTCTATAAGACTGTTAAAGGTTGCGGTAGAAATACTTGATAACCTAGGACATAGTTCGAGGTCTTGTGACCCTCAGATACACTTTTAATCCTGAATCTATATTCAGTTCTTGAGCTAAGCTTTCTATTGAGATTTCAAACCTTGATTCCTTATTGATTGTATTCAGAAAACTATTATACCCTAGTTGATAAATATTTCATTTAAAAATTATTGTTATCATACCTGTGAGCAATTGTTTGCTCACTCTTGCATTAAACATTGCAGCTAAGACAGAAAAGCAAGACGAGCCGTCCACGAGTAAAGGAAAGAGCAAGTCACTGAAGTAGCTAATGACTTGTTATTTATTCAACGTTTGATTGTATCGAGACTTATTATAAATTATGTTTTATTCCGCACAGATGTAATTAAGGTTAGATAACCTGGGATTTGTTTTATTTTGGAGATTGATGATGTAACCCCATTTGAGGGAAGATAATTCTTTAAGTTTATTTTAATTGTTCTTATTTTGGGCAGATAGTTGTGAATGATTGATATAGTGAACACCAAATCAGTGGGCATTAAGTACCCAGATTTGGGGGTGTCACAGGTTGGTATCAGAGCTGATTGGTTATGAACCTTTAAGTGGGGAAAACCTTAGGGTAGTAGCCTTTTAGAAGAGAGAGAATATAGAGGTGATAAACTCTTATCGAGTTCTAGGGAATGGATTATGGAAATTCATAAAAGATAATAAAATGATTATGTGCTATGTGCTTATTTGATAACAAACTTATGTGCTCGCGAGTATTATCGATTAGTAATTAAAACTTAAAATTTTGTTGTCAGGATGACTGATAGAGGAGAACCCAGCTAGGCTAGGGAGGAGGAGCCTCGAGATATTCATGTGGTTCGGGAGCAGCTAGTGCAGAGGGAGCCATCCCCATTGATCATAGTTGCAGGTCCCGAGTACGAGCCTGAGACTGATCATGAGGAGGATCCGGAGGAGGTTGAGGAGGAGGAGGAGGACCCAGAGGAGATATCACTAACCTCCTTAGGTGTTCAGATGTATGAGCAGGTGTATGCTCGTAACATTGAGTTGCAAGATAGAGTGGAGGAGTTAGAGAGGCAGCTGGCTGAGCGACAGACTGTCTTGGAGCAGAAGAACAGTGAGATTGAGGAGCTCGATATACGTCTTGGGGACGTGGAGTGGAAGCTGGTTCATGTTGAGAGCGAAAAGGAGGAGTTAGGAGAACAGGTTGTAGAACGTCAAGCCGCTCTAGAGCAGAAGGATGCTGAGATCTAAGACCTTTCATCACGTCTTGCAGAGGTTGAGTAGAGGCTAGCACAGTCTGAGTATCGACGAGGACAGTTGATAGCCAAGAATGAAATTGTACGAGATGAGTTGAAAAAGGAGTCAGCTGAGTGGGCGAGAGCTGAAAATGCTTGGTTGAGGGAGGCTAACCGCGCAGATCGTATTGAATGTGAGGTGTGGTCAATGAAGGCCAAGATTGATGAGATGGAGTATATTTTTCACACCACAGTAGATAGAGCTCAGGATCGAGTTCATCGTCATCCAGATATAATGGGTCGAAGGATGGTTGTAGACACCCAAATTTTGCGCTTCGTATACTAACCATGACAGGAGAGCAAAATCGTCAAATGAACCGGCCTGTGAGCGAGGGATGCACAAGAACGAACATTCGACGCCACCGCGACGATTTATAACCGAAACCGACGTGACAGCAGGGCCGTCCGAAATGAGCATGCCCGAATGATGCGGCACGTCTCCCAGTGATTCCCGGACTGCAAAATACAAACCTGTCGGCGAAAACTGACATCACGACACGCGAATCGAGGTGCGGCACGGAAATCGAGAAAATCAGCCCACCCAGCCGCGGATTGATCTGCGGCCAAACGATTAAAATAATGGTGGTGCGCGCGGGACTCGAAACCAGGAAACCAGCTGAGTGCGATGGGGGGTGGGCCAGCCAGCCGCAGATCCATCTGCGGCTGCCCTAATGCAGCCTATTTCAGCTCATTCAGCATACAGGAACAAGAGAGAGTGGACAGAAGGGAGCAGCAGTTCGGAAAGAAGAAGAAAACAGCAGAAATTAAGAGAGAAAAGAGTGAGAAATAGTGAGAAATTGTACCCATTTTGTGAGATTACATCTCATATTTTCTACTTTATTCAATACACGAATTCATACATATTGTGGGGATTATTTGCAAGGTGAAAAATCCTTTGTTTTAGCATTTTGTTATACCATTTTTTGCCAAGCTTTTTGTCATCCGAATTATCTTGAATGTAGTTGTTCTTGAATATTGATGATATCCATTTGGTGAATTTAGCTCGTTGTAATGATGTATTGTGCATAGACTGTTTAGATTGCTATTCTTAGGATCTTGTGGGTGTGTGGCGATTTTGGATGTGAGCCTAGGAAAGCGACCCCGTGGTCCAAATCCGATGATGGACATCTTTTGATATATGTAATAAATTCGATGTACCTTTCATTGTAAATATGTAATCGTCGGGCCTTAAAACGACGCCAAGGTGAGAATCGTGTTTAAGGCCCCGAAATAGTGAAACTTGTGATTGTAGGCGTTTGGGGTTATTTTGATGGCTTACATGCCCCTGAATAGCTCCGACGCGTGTTTATGCTCGATTTGATTTATGAGACGAAATTGATTTCAAAGCCAAATGATAAGATCTTCATAAAATCAATCAAACTAGGCTATTAGCATCACGAGGTTAATAAATGGGAAGTGCTAATGAATGTCGATTTCTATTTCAAACGAGAAAGCTAAAGAAAATCGTTTTCAAATATCATAAGGAATGATCTTGTCAAATAATTGACGTTTTATTAAACCGTTGTGCATAGGGTTAAAGAGATTCTAGAAGTTGCCCATCGTTTGAGTTACGAAAGCAACGTATAGATCTCGATTCCTATTTTGACGATGGTTTAAAACTCTTGTTTCACCAAAACGACACCTAATGAAAATCTCATAGTTTTGACAAATTAAAATCAAACCTTTCTTATAAAGAATCAAGCTTTCTCGTATAAATCGAAGGACACTCCGAAGCATTCTCAGATCAAAGCACGATTTTCCCTAAAAAAATCCAAATGATTCTTTCATACAAACTCACCACAACATTCACGTGGGCACACACACACACATTCGCGCACACGCACATGTTTCATGAATTAAAGGATAGGAAAGCATCAAGATTGCGGTAACCGTGTTTCACGGAAGTCGAGGGGTGCCTAACACCTTCCCCTCGCTTAAGCAAACCCCCGAACTCTATGAATCTCGATTCGCAGACCAATTAATTCGGAGTCACATATGAGCCAGCGATTTACGAAAACGAAATTCGGATGAGTTGGTACATCCACTTCAAATATACCAACTGGCGACTCTGGTTAATTGGCTCATCATAAAAAACGATCTTTCAAAACCCCGTCGACATCAATGCCAATCTTTTCCAAAGAATCATTAAATCAAAAGGCTAAAATTGGAAAAGACCAAGAGACGAGAAAACCCGGCGTCGACAATGGTGACTCGTATTATGGAGCAGGAACGCCAGGAAGCTGTGCGCCGTGGAATGTCATCGTAGATAATGACTAGATATGCTAGTATGAAAATTTATGAGATTAATAAGTTGTTAATCCCAGTTTTATATAATGGGATAGAATAATTATGTAATCCTGGAACTTTGTGATTTCAGGATAGATGATGTAAATAACTATGATGTTATTTTTGTTATGTTTTAAAACAGTAAATGAAAAAATGAGAAAGTTTATCAGATGTGCTATGTGTTAAGTGATGTTTATAAATGTTCAAGTTAAGACTTAAATGTTTAAGTAATTGAATAATAATCTAATAGCGTAAATTTTTAACAGTAAAATGCCGCCAAGAAGACAAACCCGTCAACAGACCCCTGAGGGATCCATCAATAACAATGAAGAAGCCAACGTTAATCCAATGCAACAGCTGGTGAATCTGCTAACGGGAGCATTTTCGAATCAACCCCAAGCCCAGGCCACGATTTTTAAAGACTTCAAGGCTGTCGGACCTCCGGAATATCACGGCTCTATGAATCCAATTGAAGCCCAAACCTGGGTCATGGAGATGGAGAAGGTGTTTGATGTCGCTAGGGTCAACGAGGACCAGAAGACGGCATTTGCAACATTTATGCTGAAATCAGAAGCTAGCTACTGGTGGCAAGCAAATAAGACTCGAGGTGGCCAAGAGATTATTCCATGGGAGCGATTTAAGGAGATGTTTTTCGAAACCTACTTTCCGGCAAGCGCGCAAAATCAAATGGAGGTGCAATTTCTGGAATTGAAGCAAGGTACCATCACGGTGCTTGAGTATGCTGCAAAATTTAACGAGTTGGCGAGATTTGCGCCATATCAAGTCAACACGGATGAGCGAAAGGCTAGAAGGTTTGAGCAGGGACTGAAGCCCTGGCTGTATAGCCGAGTTTCGATGTTCTAACTGAACTCATTGCGGCAGTTTTGGAAAAGGCAATTATCGCTGAAGGAGGCAGTGATGCTTTGTCCAAGTATAATCAGGAGCAGAGGAAGAAGAAGAATGAAAGTGAAAACAAGGCAAGTGGTAGCCATGGGGGCAGCGGTCAGAAGAGGAAGTGGAGTGATAGTAACTCTGCGGGAAGTCAGCAGAGTAATCAGAAAAAGAAGGTGGAGGTGTGCAGTAACTGCAGAAAGAGTCATGTGGGGTTATGTTTGAAGGGTAAGAGGGTATGTTTCAATTGCGGACAAGAGGGTCATATCGCACCGAATTGTCGTAGTCCAAAGAAGGGCGCATGTTTCATTTGCGGGTCGAAGGATCACTTTGCCGAGACTGTCCTAAGAAAGCAACTACAGGTGGAGCCAGTGCAGGAAAAAGAAACAGCGGTGGAGGCAATCTGACTATCGCAGGACCGACACAGCCCAATCGACCTACTGCTCGAACATTCAATATGACGGTTCAGGATGCTGTGCAGTCAAAGGATGTAGTGTCAGGTATCATTCCTGTCAATAATGTTAATGCTTATGTATTGTTTGACTCGGGTGCTACTTGCTCATTTATATCCGATGATTTTGCAAAGAAATTAGGGTTACCTCAGGAAGAATTAGATTACCCCATGAATATATAAATTGCGAATAGGGAAGTGATTCCTGTTAAGTTTGTCCACAAGAATTGTTAGATAGATATCAAGAGTCATGTGATGATGGTCAACTTAATCCCAATTCGTCTTGGGGAGTTTGACGTTATTTTGGGTATGGATTGGTTGTTTAACCATGGGGCAGTCATTGACTGTCAAAAGAAGTGTGTAAACCTTATGACTCCGTCAAAGGTAGTATTTTATGGCAGCAAGTCGCCTAGACAAACGAGTTGTCTGACAATGATGCAGGCCAGAAAGATGTTGAGATAAGGATGTGTAGAATATCTAGCCTACATAGTCGATACCCAAAAGGTGAGTGTAAAGTTGGAGGAGATACCGGTTGTTAGGGATTTTGCGGACGTGTTTCCTGATGATTTGCCAGGACTACCGCCAGATAGGGAAATTGAGTTTGTAATTGATCTCGCACCGGGTACAGCCCCTATATCAAAAGCCCCGTATCGAATGGCTCCGGTAGAGATGAAGGAGTTGATGGTGCAATTGCAAGAGCTGCTGGATAAAAAGTATATTTAACCAAGCGTTTCGCCGTGGGGAGCGCCGGTATTATTCGTTAAGAAGAAGGACGGATCAATGCATCTTTGCATTGACTATAGAGAGTTGAATAAGGTCACGATTAAAAACAAGTATCTGTTGTCAAGGATCGATGACCTGTTTGACCCACTGAAGGGAGCAAGATATTTTTCAAAGATAGATCTGCGAAGTTGGTACCATCAACTAAAGGTGAGGAAGGAAGACATACCAAAGACGGCATTTCGAACTAGATATGGTCACTATGAGTTTTTGGTTATGTCATTTGGTTTAACGAATACGCCTGCAGCATTCATGGACTTAATGAATAGGGTGTTCAAACCATTTCTGGATAAATTTGTAGTGGTATTCATAGACGACATTTTGGTTTACTTCAAAACTCAAGAAGAACACGTGGAGCATTTGAGGGTGATATTGGAGGCGTTAAGGAAGGAGAAATTGTATGCCAAATTTTTGAAGTGCAAATTTTGGTTAGAGCGTGTTCAATTCCTCGGACATGTTATTGATAAAAACGAGATTTCAGTTGATCCAGCGAAAGTAGAAGCTGTGATGAACTGGGATCAGCCGAAGTCACCGTCAGAGGTGAGGAGTTTCCTAGGTTTGGCAGGATATTACAGACGTTTTATTCAAGATTTCTCCAGGATCGCCACTCCGTTAACGAATTTAACAAGAAAATCAGTGAAGTTTGTTTGGACAGAGAAGTGCGAAGAGAGTTTCCAAGAACTAAAGAAGAAACTAAGTTCGGCACCTGTGTTGTCTTTGCCAGATGATACAGGAAATTTTGTGGTGTATAGCGACGCATCGCATAAAGGACTTGGTTGTGTGTTGATGCAGAATGGTAAGGTTATTGCATATGCATCGCGCCAACTAAAAGACTATGAAAAAGGGTATCCGACCCATGATTTGGAGTTAGTAGCCGTGGTGTTTGCTTTGAAAATCTGGAGGCACTATCTCTATGGGGAGAAGTGTGAAATATATACAGACCATAAAAGTCTGAAGTATATTTTCACACAGAAGGATTTGAATATGCGGCAGAGAAGATGGATAGAATTGATCAAAGATTATGATTGTGAAATTCTATACCATCCAGGAAAGGCTAATGTGGTTGCCGACGCTTTGAGTAGAAAAGGTCGGGAGAAACTATTTTTGTTAACTGCTCAGGAGAAGCTCGTAGCAGAAATGGCTAAATTGGAGTTAGAGCTGAAGGGTCTGGCAGAGCCTAATGAAAAATTGTTCCAGATGGAAACTCAACCAACTCTGGTGGACAAAGTCAAGGAAGCACAACTCAAGGATGAGGAGTGTATTAATATACGCAAAAGAGTGCTTGAAGGTGAAGAGCTTAAATATAAAATCGATACCGAAGGGTTGCTGAGATTTGAAGGCAGAATCTGGGTACCGTCAGTATTGGCAATCAGAGAGGAGATTTTGAACGAAGCTCATAGTTCAAGATTTTCGATACACCCGGGGAGTACAAAAATGTACCAGGATCTTCAATAACATTTTTGGTGGCCAAACATGAAAAGAGAGGTTGCTGAGTGTGTTGCGAAGTGTCTCACTTGTCAGAGAGTTAAAGCGGAGCATCAACGACCAACTGGTTTGTTACAGCCCTTGGAGATACCAGAATGGAAGTGGGAGCATATCACAATGGACTTTGTGGTAGGGCTTCCAACTACTCAGAAGGGTTGTGACGCAATATGGGTCATAGTTGACAGATTGACGAAATCAGCGCATTTCTTGTCGATCAAAATCAGATTCACTTTGGATCAGCTGGCAAAATTATACGTCAAAGGGATTATCTCAAGGCACGGTGTCCCAGTATCAATTGTGTCGGACAGAGATCCACGTTTCACATCAAAATTTTGGAGGAGTCTTCAAGCGTATTTGGGAACGCAGTTGAGAATGAGTACAGCCTACCATCCTCAAACCGATGGCCAGAGCGAAAGAACAATTCAAACGTTAGAGGATATGCTTCGAGCATGCGTTATGGATTTTAAAGGCAACTGGGATGACCATTTACCTCTGGTCGAGTTTGCGTATAACAATAGTCATCACGCAAGTATCGGCATGCCACCCTACGAAGCATTGTACGGAAGAAAGTGCAGAACTCCGTTATGTTGGGATGAGGTTGGAGAACATCGACTATTGGGACCCGAGCTAATACAACAAACTGCGGAAATTGTCAAGATAATAAGAGCAAGATTGTTAGCTGCTCAAGACAGGCAGAAGAAATATGCGGATCAGCATCCTCAAAATCGTGAATTTGAAGTTGGGAGTTTTGTGTTTCTCAAAGTATCTCCCTGGAAAGGAAAAATCAGATTTGGTAAAAAGGGTAAACTCAGTCCACGATTTATTGGACCCTTCGAGGTGCTGAAACGTGTTGGTGAGGTAGCTTATGAGGTAGCTTTACCTCCCAAGTTAGATCACATTCACAATGTTTTCCACGTATCGGTGTTACGACCGTATAAGCCTGATTACAAGCATGCAATAAAATATGAACCAATACAGTTTGAAAAAGATTTGTCCTATGACGAGATACCTGTACAGATAGTAGACAGGAAAGAGCAGGTTCTTAGAAATAAAGTAATAACTTCTGTTAAGAAAATGATGCAGAGTTATCCTCAACTGTTTGTTTAATTTTTGTACTGCGATTCTAGGGACAGAATCTTTGTAAGGAGGGGAGAATGTAACAGATAAATTAATTGCGTTGTGATTCTTGGGACAAAATCCTTTTAAGGAGGGAAGGTTGTGACGAATGCAATTTTTGTGATTAAATAAAAATATTTATTGAGTTATATAAATATTTTTATTAATTTGTTTCTTGAGTAAAATAAATAATTTATAAAGTTATGGTGAAAAAATTTATGTTAAATGTTATTTAAATGTGATTTGATATGATTATTCTAATTTAATTTAATAATTAAATTAGATGATTAAATGGTTTATTTGAATAAATGATTTATTTGAATAAGATAATTTATTTGGTGTTGTTGTATTGATTAAATAGAATTATTAAAGTTTAATTGAATTTATTTCATAAAAAGTTTAATTAAATTAAAAGTGTGACAATTAAAACTATATAATATAATGATTTATTAAAATAAATGGGAAAGGTTTTATTTTTGTTAAACCAAACAATGCCTTGTGACCCTTGGTTGGTAAAAATGGATTATTTGGTATTTGGGTTTGCTAAACAAGGCTTAACCCTTTGTTTTTCTTTAACTGTCAAATTGAAAGCTGAGTACGTTAAAAACTAAAAAGGTTATCAGCTATTATCTAAGTTTAAGAAAAACAGAGAAAATATATACAGAGAAGAAGAGAAGAAAAGTTTAACAGAGAATAGAGAGAAAGTTGAGAGAGGAGCTTGAAGATTTGAGAAAGAAATTCTTAAATCAAAGGAGCTTTCTAAGAATTATAAAGTATAATTCTTGTTAGTTTTGTTCTACACTGTATTTTTATTATTCTATTTCTCTGTATATGATTTTTATTTTACTGTATATGAAGTTAGTTGTTCAAAGCATGAAATTATTTGATTATAATTGATTATAAGCATGTGTTAGAGATTATATGGTGATTATAAATTAATTTGTATGAATTAATTCATGAAAGCATGCTTTAGAATTGAGTTTTAGTTTTACAGAGTTTATTTCATGTATGGTATATATGTATGAAATTGGTATTCAAATTGGTTGTTAATTGGTAAAATTGATTTTTGATTATGATTATATAGTGAAAAACGAAAAGAATGCAATTAGAATGGGTTAGAATGGTTCCACGGTAGTTGATTTCATTAAAATGGTTAAAACATGAATATCTTGTTTTAACAGAGAATTTTTTTGATTCAAGTTGGTTGATTATGTGTAATATGATGTTGAGAATGTTTAGAAACATGTTGGGAAATAGTTTTGTGTTATATTTGATGTCTGAGTGTGTTTAAATTATGTGTTGGATGGTAGAATTCGGAAAATTTGGCCAAATTTGGCCTAAGTTTTCACTGGTTGCGAACTGTAGGAGATGACTGTCGAGTCTCTCGCCTCGGCGAGAAAAATGAGATGTAAATCTTCGCCCCGGCGAAGTCTCACCCCGGCGAGAATTTTGTTAAGGAAAAGCTCTCCCCGGCGAGGTCTCGCCCCGACGAGATATTAGTTCAGTAAATCCTCGCCCTGGCGAGAATCACTGCTGGAAATTTTTTTTTTATTATTTTGTTTTCTTTTCTTGGTAGTTATGATATATCATTTTATGCAGGATTAAACCTAAATTAATGTAATAAGTGAATATTAAGATGTTAATATGGATTCTAAATGATGTTTGATGATGATTAAATGTAAGGTAATATACCTTAGCTTAAAGATAAGTTTTGGAAATTCTTAGAGTGTAACATTGTTGCAATAAAGCTTGTAGCTTCTGAAATAGAGTTGATAATCAGTAGTTAATTGGAAATTGAGGTGAGGATTGGAGTATTAATGTACGTGAGTATTGTAACTAATCGTTTTTGTTGCAATACAAACGGAATTTGTAGGTTGTTTATTGTACGTGGTTTGTAATTAGGAAAGCTACGTACGAGGCAAGTTTCTGAACTCCATTATTATATTGAGCAAGTTGTTCTTCCCTTAAACTTGTTATTTTATTTAAAGCAAGTTTACTTTCATTGAGCAAGTTACTAACCTTAGCTTATTGTTATTCAAGCGAGGTTGATACCATGATAAGTGTTTAAGTTTTATTCCACTCAATTGTTATTCGATCATTGATAGTTAATCAGATTTTGAACATAGTCCCTATTGTACAATTTTTATTGATGAATCAGACTAGCAAACCTTATTGATTCAGCTAGTCCTTAGTTGATGAGCGTTCTAAAGACTTAGAATATTTTAAAATCCTTCCAAACCAAGTTCTTTTTGGTACGGATTCTGATGCTTAACTGAGATGAACAACCCTAATATAGGGGATTAATTACGCTACAGCGTTAAAATGTTTGTGCACAATACATTGTACAAAGGGCTGATCCCCTTGAGTATGAGACGGATGGTCCATAGTCTATAAGACTGTTAGAGGTTGCGGTAGAAATACTTGATAACCTAGGACATAGTTCGAGGTCTTGTGACCCTTAGATACACTTTTAATCCTGAATCTATATTCAGTTCTTGAGCTAAGCTTTCTATTTAGATTTCAAACCTTGATTCCTTATTGATTGTATTTAGAAAACTATTATACCCCAGTTGATAAATATTTCATTTAAAAATTATTTTTATCATACCTGTGAGCAATTGTTTGCTCACTCTTGCATTAAACATTGCAGCTAAGACAGAAAAGTAGGACGAGCCGTCCACGAGTAAAGGAAAGAGCAAGACGCTGAAGTAGCTAATGACTTGTTATTTATTCAACATTTGATTGTATCGAGACTTATTATAAATTATGTTTTATTCCGCACAAATGTAATTAAGGTTAGATAACCTGGGATTTGTTTTATTTTGGAGATTGATGATGTAACCCCATTTGAGGGAAGATAATTCTTTAAGTTTATTTTAATTGTTCTTATTTTGGGTAGATAGTTGTGAATGATTGATATAGTGAACACCAAATCAGTGGGCATTAAGTACCCAGATTTGGGGGTGTCACAGTTACCCGACTCATGACCTGGAGTTAGCCGCGGTAGTTTTCGCCTTCAAGATTTGGAGGCACTACCTGTACGGAGAGAAGTATGAGATATATACAGATCACAAAAGTCTAAAATATATCTTCACTCAGAAGGAGCTAAACATGAGGCAGCGCCGATGGTTAGAATTGATCAAAGATTACAACTGTGAGATTCTGTACCACCCGGGCAAAGTAAATGTAGTGGCTGATGCCTTAAGTAGGAAAGGCAAAGCGAAATTAATGCAATTGACAGTTCAAGAGGAACTGAGAAGGGACTTTGAACGTCTGGAACTGGAGGTTAAGTATCCGATGGAGACGGACGAAAAATTATTTACCGTGACAGCAGGTCCGACGCTACTAGATAAGATAAAGGAGGCTCAAGAATTTGATGGAGAGTACATTGTCATTAAGAAGCAACTATCGGAGGGAAAAACGTTGAAGTACAAGATTGACAGCACAGGATTGCTGAGGTTCGAGGGAAGGATCTGGATACCATATGTACCAGACTTAAGGGAAGAGATATTGCAGGAGGCCCATAATACGAAATTTTCGGTACATCCGGGTAGCACCAAGATGTATCAAGATCTTCGTCAGCATTATTGGTGGCCGCATTTGAAAGGAGAAGTTGCAGAATAAGTCAGCCGGTGTTTAAATTGTCAGAGGGTTAAGGCTGAGCACCAGCGGCTGAGCGGGTTGTTGCAACCTTTGGAGATCTCAGAGTGGAAGTGGGAGCATATCACAATAGATTTTATGGTAGGACTTCCAACGACACAGAAGGGTCTAGACGCCATATGGGTGATCGTAGATCGTTTGACCAAGTCTGCTAATTTTCTACCGATCAAGATAAGGTACAAATTGGAGCAGTTAGCGAAACTTTACATAAAAGAGATAGTATTGCGACATGGAGTGCCGGTATCTATTATATCTGACAGAGATCCGCGCTTCACGTTAAATTTTTGGAGAAGTTTATAGGAAAGAATGGGAACACAGTTGAGATTGAGTACGACGTATCATCCTCAGACTGATGGTCAGAGCGAGCGAACGATTCAGACCTTGGAAGATATGCTCCGACAGTCGTGATGGACTTAGGGGGCAACTGGGACGATCACTTGCCACTGGTAGAGTTCGCTTACAATAACAGTTATCATGCTAGCATTGGCATGCCACCCTACGAAGCGTTGTATGGAAGGAAGTGTTGAACGCCGTTATGTTGGGATGAGGTCGATGAGCAGAGGTTGTTGGGACCAGAATTGGTACAACAAACTGTGAAAATCACTAAGGTGATAAGACAACGTTTAGTAGCAGCTCAGGATCGTCAAAAAAAGTATGCCGACTTACATCGTCAGAAACGCGACTTTGAAGTTAGTAGCTCTGTATTTTTGAAGGTATCTCCCTGGAAAGGGAAGATCCATTTTGGGAAGAAGGGCAAATTAAGCCCTAGGTTCATAGGACCTTTTGAAATATTAAGGAAAGTAGGTGAAGTAGCGTACGAGGTAGCGTTACCTCCTGAACTTGAGCACATTCACAACGTGTTCCATGTATCAGTGTTACGCCCATACAAGCCAGATTACAAGCATGTTATTTCCTATGAGCCAATTCAAGTCGAGAAGGACTTATCGTACGAGGAGATTCCTGTCCAAATACTGGATAGGAAGGAACAAAAGCTGAGGAATAAAATCATTCATTCTGTTAAAGTTCTCTGGAGGAATCACGCGGTAGAAGAAGCTACGTGGGAACTCGAAGAGAAGATGAGGGCAAATTATCCGCAGTTATTTGAGTAACCTTAGATTGAAATTCCGAGGACGGAATTTTTATAAGGGGGAGAGGATGTAATATCCAAGAATTTTAAACCTTGTTACCAATTTATTTGGATATGTGAAATTTATTTTATTTAATTTTACGGACTTAATTAGATCTATGTGGAGTACTATTATTAAATTGTATAACCATATGATCTAATAATTTTCTTTGCAATAAAGGGATTCACTAATAGTTTGAATAAATTAGTGATTTAATCCTAAGAGTTGGTTGGCAAGAAAATGGGGAAAAATCTAAATAAATAATTTCATTTTATCATTATCGGATTAAATAATTCGAATGAGAAATTATTGTTAAAATAAATATTTTAAATAATTAATTAATTGAATTAGTTATTTAAATTAAATACTAGCAAGCATAGTGTAATTAATTTTAATTGGGTTATCTCTTTTTTATTTCCAGCTGACCCAATATCAATTGAGTTGAACCCAAATTCCATTCTATTTCATATTGGGCCACCTTTCTATTTATCCGGCCCAACCCCATTTGGGTTGAGCCCAATTTTTTCCTGCCGGGTTGTTATTTTCCTATCGGGTTGGTCCGTTCCTAAAGAATTGGGGAAATCGGTAAGTTAATTGGGAAAGCCGAGCAAAGAAGGGATCCTAAGCCCTAGACTCTCAACTCAGACAAACCGAGAAGAAGAAATAGGGGTGAGCCGAACCTATCAGACTTAGCCTCTCAATCGAACGGGACAGGGAAAGAAGGTCGGCGCGATGACGTGAGGGAATCGACCGATTGGACTGAGGGAAAAGCATCGACCGACGGCTAACCAAGAATTGAGGCGAGCGAAGCAAGCGAGGGCATGGCCGACCGAGCCCTACCTATCGGACCAAGAGGGTTTAGGCGCTCGGCGATTTGACTGGTGAGAGCACGCGGCTCAAAGGCCTGCCGGTGAATCGTAGTTGGCTTGGATGGGGCTTGACATCGACAACTGACCGCCTACTCCTCTCCTACCGTTGGTTATTAACTCGGTCAGGTAAGGTATTGCCCAATAATTGGGTAAAATTTTCACTATAAATTGGAACCCAAACCCTAGCAAAGCTGCCGATTGTTGTGAGTTCAGATTAGAGAGAGAAGTCACAACAGAAAAAAAAAATAAAAAAAATAAAAGAGAAGAGGGAATAGGGGAGGCTGGTTGGCGAATGTCCGGCGTGATCACCTACTTTGGGAGAAGAAGGAGAATAGCCAACCGGACAGCCTTCAGGTATAAAGCAGTAGCGCGGTGGTCCTTTTCCCTCTGTTTCGATTACTTTTCGATTTTTCATCCTTTTCTGTTGATGGGTTATGGTGCTGTGTGATTTCCCTTTTGTTTGTTTTAGTCGAATTCTGTTGCAATTTGGTTTGGGATGTCTGTGTATGTGAGCCACGAAAGGCCAGAAGACACAAGGATGGATTGTAGGTTTGGGATATCATGTAATCACTGTTTTTTTTAAACAATATTATGCACACAAACGTTTTGTAGAAATGTCAGTAAGAATCAGCTTGTTAGTTACCTATTTTGTTGATTAGTAATCTGTTAGTCTTATAAATTCTAGTATTTTGCTGTGTGTGGCTTGCTTGTGGCTGTAACCAAGCGGTGGGTTAGCACCTGACTCGTGAGTGTCGTGCCTGTGTGCTGCACGAGCGGCAGCCGCGCCCTGGGCACCTCGGTGCTGATGGGCTAGGCAAGCAGCGAGTTGACACCCACCCCATATTGATTTATGTTACTATACCCCAAATGCAAACACTGTTATTTTTGTAATACTAATAGAGGGTTAAATCATTAGATGATAATGATGTTTAAGGAAAATGTGATTATTATCCTCAATAATATTATGTAATAATTTGAAAGTTATTATTAAGAGAATTTAATAATATCATCGGGTGACTTAGTTACGCAATAAATTTTTAAAGTACTTTAATTATTTTTTCAAATTGGCTGACTCATTAGTTATTCGACAAAGATACTAACAAATGAACTCCGTTTGGTAAATTGTTTATTATTTAATTATGATCAAGCAATAAACTAGGGTAATGATTATTTAACTAAGTAATAAGATGTAATACTATGGAACTAATTATTAGTTATAATAATACACTAATAAAATAATTATTACTTAATTATTATTTAATTAATATCAAATAATAATTAAGTAAAGTTAATAAATTAATTATTTATTATTTGATATCTAATAATAAATAAAGATAATAAATATTTAATTATTATTTAATTAATAGTAAATAATAATTAAGTATGAGTAAAGTTAATAAATTAATTATTTATTATTTAACCTTAAATAATAAATAAAGATAATAAATGTTTAATGATTATTAAATAATAATTAAGTATGAGTAAAGTTAATAAATTAATTATTTAATTAATGTTAAATAAGGAATAAGGGAAAATAATTACTTAATTACTCTTAAAGGTGAATAGTAATTAAGTGCAAATAAAACTAAATAAGTGATTCAATTATTATTTAGTTGTTATTAAACCATAATGCACTAATAATTTATTAATTATTTTATAAATAATAACTAAGGATTACTATCCAATAATTAAAGACAAGCAAGGTTACCAATATGAATGTTCTAATAATAAGTAATCATGATTAACTATTACTTATTTTTAAATAATAGCTAGAGGTCATTAATTAACTTCTGTTTAGCTGATGTTGAATAGTAATTGAATGTCGATGGAGTTAATAGGGTAATGTAAATGAATTAAACAGTTATAAGTGACTGTTAGAGAGTGTTATCACTTCAGAGAAATATTGTTAGTAAATAATTTCTCGGTCTATAGATTAATTAAGTATCTCATGGGATTGAGGATGGTCTATTGACTTATATGCTATGTGAATTGTTTATCTGCTAAATAAATAGCATAAGAGGGTATACCGATATATGACTATGCTATGCTAATTGATGAATCGACTTTATCAAATGATAGGTCGTTCAAGGCCAATTAGTTAAAGCTAAAATTTGTTGTAGCTGAACAAACAGGCAAGTTCCCTAACTCAAACTCGAGTTATTATTTTTCAAGAATATTGGTGGATAATTATTGTTGATTATTCCACATCTATAATTTATTATTGAATGTTCACATTTATTGCAAGTTTCCTTTAACCCTACTCAATTATTTTCGAGTAGGCTACTATTGTTTTGTAGCATGAAATTTTATTTCCAAGAATGCTTAAGTGGTTTAATCAATTTACAATTAATCCACATCGATATTATTGACATTCGCACTCGGTGCATTTGAATTCGTACAGTCTTGGATTCGGACATTATTAAAGTTCTGTAATTCACGAACTATTTAAGATTTAGTCTGGACCTTTGTTCGGTCAAGCAAATATATGAGAATTTATAAAAGCTATCCGAACCAATCAATGGTATGGATTCTTAGACTGAAATGAACACCCCTTTTTATTATAGGGGAGTACCCAAGTATCTAATATAAGGTACAAACAGCAGAGTTAAATGTTATGCATATACATAGTGTACGTGATGCTGATCCCCTCAAGTACTTATTCTGTAGCCAGTAACCAAAGGGTCAACCAGCTATTGACTCATTTGAAAGTTATTGTTCAGAGTCTACTTGACTATCAATTGTTCTAAAAGCAATAATTGCTCTTGCTTCTGATATTTATATTGTTGAATTCTCTTTCTATATTCCCTTCATCATGATATATCCCTTATTATTGTATTTTAAACTTGCTGAGCAACTAGTTGCTCACCCTTGCTATATCATGACTTTCATTGCAGCTAAACCCGAGACATCAGGAAAGGGCAAGGGTAAAGAAAAGATGAAGTGATAGACTTCACGTAGCTGGCTGTAGTTTATGTTTAGTGTAATTGCTATTAATGTAATTTAAACCCTGATTATTATTTAGGGTATGTTGGGACTAGTAACACCTTTCTAATGAACAACATATGTTTGTTATATTCCGCATTTTAGTCAATGTATGTTGTTAGAGGTGAATGTGTATTGGATCGTGATGACCGAATCCGGGTAGTTGGAGACCCGAATTTGCGAGCGTCACAGCCTGCGTACTTGCTGGGAAGTAATTTTTGAAAAACAGCTCCTTGAAACGAGCCCATGCATTCGTGTCTTCCCCAGCTCGACCTTTGTTTGCCTTCCACCAGTAATTTACCTCACCTTTCATCATGAAAGTGGCAAACGTCGTCTTCTGTTCTTCGGCCACTCGTGCGACCTCGAAAACTTTCTCTATTTCTTCTATCCATGTTTGGGCTTCAATCGGATCCGTAGTCCCACGAAACTCCAGTGGCCCTACTAATTTGAAGTCCTTAAAGTTCGCCATGTGACTTCCTGGCTGATCAACTGCAGCGGCTTGTCTTCCCTGCATTGCTTCGGCTAACAAGTTCACAAAAGTCCTCATAGGGTCTGCCTGACCCTCCTCGTTATTCACCGACTCTTCCGCCCTTGTGTATCGGGGTTGTCTTCTCGGCGGCATTGTCTGTTTGAAAGAAAACCGTCGGCTTTTACTAATAGATTTATGCCATGAGCAAGAGTCATTTAAGTCAGCAATTAAGACTAAAAGCATCTATCAAACAAGTTTGATTTAAAATAAAACAATTGCATTTATAATCATACATCACTATTTTAATACAACCCAACTCAACACATGGCATACTTCTATAAACACTAAATGACATAGTCTGCCAATCATTAACTATCCCCTAACAAACAAAAGTGGGGAATAATAACCTTCCACCCCTCTATCAGGAACAAAAATCGGGGCTCATATACTATCCCATGCACGCTACAAGCATAGGGATTTACAACATAAGTAAGCCCCTATTACAACAAAATTGGGACTTATTGTGAACAAAGTGCTAAAAATAACACATCACCGCCTGCTGCGGCGAATTGCAACCATGAGCTCCCGTCGAGCCAGCCTGTCGACCACTCGATGCCTAATCACGCGCCTGCTGCTCCCCTCATCCTTGGGGTACCTCCTCACCCTGTCCCTCAGTCCGCCAATAGAAGTAGTCAAGCCTAAACGGAGGGAATCAATCATTGTAGTTCGGGCTGTCAACTGCTTTATAGCCTCATCTTTGTCCAGACGAGTAGTCTCCAGCTGATTCTCTACCCGCTCTATCTATCCTACTAACACCATATTCCTCTCTAAGAGGTCATAAACCATCACACCAAGACGAACAGAAGCCCCACGCCGACCGTGAACCTCTGCCTCTAGCTTAGTAATCCTCTGGTCCTTTTCTTGCAGCTTCTGGGTTAACTTAGCCTTTTCCCCCAAAGTCTAATGCGCCAATTGAAAGTAGTATGCAACAAGCCAATCATATTTGATATGATGTAGCATATACTTTGTAATCTTATTCATTTATTAATAAAAGAATTGATTTTCTTAAAAGATATTTTATATTATCTACATGGTGCAGTTATATTAAATGTGATAAACCCATAGTTTTGAGCAATGCTTTTAGAATCATGATGGTGATCATATTAATGAGATCTAAATTCTAGAAAGCTCACAAACTAAAAGTGTTCCTAATCGTTGGATTACTAAATAGGGGATTAGTGAATCCGGATAGATTTGTACATACGTTGCTTGCTCTTAAGAAGAGGATGATTGATCTCATAATTATTTGTGTAGAGACACTAAAGCAAGTATGTAGGTGCTTATTGGAGAATTAGTTCACTGAACGTGGCTCGCTAAGGAATACCTAATGGAGTTTTACTCACTTGTCAATAGTAATTCCTGTAGTGATAGTAGTACAAGTGATCCTTGGACTTGAGATCATCATAGTATCTTGTGTATGATGAGTTATACTTTGACATGTCCCTTAAGACCTTTAGGGTATATCAAAAGGTATGATTGGGTATAATAAGTTGTGCATGGAGATAGGTGAATGATCAACAAAGAATCTACCACGTCTAGTAAAAGATGTGAATGTCCTATGTGATTCGATAAATGACAACTCAGTAGTCCTTGGCCAAGGCATAATGAAATTAGAAAGGGTTTCTAATTTGCATTATTTAGAGTTGTGCATTTGGGAATCGAAATACATATAATTAAATAAAATAAGACTTGACAGTAAATCCATGTCTTATATTTAATTGGGACATTGTATGGTAGAAGGATTGAATTGTACGGTAACTATTCACTGAAAGGTTCTTTTGTGATTAATGTTGAAATCTATATTATCTGGAAAGTCGTTGATCGCTAAGGGGGCTTACCCTTATTGTAGAATAAATATTATTTATTTAAATGAATTAAATAGTTTAACTTATTTATTTAAATAAAATTAGAATTGTTCTAATTCATTTATTCACAACCAGTTTAATATGGAGAACCTAAAGGGTCACACCGCAAAAGGAAAATATTTATTTAAGAAGTAAATGACATAATTGTAATAATAAGTTAAGTGTATTTAATTTAATCTATGGGGATAGAATAAATTAAATAGCTTAATATTTATTATTTAATATTTCGGAAATATTAAATATAAATTAATAAGAGGAGTCTTATTATTATTATTACTATTACTATTATTTAATTCCTAGTAGGGATTGAGAATTAATTAATAGAAGTACTCACACATGAATTCCTAATTGGATTAGGAGCATAATTAATTAAAGGAGTTTAATTATAATAGAAACCCTAATCCTAAATAGTTTAGGGAAGGGTTTTCCTACATCTATAAATAAGAGGAGTCTTATCATAGATTAGGGTTACACACTCTTGCATTAGATTGTGGAGAGTACTTACAATTTCTATATAGATAGAAACTAGGGTTTTGCCAATACCCAACTTCTTGAATACATATTCTTCCTTGGTGGATCACCTCTAGAGGCTAAACATTTGGGTGGCTAACGTTGATCAAAGGAAGGAATCTCATCCGTGAAATTCAAGGAGAACGCGAAGGAATTGGAGTTGAACTTGTACCCGAGGAAGCACGGTTCTACGAGGGTCTAATTTCTTAGTCTCGATCTCTTTCGTTTATATCGTTAATTGAGCACATAGATTGATCTTGGTGATGGTTTGTATAAAAATTTTAAAATCCGTTTTATCGCGCTTCCGCACTATTTATGTAATTTGATTGCATGTTCGCTCTATATACAAACCTAACAGTGGAATCAGAGCCTAATCTTGTGCTAATTATCGATTTTCGATGATTCCATGTGTGTATGGTATGCGATTGGATCGAAATTTTTGGGCAGAATCCGTTTTTTTTCTGAATCTGCTACGCGGTGCAGCTGCGCCGACTCCAGTTCATTCTGGAGCACAGCTGCGCCCAAACCCAGAAAAATCGTTTCTGGGGTTCAGCGCAGCTGCGCCGTTTCCCAGTTCATTTTGGGCGCAGCTGCGTCGGACAGCAGAATCCGAAAAATAATTTTCCGTTCAATTAAAATAAATGGTTTATTTAATTGATATAAGTTTAAAATAAAGATGTTTATTTTATCTAGAATAGGATTTCAGATTGCTAAAATTAAAGAAGTTTAATTTGGATTTGGTTTTTGATTAAAATAAAAGAGTTTATTTTGTTTCAAAACTAAATATTAGCAAAACTTTTGCCCATTAATTGATATCAATGCATATATGGAATGGTTTTATTATTCATGGGATGAATGTTATTTATTGATAGATATAGAGATATGTATGATAATAAATAGGGATTCATTATGGACTATTGACCAATGTGTGATTGGAATTATTTTAGAGGATGCTTGAATATATGGGTTTTATAAATGGGGTCTGCGTACCTCGTCTTCTCTAATTTTTTTCATGTAAATTCTATCTCCCTCCTATGTACTTCTCCTTGACTGCTGACCAAGGTTTCTATTTATTGTAAATAGTTTATGTAATAGGACTAGTTAGAATTAATTTTGATGAATTGGAGACAAAGGAGCAAGGAGCGCTTGAAGACCCGTTTGTATTGGAGCCCGGGTTTAAATGTAATAGTTATATTTAAATTTTATTCTTGCACCCTAGGTTTGACCTTTTGGTTCACTTGGTGGCTCTAGTGACCCAAACTAGAATAAAAGTCCATAATCAGTCCGGGTAGAATATAGTATTTTATATGTGCATGCTTACTATGTATATATTATATATTATACAACATGCTTCGCATGTTAAATAATATGATTCGTATTTTATATATATATGTGCATGCACGCTAAACAAGATGAGACTAATAATAATAAACCCCTCAAAGAAATCATATTAAGTCCTAAGCGTTCAAAGATATTTGGAATATCGAACGTCGACTTCTAGCATGGTAAAGCAATAGAGTATTAAATGTTTAATATGAGTTTGTTGTGTCACCACAAGGAAAGTATTAAATATTTAAGATGTTGCTTTATCACATTTGATGCTTATAAATAGACTGAACGATAATGTTTTGTTGTGTCACCACAAGGACAGTGTTTTTCTTTCGAATATATGGAAGTGCTAGGTTAAACTTAACTTGGATAAATTTGATTCGGATGTGTCACCACTTGATCAAAATAATCTAAGAGGCAAAAGAAAAGGAGTTACATAGTGATGTAATTGACAATAGTTGTCTACCTATTTATTTATATATCGTTTGTTGTGTCACCACAAGGCTATATACATTTGAAATGGGGTCCTTAATCTCACTACCAAAACTTTAATTAGATTTGCCGAACTATATATATTGAGGGTAATATAGTTTGATGAAAATAGTGGGAGATACCAATTTAAATAAAGACCTAATTTATTTTGGTAATTAATTAAATGAATGAATGCTAAAATGTTGTCTATTTCACATGCAGAATTTAAAAATATCAAACTCACTATCACTGCGTAGCATACTTGATGCTAACAAACTGACCGAACCGAATTACACGGATTGGTTAAGGAATCTGAGAATTGTTCTCACCGCTGAAAAGATTTCTTATGTCATAAATTCGCCAGTCCTTGTAAATGTTGCAGAAACAGCCTCTGAGGAAGAGATTGCTACTTTCATAAAGTGGCAAGATGATGCAATCTTGGCTCAATGCATCATGCTCGCATCCATGAGTAACGAGCTTCAGTGTCAGCATGAAACTATAGATGCTCCTACTATATTGCTGCACCTCAAATAGTTGTATGGTGAGCAAAGTAGGACTGCTAGATATCAGATATCTAAGGAGCTCTTTCGATCTCGTATGACCGAGGGCACTGCTGTTGAGACTCATGTCCTTAAGATGATCAATCTGATTGAACAACTTGGACAGCTTGGGTTTGTGATGGATGGGGAGTTAAGTCAAGATTTGATCTTGCAGTCACTCCTGGACGCCTTCTCACAATTTGTTGTGAATTTTCACATGAATAAGTTGGACGTCAGCTTGCCTGAGCTACTTAACATGCTGACTACAGTTTTATTTTCACAATAATTAACTATTTTGTTGAATTAGCAAAAAAAAAAAAAAAAAAAAAACTACTGAAGGTCAGTTCTCATCCAACAAGAACCAAGTCTTACTAGTGGAAGAGGCCCAAGGTATCTTCTGAAAAGAAGAAAAACAAGAAGGCTAAGGGCAAGGCGAAGAGAAAGGATAAAAAGAAACCTGATCCAGATAGCAAAGGAATTTGTTACCATTGCAATAAGCCGGGACACTAGAAGAGGGACTGCAAGGAGTATCTTGCGGACCAGAAGAAGCTTGGAGAAGCTTCGACTTCCGATCTAGGTTTGTTCATGATTGAAATTAATTTTTCTGAAAGTCAAAATTCTACTTGGGTATTGGATACCGGCTGTAGTTCTCACATATGTAATAATATGTAGGGACTAAGCAGAAGTAGAAAGCTGAACAAGGATGAAGTCATCCTACGAGTGAGAAATGGAGCAAAGGTTGCTGCATTAGCTGTAGAAACTTATTGTTTAGCACTGCCTACGAGTAAGTCCATTAGTTTAAATAATTGTTATTATGTTCCGACACTCATTAGAAATATTTTTTCAATTTCTGTATTGGATATGGATATTTTGATATTATAAGAACAACAATTGTTCTATTTATAATAAAAATGTTTTATATGGTGTTGGAAACCTACTGAATGGACTTTACATACTTGACTTGCATGAAAATATACTTCAAATTGAACAAACTAATAAAAGAAAAAGAGATTATGTTAATTATACCTTTATGTGGCATTGTAGACTCGGTCATATTAATGAAACAAGATTATCCAAGTTGCATAAAGATGGGCTTTTAGAGCTATCTGATTACGAATCATATTCAACTTGTGAATCTTGTCTCATGGGTAAAATGACTAAATCTCCTTTTTCTGGAAAAGGAGAAAGAGTTATAGAGTTGTTAGCATTGGTACACACAGACGTATGTGGACTATGACAACGAATGCACGAGGAGGGTATCCTTATTTTATTACTTTCACTGATGATCATTCTAGATTTGGATATGTGTATTTAATGAAATACAAATCTGAATCGTTTGAAAAGTTCAAAGAAATTCGGAAGTGAAGTAGAGAAGCAAACTGGTAAGAGTATTAAGATTCTTTGATCGGATCAAGGAGGAGAATACTTAACCAATGAGTTTCTCAATTGTCTCAAAGAAAATAGTTTAATCTCACAATGTACTCCACCAGGGATTGCCACAGTTGAATGGTGTATCTCAAAGGAGAAATCGAACATTGTTGGATATGGTTCGTTCCATGATGAGTTTTACCGACTGTCCAGTATCCTTTTGGGGTTATGCCCTAGAATCGGCTGCATACCTACTTAACAAGGTACCTACCAAATCCGTCCCAAAGACCTCATATGAGATATGGACAGGGAGGAAACCAAATCTTAAGCATGTTAAGACTTGGGGTTGTCCAGCTTATGTTAAAAGGTTTGAGCATGATAAGCTGAAGACTAGATCCGACAAATGTAGATTCGTGGGATACCCTAAAGAAACATCAGGGTATTATTTCTATCATCCTACTGATCAAAAGGTGTTTGTTGCGAAAACACGCTGCCTTCTTGGAAAAGGAGTTTATCCTTGAAGGGGTCAGTGGGAGTAAGATATATCTTGAAGAAGTTCAAGAACCACAAAATATTATGGATCAAAGTCAGGTACCTAACCAAGTAGAAGAACCTACTGTACCACTACCTATTCGTAAATTTGGAAGAGTACCGAAGATACCTGATAGGTATGGATTCATCATAGAGGATGATGATGAGGTACGCATTATAGATGATGATGATCCATTGAGTTACGAAGAGGCTATGAGTAGTGAAGACTCAGAGAAATGGCTAGAAGCCATGAAATCCGAGATGGACTCCATGTATGAAAACCAAGTATGGACTTTGGTTTCACCACCTGAGGGCATTAAGCCTATTGGATGTAAATGGGTCTTTAAGAGAAAGACTGGAGCAGATGGCAAGGTAGAGACCTATAAGGCCCGACTGATTGTAAAAGGTTTCAAACAAAGACAAGGAGTTGACTATGATGAAACCTTCTCACCAGTAGCTATGCTCAAGTCCATTCGGATTTTGCTTGCAATTGCAGCTTATTATGACTACGAGATTTGGCAAATGGACGTGAAAACGGCCTTCCTCAATGGAGAGCTTGAGGAGAATGTATATATGATACAGCTAGAGGGTTTTATTTCAACGGTTGGAACAAACCAAGTCTGTAAGCTACAACGATCCATTTATGGATTAAAGCAAGCTTCTCGAAGATGGAACATCCGTTTTGATGAGATAATCAAAAGGTTTGATTTTATCAAAAATGAGGATGAACCTTGTGTGTACAAGAAGGTTAGTGGGAGCGCTGTTTCATTCCTTGTATTATATGTTGATGATATATTACTTATAGGGAATGATGTTCCTATGCTACAGTCGATCAAAATTTGGTTATTTAAACACTTCTCCATGAAGGACTTGGGTGAGGCATCCCATATTTTGGGGATAAAGATCTATAGAGATAGATCTAAAAGGATGCTGGGCTTGACCCAAGGAAAGTACATTGACTCGATGCTAAAAAAGTTTAGCATGAAAGATTCCAAGAGATGCCTCATGCCGATGAGCCATGGAATACATCTCTCCAAGAAACAGGCCCCAAAGACACCTGAGGAGAGAGACCGGATGAGTAAGATTCCTTATGCTTCCGCAATAAGATCTATCATGTACGGTATGATATGTACTAGACCAGATGTCGCTCATGCACTTAGTGTAACAAGCAGATATCAGTCGAATCCAGGAGAAGAGCACTAGAAGGCAGTGAAAAACATCCTAAAGCACTTGAGAAGAACTAAGGATGTACTTCTTGTCTACGGTGGGTCTGAATTGAACCTAGAGGGCTATACAGGCTCAAGTTTTCAAACGGACCAAGATGACAGTTAATCCGTTTCAGGGTATGTGTTTACCTTAAACGGTGGCGTGATGAGTTGGAAGAGTTCCAAGCAGCAAACAGTTGCTGATTCAGTGACAGGGGCAGAGTACATAGCTGCAAGTGAAGCTGCAAAGGAAGCTGTTTGGATGAAAAATTTCATAACTGAACTTGGAGTGGTTCCTAGCATTAGAGGAGTTGTACCTTTATTCTGTGACAACAATGGAGCTGTTGCGCAGGCTAAGGAACCCAGGTCTCATCAGAAATCTAAACACGTGTTGCGACAGTTTCATTTGATTAGAGAGATCATTGAAAGAGGAGATGTCACCCTGGAGCGTGTGGACTCTCAAGACAACATTGGAGATCTATTTACTAAAGCTTTAACTCAACAGCAGTTTGATCGTCACTTAGAGAAGATGGGTATTAGATACCATGGCGATTGACTTTAGTGCAAGTGGGAGATTGAAAATAGTATGCACACAAGCCAATCATATTTGATATGATGCAGCATATACTTTGTAATCTTATTCATTTATTAATAAAAGAATTGATTTTCTTAAAAGGCATTTTATATTATCTACATGGTGCTGTTATATTAAATATGATAAACCCATAGTTTTGAGCAATGCTTCTAGAATCATGATGGTGATCATGCTAATGAGATCTAAATTCTAGAAAGCTCACAAACTAAAATCGTTCCTAATCGTTGGATTACTAAATAGGGGATTAGTGAATCCGGATAGATTAGTACATACGTTACTTGCTCTTAAGAAGAGGATGATTGATCTCATAATCATTTGTGTAGAGACACTAAATCAAGTATGTAGGTGCTTATTGGAGAATAAGTTCACTGAACGTGGCTCGCTAAGGAATATCTAATGGAGTTTTACTCGCCTGTCAATAGGAATTCCTATAGTGATAGTAGTACAAGTGATCCTTGGACTTGAGATCATCATAGTATCTTGTGTATGATGAGTTATACTTTGACATATCCCTTAAGACCTTTAGGGTATATCAAAGGGTATGATTGGGTATAATAAGTTGTTCATGGAGATAGGTGAATGATCAACAAAGAATCTACCACGTCTAGTAAAAGATGTGAATGTCCTATGTGATTCGATAAATGACAACTCAGTAGTCATTGGCAAGGCAGAATGAAATTAGAAAGGGTTTCTAATTTGCATTATTTAGAGTTGTGCATTTGGGAATCGAAATACATATAATTAAATAAAATAAGACTTGACAGTAAATCCATGTCTTATATTTAATTGGGACATTGTATGGTAGAAAGATTGAATTGTACAGTAACTATTCACTGAAAGGTTCTTTTGTGATTAATGTTGAAATCTATATTAATTGGAAAGTCATTGATCGCTAAGGGGGCTTACCCTTATTGTAGAATAAATATTATTTATTTAAATGAATTAAATAGTTTAATTTATTTATTTAAATAAAATTAGAATTGTTCTAATTGATTTATTCACAACCGGTTTTATATAGAGAACCTAAAGGGTCACACCGCAAAAGGAAAATATTTATTTAAGAAGTAAATGACATAATTGTAATAATAAGTTAAGTGTATTTAATTTAATCTATAGGGATAGAATAAATTAAATAGCTTAATATTTATTATTTAATATTTCAAAAATATTAAATATAAATTAATAAGAGGATTCTTATTATTATTACTATTACTATTATTTAATTCCTAATAGGGATTGGGAATTAATTAATAGAAGTACTCACACATGAATTCCTAATTGGATTAGGAGCATAATTAATTAAAGAAGTTTAATTATAATAGAAACCCTAATCCTAAATAGTTTAAGGAAGGGTTTTCCTACATCTATAAATAAGAGGAGTCTTATCATAGATTAGGGTTACACACTCTTGCATTAGATTGTGGAGAGTACTTACAATTTCTATAGAGATAGAAACTAGGGTTTTGCCAATACCCAACTTCTTGAATACCTATTCTTCCTTGGTGGATCACCTCTAGAGGCCAAACACTTGGGTGGCTAACGTTGATCAAAGGAAGGAATCTCATCCGTAAAATTCAAGGAGAACGCGAAGGAATTGGAGTTGAACTTGTAACCCGAGGAAGCACAGTTCTGTGAGGGTATAATTTCTTAGTCTCTATCTCTTTCGTTTATATCGTTAATTGAGCACATAGATTGATCTTGGTGATGGTTTGTATAAAAATTTTAAAATTCGTTTTATCGCGCTTCTGCACTATTTATGTAATTTGATTGCATGTTCGTGCTATATACAAACCTAACACCAATGGCCTGTACTGCTCGTCTCGATCTTGGTGATCCTAGTTTTGCTCCTCTAAGTGGGCTACTCGATTCTCGAGCTCCTCATTCCTAGTTGTCAGCTCTTCGATGATGTCACTAGCAGTAGTGCCCATGCCATCTGCATACTCAGGTGGCTCATCATCCTCCGTCACTGGATCCTCCTCGGGGTCATCATCCTCCCCCTCGTCGCTTAATAGCCTCAGCACTCTTCCAGTAACTGGCTCCTTCTCAGAACCATACTCGGCCTCAGACTCATCCCTAGTGTCTATCATCTCTGGCTCACTCGGCTGCACCTCCATTAAATGCCCTGCGTCCACATGAATGTCTGTGAACTCCACCTCTCTAGTAGGACTGGACTCTCCCATCTCAGATATCCTACAGCCACAGACAAAATAAATAGACAACAAGATGTCAGGGCCACAATAAAATATATTCATTGATAAAATGAAATGATATTTTATCATGCACAACTCGGCTCGATGGATTTCCACATTCCACCTCCAGACATGACCATCAAATGAATCTCCTCGATCCATCACCTAGCGTACTCAATACGAATTTAATACTAAGGTTATAACCTAGGTTTCGCATTCCTAAAGTCTATAACCTAAAGCTCTGATACCAACCTGTGACACCCCCAAATTCAGGTACCAATACCTCAAATTTGGTGCTCACGATAAAGTACATTCATGCACCTCTAAACAACATAAGTCAACTAATGCGGAATAAATAAACATATGTTGTTCATTACAAAAGGTTTACTACGGTCCCAAGGTCTATAACGTTAAATAGAATACATCGTAGAATACAGTAATATTATAAAACGATTCCACGATTACATAACAGGATAGTCATATAACTATTCCTTAAGCTTTCCTTTGCCTTTGTCCACTTTGGAACTCCCCGGCTTAACTGCAATAGGTTCATGATATAGCAAGGTTGAGCAACTACTTTGCTCAGCAAGTTTAAAATGAATAAAGGATACATCATGAATGGATGAGAATAATAGCCGCATAGATCAACAATTTATGAACATTGATGAAATAGCTGAAATGACATAACCAAAGTTCAAATGGAACAAGGAATATTAATTATTTACTGCTGAGTGGTCCAGCCAACCATGAACTTGGCCAAAAAGTCAATCATCCCTAACCCTTTTAAATCGGCCCCTGTCAGTAGTACTCGAGGGGATCAGCCTCTCGTACCCCATGTATATGCATAACATTAAATCCTGACTGTATAGGATAGCCAGCACCTATACTCCCCTATTAAGGGTTGCTCTCTCAGTCCAAGAATCCCAGTTTGGATAGCTTTTAAAATAATAACCTGTACATGTCTAGCCGAAACAAATGGCGTAGACTATCTCCTTAAACAGTTCATGAATGAAGAATTTAAACATTTCACAGTCCAACATCAGATAATGAATTCAGATGCATAAGTTGTGAATATCAATAATTTATCCTTGATGTGGAGTAATTGACAATAATTAATCCACTAATATAATTTGAAAGTTATAACTCGATTTGAGTCATGAGACTTGCACAGTATACAACATTTGTATAAAATAGGAAACCTACTCGAATGGAAACAGTTGAGTAGGGAACTTGCAACAATATAGAATGATTGCTCAATTAATAAACAACTCGCACAATAAATAAAAGTTGTACGGTTGAGAAAACCTGCCCAATCTTATTTTGAGCTAGGATAAGGAAACTTGCATTCAATATATAGAAAGAATGAAGTTAGGGAACTTTCCTGAAGCGCTGCTACAATATTACAACACACGCTCCTTAATATCCTACACAATTAGATACATATTCACATACAATTAGTCACATACGGGATACCAAATATTTATTTACACAACTCTATAATGTCCCATTCAAATAAGAAACAAAATATTAAACAAGGTTATGCCCACTAGTTACGGCGTTACGACGCTTGCACGTCTATACGCCCAACTTGCCTATTCGAATGCCCAAGCGACACGCAATTGCGTACGCCTAACACGCCCATTCGATTTATCTAATACTTATTGGTTAATGCTAAGTATCATTATAAATCATAATAATCATGTTATGAAAGTTAGAACATCACTTTACAGGGTCGGGGGCATTACATGTGCAAATGCGCATGCCCGACGCCCTCCGATTAACCCCAATTACGCATCAGTCCTATAAATGGCTAATTTAGGCCATGATACAGATCTCAAATTGAAAAACTTAAAGAACGAAAGTTGTAGGTCTATTCTTCCTCTTTCCAAATCATCTTGAATCATCTAATTTCGAGTTCGTATGAGAAAGTTATGGACATTTTACTACAGGAGGTCAAAACAGTCCAGTCGGGCACGTATGTGCCTGACACGTGTCCAGCGCAGCTGCGCCCAATTTGGCCTTATGAACAGCGCAACTGCGCTATTCATACAGGCCCAGAATCTGCAGAATTCTCCAGATGCGAATTTCCGACCTCTTTCCACTCCGATCTCCATAACTTCTTCCATATACGTTCAAATTGGTTCATTTCGGACTCTATGGACTCCTAACTCATGGGGCTACACCATATCAAAAATTTAGAGCTACCCATTAACATTAACATAGATAAATCTTAGGCCAAAGTACAAAGTAGTACAAAAATTCGGAGTTCTTGGTGTTCTTGGTGTTCTTCACCAAAATCACCATAACTTATTCGTTTTAAGAGCTTTTTACTCCGTTCCAGTTGGGTGATGATCCTCACTCGTAAGAGCACATCACAATAACCATAAACACAACATCTAACATCAAAGATTTATACAGTTCTTGTCCAAACAGTCCGTATAGTCCATTTATCTCCCCTTTATGCATAGGTCCGAATCATTCGTTCTTTGTTCCACTTTTGGATGTTATTAATGGATGTTTTAAGTCATTAACAACATATAAACTCATTCATTAACAACTAACAACATCACAACAACAAAATACGAAGTCTAGCATTAATGAACCAAAAACTCTAGGAAAGCTTGAAATGAAAGAGATGAATTTGGTTTTGATGTTCTAACCTCTTGTAGCTTCCTTCTTAGTAGCTAGAGGGTTGTTACAGTGGCTAGCTGCCTTCTTCTTCTTCTTCTTCTTCTTCTTCTTCGTTCGTCCGACCGACTTTCTCTCTCTGTTTTCTATTTCCAGCAATTCCTTCTCCTTCTCTCAAATCTCACTATATACTCTCAATAATCTGGAGAACCAACTTTGGAAGAGGAATGAAATGGAAATGGAAGAGGGATTGAGCAGCACTTCGCGGGAATTTAGGGAGTCCAACTGAGTGGTTTAAACATTCAAGAGGAATGTTGTGAAATAAGGAATTTCAATACATGGAGCTTGGTGAACATAGCATGATGCCGACCACCTCCTCTTTCCTTGCATTTGATTGGTTAATTTCAAATTAATGAACACTATTTGGGTGACACACAAATAAATAATACCCGAATAGTCCCTACCTATATCCGAAAACTCCCACTTCTATACCAAAATAGCACAATAACTCTACCCAAAATTAAAATGGGTACTCCCATAAATTATTGGGATGCATAAAAATAATTATTATGGGATTTGTCCAAATATTCGGAACACCCATATAATACATTTCGGATACGGATAAAATCACGTATCAGCCTGAATAAAATTTCTGACGCTTGGAAAAATTATTCGTGACTAGTGATTTAGCGACGCTACGCGAAATCAATTATTCACTTAAATAAAACTATAACACGTAAACTTTCATACATTCGCTTCACCCAGGTTGTCACACAACCTTTAAACATGCAACAAAAATAATATTAATAAAATATAATATATTTATTAATATTCAAAAATTTAAATTACAAGGCAAAATCCAAAATTCCCGGTCGTTACAGAAGTTGTACGCTAAGTTTTCTAAGTGTGAATTTTGATTGCAAAGGGTGCAGTTTCTGGGGCATGTGATCGACCAAGATGGTGTTTTAGTGGATCCAACAAAGGTGGAAGCCGTTATCAATTGGGAGCAGCCGAAGATGCCAACGGAGGTCCGGAGTTTCTTAAGATTAGCAGGATACTATCGGAGATTCATTCAGAATTTCTCGAAGATAGCATCGCCATTATCTAATCTAACAAGGAAAACCGTAAAAGTTCATTTGGACGGATAAATGTGAGGAGAGTTTCATGGAGCTAAAGAAGAGGCTTAGTGAAGCATTTGTGTTATCATTCCCAGATGATACAAGAGGATTTGTTTAGTGATGCGTCTCACAAGGGTCTTGGCTGTGTGCTAATGCAGCATGGCAAGGTCATTGCGTATGCATCACATCAGCTGAAGGACTATGAGAAGGGTTACCCAACTCATGACCTAGAGTTGGCCGCGATAGTTTTTGACCTGAAGATTTGGAGGCACTACCTATACGGAGAAAAGTGTGAGATATATATGGATCACAAAAGTCTAAAATATATCTTTACTCAAAAGGAGCTGAACATGAGGCAGAGCCGATGGCTAGAATTGATCCAAGATTACGACTGTGAGATTCTGTACCATCCAGGCAAGGCAAATGTAGTGGCTGATGCCTTAAGCAGACAAAGCAGAGGGAAGTTGTTGAAGTTAACAACTCAAGAAGAGTTGGTAAGGGATTTTGAACGACTCGATTTGGAGATCAGGTATCCAAGGGAACCAGATGAGAAATTATGTGTCGTGATAGCAAGCCCGACCTTATTGGATAAAATCAAGGAGGCTCAGGAAAAAGGATGAAGATTGTGGTAGTATTAAGGAGCGTATTTTCAAAGGGGAAGAGCTCAAGTATAAGATTGATAGTACAGGGTTGCTAAGGTTTGAAGGGAGGATCTGGGTACCGTTGAATCCGGAGTTAAGAGAAGAGATTCTCCAAGAAGCTCATACTACGAAGTACTCAGTACATCCCGGGAACATGAAAATGTATCAGGATTTGCGGCATAATTTTTGGTGGCCAAATACGAAACGAGAAGTGGGAGAGTGCGTCAGCCGATGTCTAACATGCCAGCGGATTAAAGCAGAACAGTAGCGACCGAGCGGACTACTTCAACCATTAGAAATTCCGGAGTGAAAGTGGGAGCACATTACGATGGACTTTGTGGTAGGACTGCCACCAACTCATAAGGGTTTAGACGCCATATGGGTAATTGTCGATCGTCTGACCAAGTCTGCTCATTTTCTACCAATCAAGATACGGTATAATCTGGAGCAATTAGCAAAGCTTTATGCGAAAGAGACAGTGTAACGACATAGAGTGCTGGTATCAATTGTATCTGATAGAGATTCGCGCTTCACGTCAAAGTTCTGGATGAGTCTATAAGAGAGATTGGGAACACAATTGAGATTGAGTACGTCGTACCATCCTCAAACTGACGGCCAGAGCGAGCGACGATTCAGACCTTAGAAGATATGTTTCGACCAGTCGTGATGGAATTAAAGGGCAGCTGGGATGACCATTTGCCATTAGTGGAGTTCGCTTACAACAACAGCTATCACGCTAGTATCAGCATGCCACCGTACGAAGCACTATATGGGAGAAAATGCCGAACACCGATGTGTTGGGACGAGGTTAGAGAATGAAGACTATTGGGATCTGAAATGGTACAGCAGACTGCAGATACAGTACAGCTGATCAGAAATTGGCTGGTAGCAGCTCAAGATCGTCAGAAGAAGTACGCTGATCTACACCGTCAAAAGCGGGACTTCGACGTGGGCAACTTCGTATTTCTGAAGGTATCTCTTTGGAAGAGGAAGATTCGTTTTGGTAAGAAGGGTAAGTTGAGCCCTAGGTTCATAGGACCGTTCGAGATTTTGAGGCGAATCGGCGAAGTGGCGTACGAGGTAGCGTTACCTCCTAAACTTGAGCACATTCACAACGTGTTTTATATGTCAGTGTTGCGGCCGTATAAACTGGACTACAAGCACGTTATCTCCTATGAACCGATCCATGTCGAGAAGGACTTATCATACGAGGAATTTCCTGTCCAGATACTCGATAAGAAGGAACAGAAGTTAAGGAATAAGATCATACATTTTGTCAAAGTTCTCTGGAGAAATCACGCAGTTGAGGAAGCTACGTGAGAACTCGAAGAAAAGATGAAAATTATCCGTTTTTGTTTGAGTAACTCTATTTATTTTTATTTTTATAATTCCGAGGACGGAATTTTTATAAGGGGGAAGGGATGTAATGCCCGTGAAATTTGAACGCCATTATTAATTAAGTATATATTTAACTTTTAATGAGTGAGTTCTGCATGCTTATTGAAACCTTTGTGTTCATTGGTAGATTATATGACTATGTGATTAATTGATTTATTTTGAACAAAGAGAAATTACTAATAGTATTTTTTTTAAATTAGTGAACAAACCCTAAGGTTTAATATCAATGAAATTGATAAAGTATTCACTAATTTAATATTCAAGTAAATTGAATATAGTTAGTGAATTAAATATGATGAGGTAATTATTAAAAGCATTAATTAATAAAGATATGGTTAAATTCAATAATAATATTTAATAGTCAATTTAGTAATTTATTTACTAATTGACTAGGTTATTTAATTAATGAACCAAAGCCCAATCATTTAAATTAGTCATGGATTTGGGTATTAATTGTGTGACATATTAAATGAGCTATCATTGGGTTGAATTAAATGATCCAATATTGTATTAAATAGATTTGGCTTCATTAGCCCAATCATTTAATTCTAAGGCCCAATGTGTATTTAATATATTGCCCAAAACCTAGCCCACTTGGTAATTTAAAGATGTAACATTAATTGATTAATTGTAGCATGTTGGGGACACATTTTTGGGACAAAATCCCCAACACTTTCGACAATGGGAGAGAAAGAGAGGGTAAGTTGCTTTTCAAATTTTATTTTATCTTATTAACTAGCTTGTGTTGGAAGTTGGGTGTTAGACTTGATGCTCTAGCCACCTAAGATGTCAATTAGCCACCCTAGTGACACAAGGCTCTTACTAGCTTCATGAGGACAAGGGTAGAGGTTCTTCCTTTTATCTAGCTAATAAACCAAAGAGTTGATCATTTGTATCTTTATTTTTTAAGTATTGAGAGAGAGTGCTAGAGAGAGTTTGAGAGGAAGTAAGAGCAAATCCTTGAGAGCTTAAGGAGAAGGGTGGTGACTGAACCTAGTAGTAAGAAGAAGAGGAGCTTGGTGGTTTATATTACCTCCATTCACAATCTACTTTGGAAAGAAGAAGAGATTAGCCATTAAATCTAGGTATAAAACTTCATTCCTTCAAACCCTAGTTTTCTTGTTGTTATTATGTAACTAACCATTATTATTAGTAATTACTTATTTTGTTGGAATATTTTTATGTTGTTGGTTTATGTGGGTAGAAGAGATGGAGTGTTTATGGATCTATTTTATCTTGTTAAGTCTATATTATTTTAAGAGCATGCTTAACAAATATGGTTTTAAAGCTATGTAAAAAGATATAATGATCTTGTATGCTTTATTGATACTATGTTTAAGTGCAAGATGCTTGAGGTATGTTTTGATAGATTTTGTATGATAAAAATATGGGGGTAATATTGTTTATTCAAGAACAACATTTATTTATGTAAGGTATTAATTAAATCATGGGTATTTAATTTTTAATATTATTTATTGTTGATAAGTTATGGGTAATTAATTTGTAAATTATTTTAGAGTATAAAGTTTGCTTGATGATATTAGAACTCATTTGGTGTGAAAAGAAAAAAACAGAAAAAAGGGGAAACAAACTAACCTGGGAGCTCACTACACACAAACCTTGGACCAGGCCTGGCCGCGCATGGCGCGCTAGTGGAATGCAGACCTGGCCACGCATGGCATGCCAGGGAAAATGTTTGGGCGCCCGGCGATCGTCAAAACGGCGTCGTTTAGGCCGTGGCTGGAGGCTGCGCGCAGTAAGCGGGGAGGGCACTGTCGGGAATTTACGATAATGCCCTTCCGCCCGAATTTTGCCTTAATTACAAGATTGCCATCTAGATTTAGTTTTAATTAATTTAAATTCTTAAAACGTTATTATTACTATTATTTTTAAAAAATAATAATAATAATAAAATAGTAGTCATACAAAATTAAATTTTGGACATTTAATATTATATTTTTCAACTATAATTAATTATTATCTTAATTGCTATTAAATAATAATTATTAATTTTGAGTAAATAAGATTATTAATTTGAGTATTTATTATTTGATTAATTTAAATAATAAATAAACCTAATTAGTTATTATTATTAATAACTAAAAATAATTCTTACTTACTATGTAATTATTTATTATTTGAGAAATTTTTAGAAAATAAATAAACCTAATTAGTTATTATTTATTATTAAATAATAACTAAAGATAATCTTTACTTACTGTTTATTTATTTATTTATTATTGAATTAACTTTAAATAAGTAAAACCTAATTTGTTATTATATAGATAATTAATTGATTTCTATTTAATTAATATTAAATGGTAATCAAACGAGAAATGAGCTATTTGGTTATGAAGTGTTTAATAATTTCTTAATTAAACGAGCAACCCCAATTGTTTAAAGGCTTAAAAAGTGTTTAACCATTGGAAAAAATATTCTCAATTTAATCTATCATTAACCTAAGTTTGATTAGGGCTAATGATAGTAAGATTGTGCTAGGTGCATTGTGTGATTAACTTATGTGGTAGATAAGTTCCTTAGTGAACGTACAGACGTACAACTACGCAATACTAATTGATAGATTGACTTTATTAATGTTAGGTCCTTCAAGGCCAATTAGTTAAAGCTAGAATTATTTGTAGCTGAGCTGACAGACAAGTTCCCTAACTCAAACTCGAGTTATTCCTTTCAAAGCATGTTAGTGAATAATTATTGTTGATTATTCACATCTATACTGATTATTGAGATTCGCACCTTGTGCAATTGTATTCATGTTCTATTATTATTGAACTGTGTATTAAACTAAAGTTCTTTCATGCATGAATTATTTATGAGATAGATCTATGCTATTTGTATCAGCTAGATCAAGCATGTATAAATTTATTAAATCAAAGGTGTTTTAAAAGTTGTTCTTATTAAATTGATATGGTAAGAACTCTTGGTTGAGAATAGGACAAATTTGATTAAAGCATGATATCAATGCTGGATTATTAAGTGTTTATGTATAATTCACGGGGTATGAAAGGCTGATCCCCTTGATTACCAAAACATATTAAAAGGTACAGTCTAAATGCTGAGAACCTTGGCAAATGTCCATGGTTATTTCAAACCACTCAGTAATTGTCATTCAAGTATTCGAATATTCAATTGTTGGCTATTAATTCATGTTTCTTCACAATTTTACACTATTGTTGAGCATTGAAAGCGAAACTTTTTCTAACCATGATATATTTCCCTTGTGTATAAACTTGCTAAGCAAACTAGTTACTTACCCTTGCTATATCATGAACTTTATTTCAGTTAAGGCGAAAACGTCTAAAGTGGACAAAGGAAAAGGGAAGGTGCAAGAGTAGTTGTTTGATCAGGCTTATGTACTTGTGACACCCCCAAATCCAGGTACTTCGTTTTTTCAGGATTTTGTGTTCACTATCCATATACATTTCATCACATCTAACTACCCATTCAATCATAATGGAAATACTGTTAATTAAAATAGGAATCTCCCATTAAAGGGTTACAACATCATTCATAAATAAATCCCAGGTCATCTAACCTTAAATAAATATCAATGCGGAAACGTAAATTAAGTCTATTACATAAACATCATTTAATCAAATAAAAACAAGTCTTTATCACTTGTTTGCTTTTCCTTTGCCCTTACTAGTGGATGGCTCATCAGTTCTTTCAACTTTAGCTGCAATGTTATTATGTAAGGGTGAGCAATGATTGCCCAACAAGTATAACAACAACAGTAATAATAACATGCAAAATAATTAACAGATATTGAATAATCGAAGATTCAGCTTCTCAGTCAAGAATATAAAACAAGATTCAAAAGAATGTCTGAGGGTCTTAAGACCACGAACTATGTCCCAGGTTATCAAGTATTTCTACTTTAAACCTTTAAGAGTCGTAAGACTATATGGACCTTACTTCTCGTACTCAGGGGATCAGCCCTTTGTACCATGTATGTGCACAACATCTTAACGCTAACGCGTAAATAAAATCCCCTGTATAAAGGTTGTTCATCTCAGTTAGACATCGGAGTCCGCACCAAAGGAAGTTTGGTTTCGATTTACTTCAATAATGTTTCTAGAATTTAGAACGCTCATCAACTATGGACTAGTCGAATCAATAAGGTTCCGCTAGTCAATCAAGGTTCAATAAAATGTAATAGATATTCAAGAATCAAAGACTAAATCTCGCAAAAGTACAAATGGGTAAATTTTGTATAACTGAAGTATTGTAAAAAGGAAGATTGAACTTCTCATTGAATTCATGAAATTGAATGAAATAGGAATAATAACTTGCTCAAGTAATTAATAACATTATGAAGTTCGCATTCTAAGATAATGAAATTTAAGGACTTGCGTAATTGAAATCAAGGTAATGTTAGGAAATTTGCTCTCAACGAAATAAAAGATCAAGGGTAGAAAAACTTGCCTTGTGCGTAGATTACAAAATAAAATACACATTCTTTAATCACCTATACATCCGGTTTATAAAGCAGTAACAAAATTAGTTACAGTATTATAAACACTTCAGGATTCATTCACATCAAATTTTCATTCTAACATCTCAATTGTTTTCTGATTATTAATCTCACTTCAGAAGTTGTAAGTTTAATAATTATAGCAATATCATACTTATGAATTCCTAAAATTTAACGTTAGGTTAAGGTCTATCAATCTCTATATTCTATAGTCAGTAAGTACATGCATTCAACTCAATATCTCGGTATTCGTTCAACACGTTAATCTAAGTTTTAAACATGCATAGGGTGACATAGCTTAACGACAAGGAAAGAAAAATTTTAACTCTTCCTACACTGAGCTCGCCGGGGGGGGTGGGTGCGGAGAATTTCTTTACAAAATTTCTCGTCGGGACGAGAAAAACTCAGTTCAATGAGCTTGTCGGGGCGAGCTCCCGCCGGGGCGAGAAACATAGTTCACTAAGCTCGCCGAGGTGAGAAAGAAACACGAATTTCAGGTTCTGCAGTTCGTGAAGAAACGCAGCAGAAACAGGCCAAAATTTTCCAATTTTGTTATTCTTACGTCAAATTAAACATACCCAGTTACTATAATTCATACATAAATCATTACCCAAGCCTTCCAGCATGATTCTAACAACTTAAATCACATAAACCATGAATCTAAGAATCAAATTTTGAGGTTTTTATCATTTTATCTGAGTTTCTTCAAATCTCATGAAATCACACATAACAGGTTGATGGTAACACCAAATTAATCCGTTTAACTATCATTCTTTTCGTTTTTACATACATAAACATAATTAGTCATCAATTAACCAATTAGCATGCAAAACCAATATCAATTTCATACATTTAAGCCATGCTCGTAACTAACTACTCTGTAACTTTTCAGAACTCCAATTAAAACATGATTTTATGGATTTAATCACTCTAAATCACATATACATAATATAAAAGACGCTTATACATGCTTTCTAATATCTAATCATCATTCTATAAAAATTTAGCCATAAAACTCAGTTTACAGAGAACTCAAAACATGCATTCATGGAGAAAATCAAGAAAACATAATTTAAAGGTTAAAATCTAAGAATTACCTTTGATTTGGTGCTAGATTATACAACTAGATGAAAAGATTTCCTTCTTCAATTCTTTGATTCCTCTTAAAATTCTCTTTTTTTTCTCTTTGTATACTCAGGCTTGTTTAGAAACTGATGCGTATAATGATAATACGTGAAATAAACTGGCAGAACATGGCGCAACTCCTCAAAAGGCCATGTTTGGTTAAACTGATGCGTATAATGATAATACGTGAAATAAACTGGCACCAACTCCCCATAAGGCCATGTTTGGTTACCCATTTATTCCTCATTTCTAATTTATTTTAATAAATAGCTTATAATATAATTCATGTCACATATTTAAATTAACTAAATAATCTCATTAAATCCATTAAATAAAATAGAATAATTCTACATTAAATCATATAGTCACATAAATAAAAATTCTCCTTTATTAGTAATGAGAAATTATTAAATCCTTAATTAATATTAAATTAATTAGAAATAACATTATACTTATTTAAATAATGCATTTAATCAAATAAACTCAATTAAACACATACTTTAAATATAAAAATTCTCCACATTAATTTAATTAATATAACATATACAATTAAATTAATCTACCACAAATTCATAAATAAATCAATTAACTCAACAGTCAAATCATCGAAAAAATATTTATTCGATCAATAAATATTTAAATTAAGTTACAAAATTCTCGTTCGTCACATCGTTCCCCCTTAAAAGGATTCTGTCCCTAGAATCATTACTCAAATAATTCATCCGGTTACATTTCTCCCCCCTTACAAAGATTCTGTCACTAGAATCACTACACATAGATTAAGCAAATAACTGTGGATAATTTCTCATCATCTGATCTTTGAGTTCCCACATAGCTTCTTAAAGTTTAGCATGGAAGATTCCAAGAGAGGTCTCATGCCGATGAGCCATGGAATACATCTCTCCAAGAAGTATAAGTAAGATTCCTTATGCTTCCGTAATAGGATTTATCATGTACGGTATGATATGCACTAGACCAGATGTCGCTCATGCACTTAGTGTAATGAGCAAATATCAGAATCCAGGAGAAGAGCACTGGAAGGCAGTGAAAAACATCCTAAAGTACTTGAGAAGAACTAAGGATGTATTTTTTTGTCTACGGTGGGTCTGAATTGAAACTAGAGGGCTATACAGACTCAAGTTTTCAAACGGACTAAGATGACAGTACATCCGTTTCAGGGTATGTGTTTACCTTAAACGGTGGCGTGGTGAGTTGGAAGAGTTTCAAGAGCAGCAAACAGTTACTGATTTAGTGGACAGAGGCAGAGTACATAGCTGCAAGTGAAGCTGCAAAGGAAGCTGTTTGGATGAAAAAGTTCATAACTGAACTTAGAGTGGTTCCTAGTATTAGAGGAGCCGTACCTTTATTCTGTGACAACAATGGAGCTGTTGCTCAGGCTAAGGAACCTAGGTCTCATCAAAAATCCAAACACGTGTTGCGGCGGTTTCATTTGATTAAAGAGATCATTGAAAGAGGAGATGTCACCCTAGAGCGTGTTGACTCTCAAGACAACATTGCAGATCCATTTACTAAAGCTTTAACTCAACAGCAGTTTGATCGTCACTTAGAGAAGATGGGTATTAGATACCAAGGTGATCGGCTTTAGTGCAAGTGGGAGATTGAAAGTAGTATGCACACAAGCCAATCATATTTGATATGATGTAGCATATACTTTGTAATCTTATTCATTTATTAATAAAAGAATTGATTTTCTTAAAAGGCATTTTATATTATCTACATAGTGTTGTTATATTAAATGTGATAAACCCATAGTTTTGAGCAATGCTTTTAGAATCATGATGGTGATCATGCTAATGAGATCTAAATTCTAGATAGCTCACAAACTAAAATTGTTTCTAATCGTTGGATTACTAAAAAGGGGATTAGTGAATCCGGATAGATTGGTACATACGTTGCTTGCTCTTAGGAAGAGGATGATTGATCTCATAATCATTTGTGTGAAGACAGTAAAGCAAGTATGTAGGTGCTTTTTGGAGAATAAGTTCACTGAACATAGCTCACTAAGGAATACCTAATGGAGTTTTACTTGCATGTCAATAGGAATTCCTCTAGTGATAGTAGTACAAGTGATCCTTGGACTTGAGATCATCATAGTATCTTGTGTATGATGAGTTATGCTTTGACATGTCCCTTAAGACCTTTAGGGTATATCAAAGGGTATGATTGGGTATAATAAGTTGTACATGGAGATAGGTGAATGATCAACAAAGAATCTACCACGTCTAGTAAAAGATGTGAATGTCCTATGTGATTCGATAAATGACAACTCAGTAGTCCTTGGCCAAGGCAGAATGAAATTAGAAAGGAGTTTCTAATTTACATTATCAGAGTTGTGCATTTGGGAATCGAAAATACATATAATTAAATAAAATAAGACTTGACAGTAATTCCATGTCTTATATTTAATTGGGACATTGTATGGTAGAAGGATTGAATTGTACGGTAACTATTCAGTGAAAGGTTCTTTTATGATTAATGTTGAAATCTATATTATCTGGAAAGTTGTTGATCGCTAATGGGGCTTACCCTTATTGTAGAATAAATATTATTTATTTAAATAAATTAAATAGTTTAATTTATTTATTTAAATAAGATTAGAATTATTCTAATTGATTTAGTCACAACCGGTTTAATATGAAGAACCTAAAGGGTCACATCGCAAAAGAAAAATATTTATTTAAGAAGTAAATGACACAATTGTAATAATAAGTTAAGGGTATTTAATTTAATCTATGGAGATAGAATAAATTAAATAGCTTAATATTTATTATTTAATATTTTGAAAATATTAAATATAAATTAATAAGAGGAGTCTTATTATTATTATTACTATTACTATTATTTAATTCCTAATAAGGATTGAGAATTAATTAATAGAAGCACTCTCCCATGAATTCCTAATTAGATTAGGAGCATAATTAATTAAAGAAGTTTAATTATAATAGAAACCCTAATCCTAAATAGTTTAGGGAAAGGTTATTCCTACATCTATAAATAAGAGGAGACTTATCATAGATTAGAGTTACACACTCATGCATTAGATTGTGTAGAGTGCTTGCAATTTCTATAGAGATAGAAACTAGAGTTTTGTCAATACTCAGCTTCTTGAATACCTATTATTCCTTGGTGGATCACCTCTAGAGGCCAAACACTTGGGTGGCTAACGTTGATCAAATGAAGGAATCTCATCGGTAGAATTTAAGGAGAACGCGAAGGAATTGGAGTTGAACTTGTACCCGAGGAAGCTTTGATCTACGAGGGTATAATTCTTATTCTCTTTTTCTTTCGTTTTATCACGCTTCTGCTCTATTTGTGTAATTTGATTGCATGCTTGCGTTATATACAAACCTAACATGCAGTTCGCGAAGAATGCAGAAACAGGCCAAAATTTTCCAATTTTGTTATTCTTACGTCAAATTAAACATACCCAATTACTATAATTCATACATAATCATTACTCAAGCCTTCTAGCAGGATTCTAAACAACTTAAATCACATAAAACATGAATCTAAGAATCAAAATTTGAGGATTTTATCATTTTATCAGAGTTTCTTCAAATCTCATGAAATCACATATAACAGGTTCATTGTAACACCAAATTAATCCGTTTAACTATCATTCTTTTTGTTTTTACGTACATAAACATAATTAGTCATCAATTTAACCAATTAGCATGCAAAACCAGTATCTATTTCATATATTTAAGCCATGCTCGTAACTAACTACTCTTAACTTTTCAGAACTTCAATTAAAACATGATTTCATGGATTTAATCACTCTAAATCACATATACATCATATAAAAGGCGCTTATACATGCTTTCTAACATCTAATCATCATTTTATAAAAATTTAGCCATAGAACTCAGTTTACAAAGAACTCAAAACATGCATTCATGGAGAAAATTAAGAAAACATAATTTAAAGGTTAAAATCTAAGAATTACCTTTGATTTGGTGCTAGATTATGCAACTAGATGAAAAGATTTCCTTCTTCAATTCTTTGATTCCTCTTAAAATTCTCTCTTTTTTTCTCTTTGTATACTCAGACTTGATTAGAAACCGATGCGTATAATGATAATACGTGAAATAAACTGGCAGAACATGGTGTCAGTTAATAACTGGCACCAACTCCCCATAAGGCCATGTTTGGTTACCCATTTATTCCTCATTTCTAATTTATTTTAATAAATAGCTTATAATATAGTTTATGTCACATATTTAAATTAACTAAATAATCTAATTTAAATCCATTAAATAAAATAGAATAATTCTACATTAAATCACATACTCACATAAATAAAAATTCTCCTTTATTAGTAATGACAAATTATTAAATCTCTAATTAATATTAAATTAATTAGAAATAACACTATACTTATTTAAATAATACATTTAATCAAATAAACTCAATTAAACACATACTTTAAATATAAAAATTCTCCACATCAATTTAATTAATATAACATATATAATTAAATTAATCTACCACAAATTCATAAATAAATCAATTAACTTAACAGTCAAATCATCGAAAAAATATTTATTCGATCAATAAATATTTAAATTAAGTTACAAAATTCTCGTTCGTCACAGTGCTAGTTTATCTTGAATGTCATTTGGTTATGTGAACTTTTTAATGTATTAAGAGTACGTTATAAGTTAAGGTTAAAGAACTTTGGGACCATGATTGTAAAACTTTATTACTATTTTGATAAACATTGTAAGTTTATTATTCTGCATTAGTTAGAAAGTATGTTTGTTGTTAAGTATCGTGAACACCGAATTCGAGGTACCAGTATCTGAATTTGGGGGTGTCGCAACACGAATGGGAAAGGAGGGAGTAATTGGCATGTGCTATAATCATTATGTTATCATAGTTACTTACACACACAAGCTTAGGTGTCACTCTTTTATTTGGTCACCATATTCTTATCCAAGATTGCAAGTATAAAGAGATAAGATAGAGAGAGAAGATGGAAGATATTGGGAGATTATGTATAGATATAGGTATTATATGTATACAATTTCTCCAATTCTAGTTAATCTTATTTTTTGGAAAAAACAAACGTACACTTCACATTTTATTTCTCATTCTCCAAAAAGCTAAAAAGAGAAATAGAAAGGAGAGAGAGAGAGAGGTAATTCGTGAGTTATAAGAGAGAAAGAGAGAGAAAGAGATATTTGTAAAGCTCCATATCCAATTTGGGAAGAAGAAGAAGGATCACACATAAAAGGTATAACATATAACTATATATAAACTAGTTTATTCCTTCTATTTAATTTGTTTTGATGAAATAAAGATCTAAGATCTCAAACTTAAAAACTCTTGATCTACATGTTAATAAGTGTTTTATGTTTAGATCTAACCCTTTTGAATGTCAAACGTTGGATCAAAAGAAAGAAAAGTAAAACTTGTAACGACCAGGAATTTTGGATTTACCTTGTAATTTAAAATTTTCAATACTAATGAATATATTATATTTTATTAATATTATTTTTGTGTTGCATATTTAAAGGTTGTGTGACAACCTTGATTATGTGAATGCATGAAATTTTACGTGTTATAGTTTTGATTAAGTGAATAATTGATTTCGCGTAGTGTCGCTAAATCACTATTCACGGGGCACGTTTCCCGAGGCACTATTCACACCATAATATTTTTGCGTCTTGTTCGATTCTAATAAATTTCATAAATACGTGCGAGTGAAGTGATAATTTTTCCAAGTGTCGGAAATTTTATTTGAGTTGATACGTGATTTTATCCGTATCCGAAATGTGTTATATGGATGTTCCGAATAAATGGAAAAATCCCATAATAATTATTTTTACCCACCCCAATATTTATGGTAATACCTATTTTAATTATGGGTAGAGTTTTTGAGAAAATTGGGTACAAAAGTGGGAGTATTAGGATATATTTTTGGTGTATTTCGGTATTTATTTTGGCTTGTTACTCCAAGAGGGGACCAACCCACCAATTTAGACCAATCAAATGAGAGCATGAAGGGAGTTTGCCGACAAGCTTTGAATTTGTGGCCAAACTTGAGCAACTAAACCACTACTCCTAAAATTACTCCTCCACTTCTCCCAAATCATTCATTCTTTCTTGCATTCCATCAAACCAAGTTGCATCAGCAGATAGAGAGAGAGAGAGGGAAAATCTGCAGCAAGAAGGAAGAAGGAATGAGGAGGAAGTCGCCGAAAAAAGAGAAGGAAGTCACCGGAAAAAGGAAGAAGGAAGAAGAAGAAGTCTAGAGAGAGGTGGTGCACGGGTGAAGAAGAGAAGGAAGCCAAAGCAAGGAACAAGAACTCAAAGCAAAGCCTAGAAATCTTCTTAATCATCTAAGAAGGATTTACAGAGGTAAACAAACAATCAAATCCATTCCATTCGAGTTCTTGTTAAGGTTTTCAAGTTTTTGTGGTTTTTGAGCTCTTGAGCTTGTAATTCGATTTTCTGGCGATTCTTGTTGTTTTTGTTTGTGTTGGATATTTGTAAATGTTGTTAAGAGGTTATATAAGCCATTAATAACATCAAAGTAGAACGAAATCGCAATAAATCCGTACCTATGCTTAAGGAGGATGAAGAACATGTGGAACAGTGGACTTTGGACATGAACGTGGACATTTGGACGATTTAGAGGACCTTATAGCTATGATTTCTTGTTTGTTTAATTCGTTTGTTGTTATTATATTGTACTTCCATGGGTTATGAGTTTAACCCAGTTGGAATGGAGTAAAAAGGGATTAAAACAAAGATTTGGTGATGATTTTTGTAAAGAACACCAAGAACACCAAGAACACGAAAATATAGCATGAGTTGATACTTTGGCCTAAGATTTGGCCATGATAATATTAATGGATAGCTCTGAATGTTTGATATGTTGTATCCCTATGTGTTAGGAGTCCATAGAGTCTGGAACGGACCAGTTTGAACATGTATTGAGGGAGTTATGGTGGTTGGAAGCAAGATAGGTCTAGAACACCAAAAACAGAGAATTCCGGGAAGAAAACGGGTTGGGAGACTCAGGCCGAGCGCCTAGGTGCTTGGCTAGGCGCTGGCCACGAGCTCAGGTGCTGTGAGAGAGTTCCTAGGCACTGCTCAAAGGCCATTTTTGAGCGCCTAAAGTGCTGGGTAAAAGACTGTGCAAAAAGCTTCAACGTCCTTTAGTAAAATGGGCATAACTTTTTCATATGAACTCGGATTGAGATGATCCAAGATGATTCGGAAAGAAAAAGAGAGACCTACAACTTCTTTTTAATAAGTTTTAACATTTGAGGCCGGGATCAATTCCTAAATTGACCATCTTTAGGACTGTTGTGCGATTGGAGACAATTGGAGGGCGTTGGACATGCACGTGTGCAATGTGCAATGTTTTCGACGCTAAGTTATGTTGTTCTAAGTTCTAAAACGTGAATGTTATGAATTACAATGATACTTAACCTTAACCAATGAGTATTAGATAAATTTAATGGGCATGTTAGGCGTACGCAATTGCGTGTCGCTTGGGCGTTCGAATAATCAAGTTTGGCGTACAGACCTGCAAGCGTCGTAACGCCGTAACTAGTGTGTATAATCTTGTTTAATATTATGTTTCTAATAAGAATGAAACATTATAGAGTTGTATAGACTATTATTTGGTATCCAATATGTGACTGATTGTTATGTGAATATGTACCTAATTGTGTAGGATATTAAGGAGCGTGTGTTGTAATATTGTAGCAGCGCTTCAGGCAAGTTCCCTAACTTCATTCTTTCTACATATTGAATGCAAGTTTCTTACCTTGCTAAAAATTATATTTGAGGAAGTACTATATCATGTTGCAAGTTCTCTAACTTCATTCTTTCTACATATTGAATGCAAGTTTCTTACATTACTCAAAATTATATTTGAGCAAGTATTATATCTTGTTGCAAGTTTCCTATCCTAACTCAATTTATTTATTGAGCCAGTTTCCGCAACTGTACAACTTTTGTTATTGTGCGAGTTGTTTATTTATTGAGCAATCATTCTATGTTATTGCAAGTTTCCTATTTCATACAAATATTGTATATTGTTGCAAGTTTCATGACTCAAATCGAGTTATTTCTTTCAAGTTATATTAGTGGATTAGTTATTGTTAATTATTCCACATCAAGGATAAATTATTTATATTCGCAGCTTATGCATTTGAATTCATTATCTATTATTGGATTGTGAAATGTTAAATTCTTCATTCATGAACTGTTTAAGGTAATAGTCTACGCCACTTATTTCGGCTAGACACATACAGGTTATTATTTTAAAAGCTATCCAAACCGATTGTTGGTGCGGATTCTTGGACTGAGAGCGCAACCCTTATGTAGGGAATTTTAATGTGTCGGTTATTAGATGCAGTCAGAGTTAAATGTTATGCATATACATAGGGTACTAGAAGCTGATCCCCTCAAGTACTACTGACGGGCCAACTCTTAAAAGAGTCAGTTGAATGATTGATTCTTTGGGCCAAAAAGTTCAGGGTCTATTGGACCACTCAGCAGTAAATAATCAATATTCATTGTTTCATTTGAACTTTGATTATATTGTCAGCTATTTCTTCAATGTTCTTAAATTGTTGAACTATGCGATTATTATTCTTATTCATTCATGATATATCTCCTTTCTTGTTATTAAACTTGTAGGGCAAATTCGTTGCTCACCCTTGCTATATCATGAACCTATTGCAGTTAAGCCGGAGAATTCTAAAGCGGACAAAGGCAAAGGAAAGCTTAAGGAATAGTTATATGTACTATCCTGTTATGTAATCATGGAATTATTTTGTATTATTAATGTATTCTGCGTTGTATTTTATTTAAGGTTATAGACCTTGGGACCATAGTAAACCTTTTGTAATGAACAACATATGTTTATTTATTCCGCATTAGTTAATTTATGTTATTTAGAGGTATACAGATCTATTTTATCATGAGCACCAAATTCGAGGTATTGGTACCTGAATTTGGGGGTGTCACAAAACTAATTTCTAAAGGGCTAGAAAACCTTAATTTTCTTTCATTTTATATGAGTACCATTTGAAATTTATACACTCTTTTTGCAATCTGTCAAAGAGGGGTGTTAGATATATAAGTTAAGTGTTAAACCCAAGTGGTAGAACTCAAAAATAATGAGTACAAAATTCGTAAGGACTGTTTTAGCCAAAACTGTCCAGAGTTTTCAAAAAGGGAAAAAGGGGCTGCTACAGGTCAGTCCCTTCCAAGGGCAGTTTCATCATTTTTCTTTGCTCTAAAAATTTTAGGAAACTTTAGAGTAATAATACGAGAAGTTATGTGATCGTGCAAAAATTTGAGAATTTTTGGCCAAGTAGAATGAGAGATATGGATTTTATGGTAAAGGGTTACTATTACAAGTATACCCGAATAACTCTCTGTGGTTAACTCCAAAAATTATGAAATTTTTACTGGAAGAGTGTATATATGTATATATGTATATATATATATATATATATATATATATATATATATATATATATATGTCAGGGCCATACTTTGAATTTTTTCAGAATTTTCGGGCAACTTTTCGATGTATGATAAATGTAGCAATATTTTGGCTGTTTTGGAATATTTAAATATAGTAAATGGATTTTAAAAATTCCAAAAATAATATATGTTTATAAGGGTGACATTTTCTGTCAAATTCCAGAAAAAGAAATATTTTTGGTGATGATTTGGTAGTTTTCATGGAAATGGTTTAGTTATGAATAAATGGATTAAATTAGTTATGTGATGTTGAAAATTTGGAAAATAGGATTTTATGGCTTGAAAACCCTAGATATGCTATTTGAAGATTTGTGAAGGGTATTTTATTCAATGTTGATGAGATATTATGGTTGTGGAATTTTAAGTTGATTGGCAATTCAAAACATTTAAATAGGAATTACAGTTTGAATCCAGCTTGCTGGATTGTGGTATTCGGCTTGCTGAATTATTGAATTCGGCTTGCTGAATTAGTGAATATGGTTTGCTGAATTAATGAATTCAGTTTGCTGAATTAGTGAATCCAGCTTTCTCGATTGTAGGATAGTTTGAATCCAAGTTACTGGATTGGATGTCAATTAGAATCCAGTTTGCCGGATTAGTATGTTTGGATAATCCAACTTGCTGGATTAGTTATTCAGGCTTAATGGATTATAAAGAAAACTTATAAAATGAAAGACTTAGTGTTAAGTCATAAGGTTTATGATAAAGTAGTGGTACAGTCGTGCTATTTAATAGTTGATGTATAGTAGCTGGGCTAAACGTTTGCCTAATTCTATACTAGCAAAATACGTAAGTATACGCAGTCCACAAGTAATAAAGTGAAAGTAGAGTATCGTCCCACAAAGAAGAACTGAGTTTATAATGACAATTTTCAATTCTAAATCAAATCAAATTTTAGTCAACAAATAATCAATGATTTCTAAAGTTTTGAATTTAACTAATTAATTCTAAATTAAATTACTACCACTAATTTGAAAACAGATTTTTAAAGACGCAAGACTATAACTTTACTTAATGCTTTATTTTGCTCAACAAACTTCCCTTTTTATCATGCTAATTGGTTTGGATTGTTAACCGAGAACTCATCACTATTTATGACCATCTCTCAATGTTTCATAAATAACTCAACTCAAATCCACAATTGATAGACTCAAGTTAATCACCCTAGATAACTAATTCACTATATTTCTATGTAAATTACAATTAAAGAGGATTTAAGTCCAGGTTCCCTGTTAGATTACATGCGGTGAATAGGTATATCTCTATCCTAAACCCAAATTATGAATTCCATCGACAGCAGAATACACAAACACATGCTATTATGGTTAGATCTAATTCTATACTTCATCTCTCGAGTTCATATAGATTATCCCAGTAATTATTGGCCAGATAATTAAAAAATTTAGCATAAACCATAATAGACAATCCAAAAGCAACTAATCATAATATTCCAGTAAGCGTGTTATTCAAAACTACGCAATAAGATCCATTATAGCCTTAAAAAGAAATTTAGTTCATAATTAAACTAGAATTCATCATCCACAAGTTTAATAACATTCAAAAGTTCAGAGTAAAAAGAAGAGAAAAGAAGAAACACTGTAAAGTAATCCTTGAATCTCTATCTTGCTCCTCCTTACTTTCTGTCTACTATTAGCTTGTTTCAAGTCTTCTCCAATTGCTCTAAACTAGGGTTTTCCAATGATAAGTTCAACAACCTTGAAATTAACTTAAAACAACTATTTATAGTATCTGATAAAAATCCTAATTAATTACAAAGTATCAAATCCCATTACAAATCAAATTTGCTTGAACTGCTGAAAAAGTCAACTTTGCCCCTTCTCGAACCGGCGCAGCCGCGCTTGGAAAAGGCTTGTGTGGCACGCGGCCGCGCTACCCTGACAGCCAATTTTTTTTAAGTTCTGGAGAAAGGCGCGGCCGCGCCGCCTCCTAGGTCATTTTGGGCGCGACCGCACTGTACCAATTCTACAGCAACTCAGCATCTGCAGCAGCAAATTAATCCAACTCTCGCCAAACCAATTCCCTGTTAGGTTTGTATAGCGCGAACATGCAATCAGATTACATAAATAAAGCGGAAGCGTGACAAAATCAGATTTTAAAATTTTATACAAACCATCACCATGATCTTTCTTTATGCATAATTATTAATTAAACGAAAGAGATGGAGAATAAGAATTATACCCTTGTAGAATTCTAGCTTCCCCACGTACAAGTTCACCTCCAATTACTTCGCGTTCTCCTTAAATTTCACTGATTAAATTCCTTCCTTTGATCAACGTTAGCCACCCAAGTGTTTGGCCTCTAGAGGTGATCCACCAAGGATGAACAAATATTCAAGAAGTTGGGTGTTTGGCAAAACCCTAGTTTCTATCTCTATAGAAATTGTAAGTACTCTCCACAATCTAATGTAAGAGTGTGTAACCCTAATCTATGATAAGACTTCTCTTATTTATAGATGTAGGAAAACCCTTCCCTAAACTATTTAGGATTAGGGTTTCTATTCTAAATAAACTCCTTTAATTAAATTAAACTCCTAATCCAATTAGGAATTCATGTGAGAGTACTTCTATTAATTAATTCCCAATCCCTATTAGGAATTAAATAATAGTAATCGTAATAATAATAATAAGACTCCTCTTATTAATTTATATTTAATATTTCTAAAATATTAAATAATAAATATTAAGCTATTTAATTTATTCTATCTCCATAAACTAAATTAAATACACTTAACTTATTATTACAATTATGCCATTTACTTCTTAAATAAATATTTTCCTTTTGCGGTGTGACCCTTTAGGTTCTCCATATTAAACCGGTTGTGAATAAATAAATTAAAACAATTCTAATCTTATTTAAATAAATAAATTGAACTATTTAATTCATTTAAATAAATAATATTTATTCTACAATAAGGGTAAGCCCCCTTAGCGATCAACGACTTTCCAGATAATATAGATTTCAACATTAATCACAAAAGAACCTTTGAGTAAATAGTTACCGTACAATTCAATCCTTCTACCATACAATGTCCCAATTAAATATAAGACATGGAATTTCTGTCAAGTCTTATTTTATTTAATTATATGTATTTCGATTCCCAAATGCACAACTCTAAATAATGCAAATTAGAAACTCCTTTCTAATTTCATTCTGCCTTGGCCAAGGACTACTGAGTTATCATTTATCGAATCACATAGGACATTCACATCTTTTACTAGACGTGGTAGATTCTTTGTTGATCATTCACCTATCTCCATGTACAACTTATTATACCCAATCATACCCTTTGATATACCCTAAAGGTCTTAAGGGACATGTCAAAGTATAACTTATCATACACAAGATACTATGATGATCTCAAGTCTAAGGATCACTTGTACTACTATCACTAGAGGAATTCCTATTGACAGCCGAGTAAAACTCCATTAGGTATTCCTTAGCGAGTCACGTTCAGTGAACTTATTCTCCAATAAGCACCTACATACTTGCTTTAGTGTCTCCACACAAATGATTATGAGATCAATCATCCTCTTCATAAGAGCAAGCAACGTATATACTAATCTATCCGGATTCACTAATCCCCTTTTTAGTAATCCAACGATTAGGAACGATTTTAGTTTGTGAGCTATCTAGAATTTAGATCTCATTAGCATGATCACCATCATGATTCTAAAAGCATTGCTCAAAACTATGGGTTTATCACATTTAATATAACAGTACTATGTAGATAATATAAAATGTCTTTTAAGATAATCAATTCTTTTATTAATTACCGAATAAGATTACAAAGTATATGCTACATCATATCAAATATGATTAGCTTGTGTGCATACTACTTTCAATCTCCCACTTGCACTAAAACCAATCGTCATGGTATCTAATACCCTTCTTCTCTAAGTGACGATCATCCTGCCGTTTGGATAAAACTTCAGTAAATGGATATACAATGTTGTTCTTGAGAGTCCACTATCTCTATAGTGACTTTTCTTCTTTCAATGATTCCACTAATCAAATGAAAGTGCCGCAACACTTGTTTGAATCCAAGATGAGACTTAGGAACTATTTCTAGTTCTGTGATGAACGTTTCATCCAAACAATCAACTTGCAGCTTCACTTACAGCTATATACTTTGTCTTTGTCACTAAATCAGCAACTCTTTGCTATTTTGGAACCTTTCCAATTCTCTGCACCACCATTCAAGGTAACAATTTACCCTAAAGTGGATTTGTTATCGTCTTGGTCAGTCTGAAAAAATTGAGTCTGTTTAGCCCTCTAGTTTTAATTCAGACCTACCATGAATCATGATCACATCTTCAATACCGGTTAAGTACTTAAGATGTTTATCACTGTCTTATAGTGATCTTCTCCAGAATATGACTGATCAACACCAGGCCTTGTATATTCATAGCATACATGATAGTAACTCATGCGATCTCTCTTTAAATCGGAGACAATTTTATAGAGATTCACTCCATGGCTCATCATCATGAGACCTTTCTTGGAGTTTGCCATGCTAAACGCCTTTAGCATCGAATGAATATACGTTCATTGGGTCAAGCCGAACATCCTTTTAAATCTATCTATATAGATTTATATCTCCAATTTATAGGATGCTCCTCCCAAGTTATTCATGGAGGAATGTTTAGACTATTTTATCTTTACTGATTGTAGCATTGGTGTGTCATTCCTTATCAGTAATATATCAACATATAATACTAGGTATGTCACAGTGCTCCCACTGATCCTTTTGTACACACTAGGTTCATTCTTGTTTTTGATAAAATCAAACTCTTTTGATTGTCTCATCAAAATAAATGTTCCATCTTTGAGAAGCTTGCTTCAATCCATAAATGGATCATTGTAGCTTAAAACACGATTTGTTTCAACCTTTGAAACAAATTCCTCTAGCTGTATCATACATACATTCTCCTCAAGTCTTTATTGAGGAAGGACGTCTTCACATCCATTTTGCCAGATTTCGTAATAAGTTATAATCACAAGCAAAATCCAAATGGACTTGAGCATTACCCGCTAATAAGGTTTTATTGCAGTCAACTCCTTGACTTTATTTGAAACCTTTTAAACAGGTATGGTCTTATAGGTCTCCACCTTGCCATTTGCCCTATTCTTTCTCTTTAAAAACCCATTTACACCCTCTAGACACTATGTCTTTCGGTGGAGTAACCAGAGTCTATACTTGGTTCTCATACATGGAGTCCATTTCGGATTTCAGGGCCATCTGCCATTTCTCTGAGTGTCTTCTACTCATAGCCTCATCGTATATAATTGGATCATCATCTTCTATGATGCATACCTCATCATCATCCTCTATGATGAATCCATACCTCCTACGTATCTTCGGTACTCTTCCAGATTTACGATTCGGTTGTGGTATAATAGGTCTATCTACAGGTCCCTCGGTTTGATTTAAAGTGCTTTGTGATTTTTGAACTCTTTCAAGATCTATTACCCTCCCACTAGCTCCTTTAATGATAAATATCTTTATCCAAGAAGGCAGCGTATAAGATTATAGTAATAATGCCCTAAACTTTCTTTAGGATATCCCACAACTCTGCACTTGTCAAATTTTGTCCCAAACTTATCTTTTGAAACCTTTTCACATAAGTTGGACAACCCCTTATCTTAACATACTTAAGACTAGGAATCCTCCCTATCCATAACTTTTATAGAGTCTTGGGGCCAAATTTTGAGGTTACCTTATTTTGTAGATATGCAGCCGTTTCTAAGGCATAACCCCAGATGGATACTGGAATGTCGGTAAAAATCATTATGGACCGCACCATGTCCAACAAGGTACAATTTCTCCTTCTAGATACACCAATCAATTATTACGTATCAGGAGGTGTCCATTATGAGAAAATACCATTTTGAGATGATCTAGAAACTTATTTCACAAGTATTCCTTCCTCGATTTGATCAAAGAATCTTAATACTTTGTCAATTTGTTTTACTTCTGAATTCTTTGAACCTTTCAAATGATTCAGACTTGTATTTCATCAAATACACATATTTAACTCTTAATGATCATCTCCTTTTCTTTTACTAGTTTGTTCAATTTGCAAAATTATTTTTTATGTAAGTCAAGTTTACAAAGTCCATCAAATGATCTTCCAGTTTCAAACAAAACATTATCATTATAAATAGAACAACAATTGTTCTTGAATACAATACCAAAACCTTCCTTGTCCAACAACGGAAGTAATAATATTTTTTAAGAGAACTGGAACATAATAACAACTTATTAACTTAACAGACTTGCCCATAGGCAACGCTAAACTATAAGTTCCTATGGCTAATGTAGCAACCATTACTCCATTCTCCGCACGTAAGATTACTTACTCTTTGTTTAGCTTTCTACTTCTGCTTAGTCTCTGTATTGGATTGCATACGTGAGAACTATACCCGGTATCCAGTACCCAAGTAGAACCTTGACTTACATAAAGATATTTCAATGATGAACAAACCTATATCTGTAACCGAAGCTTCACTAAGCTTCTTCTGGTTAGCCTCTGCAAGATGCTCCTTACAGTTTCCTTTCCAGTGTCCAAGCTTATTGCAGTGGAAGTAAACTCCTTTGCTATCTGCATCAGTTTTGTTCTTAGTGTCCTTAATTATTGCCTTTCTTTATACCTTCTTTGAATTGTTCTTCTTTTAAGAAGATCCTTTGGCCCTCTTCCGCTTTCTGAAAGAATTATCTACCAGTACGACTTGGTCTTTCTTGGTTGAAAAGTGACTCTTTACAGTTTTCAACGTGTTTAAGCAACTCATGCAGCCTGACATATAGCTTGTTCACGTGGAAATTCACAACAAATTGTGACAAAGAGTCTGGAACTGATTGCAAGATCAAATCCTGGATCATCTCTCCATCCATTACTAAACCCAGTTATCCCAATTGTTCAATCAAATTGATCATTTTTGAGGATATTTGTCTATACTGTAGTGCCATCGGTTATTCTAGATTGGAAGAGCTCCTTAGATATCTAATATCTAGCAGTCCTACTTTCCTCACCATTCAAGTCCTTGAACGTGCAAGAGTACAGTAAGAGCATCCATAGTTTCATGCTGACGCTGAAGCTCGTTACTCATGGATGCGAGCATGACGCATTGAGCCAACTGTGCATCATCTTGCCACTTTCTAAAAGTAGCAACCTCTTCCTCAGTGGCATTGTCTGCAACCATTGCAGGGATATGCGTATTAAGGATATAAGATAGCTTTTCAGCCTTGAGAACTATTCTCAGATTCCTTAACCAGTCCGTGTAATTCGGTCCGGTTAATTAGCATCTAATATGCTACGCAGTGATAGTGAATTAGATATTATAAAATTCTGTTAAATGAATTTGTAATTTAACAACATTTTAGCATACATTCATTTTAATTAATTACCAAAATAAATTAGGTCTTTATTTAAATTGGTATCTCCCACTATTTTTATCAAACTATATTACCCTCATTATATAGTTCGGCAATTCTAATTAAAGATTTGCTAGTGAGATTAAGGATCCCATTTCAAATGTATATAGCCTTGTGTGACACAACAAACTATATATAAATAAATAGGTAGACAACTATTGTCAATTACATCACTATGTAACTCATTGTATTTTGCCTCTTAGATTATTTTGATCAAGTGTGACACATCCGAATCAAAATTATCCAAGTTAAGTCCAACCTAGCACTTCTATATATTCGAAAGAAAAACACTGTCCTTGTGTGACACAACAAAACAGCATCATTCAGTCTATGTATAAGCATCAAATGTGATAAAGCAACATCTTAAATATTTAATACTTGCCTTGTGTGACACAACAAACTCATATTAAATATTTAATACTATATCGCTTTACCATGCTAGAAGGCGACGTTCGATATTCCAAATATCTTTGAACGCTTAGGACTTAATATAATTTCTTTGAGGAGTTTGTAATTATTATTTGTCTCATCTTGTTTAGCGCGCATGCATATATATATATATATATATATATGAAATACTCGTCATATTATTTTACATGGGAAGCATGTCGGATAATATATAATATATACATAGTAAGCATGCACATATAGAATACTATATTCTACCCGGATTGATTATGGACTTTTATTCTAGTTTGGTTCACGAGAGCCACCAAGTGAACCAAAAGGTCAAACCTAGGGTGCAAGAATTAAATTTAAATATAACTATTACATTAAACCCGGGCTCCATTACAAACGGGTCTTCAAGCGCTCCTTGCTCCTTTGTCTCTAATTTTTCAAAATTAATTCTAACTAGTCCTATTACAAAAACTATTTACAATAAATAGAAACCTTGATCAGCAGTCAAGGGGAAGTACATAGGAGGGAGATAGAATTTACATTAAGAAAAAATTAGAGAAGACGAGGTACGCAGACCCCATTTATAAAAACCATACATTCAAGCATCCACTAAAATAAATCCAATCACACATTGGTCAATAGTCTATAATCAATACCTATTTATTATCAAACATATCTCTATATGTATCAATAAATAACATTCATCCCATAAATAATAAAATCATTCCATATATGCATTGATATCATTTAATGGGCAATATTAGTTAGTATAAAATCCAATTTCAACTCCAATTAGTTATCATGGAATCCAATTCCAACTCCAATTAGTTATCATGAAATCCAATTTCAATTAAAATAAACTTCTTTATTTTAATCATATTCCAAATCAAAATAAACTCTTTTATTTTAATTTATCCAATTTTGAATAAAATAAACTCCTTTATTTTTAATCAAATTCCAAATCAAAATAAACACTTTTATTTTAATTTATCCAATTTTGAATAAAATAAACTCCTTTATTTTTAATCAAATTCCAAATCAAAATAAACTTCTTTATTTTAATTTACAAATATAAAAAAAATAAAATAATTTTACACAAACAATTATGCCCAATTAAATTGTTCTAAACACATATCAATGTATATATACAGAATCAAAACAATTAATAATTCGCATAAAGTTTGGCTCTGATACCACTGTTAGGTTTGTATAGCGCCAACATGCAATCAAATTACATAAATAAAGCGGAAGCGTGACAAAATCAGATTTTAAAATTTTATACAAACCATCACCATGATCTTTCTTTATGCACAATTATTAATTAAACAAAAGAGATGGACAATAAGAATTATACCCTTGTAGAATTCTAGCTTCCTCACGTACAAGTTCACCTCCAATTACTTCGCGTTCTCCTTAAATTTCACCGATTAAATTCCTTCCTTTGATCAACGTTAGCCACCCAAGTGTTTGGCCTCTAGAGGTGATCCACCAAGGATGAACAAATATTCAAGAAGTTGGGTGTTTGGCAAAACCCTAGTTTCTATCTCTATAGAAATTATAAGTACTCTCCACAATCTAATGTAAGAGTGTGTAACCCTAATCTATGATAAGACTTCTCTTATTTATAGATGTAGGAAAACCCTTCCCTAAACTATTTAGGATTAGGGTTTCTATTCTAATTAAACTCCTTTAATTAAATTAAACTCCTAATCCAATTAGGAATTCATGTGAGAGTACTTCTATTAATAAATTCCCAATCCCTATTAGGAATTAAATAATAGTAATAGTAATAATAATAATAAGACTCCTCTTATTAATTTATATTTAATATTTCTAAAATATTAAATAATAAATATTAAGCTATTTAATTTATTCTATCTCCATATACTAAATTAAATACACTTAACTTATTATTACAATTATGTCATTTACTTCTTAAATAAATATTTTTCTTTTGCGGTGTGACCCTTTAGGTTCTTCATATTAAACCGGTTGTGAATAAATAAATTAGAACAATTCTAATCTTATTTAAATAAATAAATTAAACTATTTAATTTATTTAAATAAATAATATTTATTCTACAATAAGGGTAAGCCCCCTTAGCGATCAACGACTTTCCAAATAATATAGATTTCAACATTAATCACAAAAGAACCTTTGAGTAAATAGTTACCGTACAATTCAATCCTTCTACCATATAATGTCCCAATTAAATATAAGACATGGAATTTCTGTCAAGTCTTATTTTATTTAATTATATGTATTTTGATTCCCAAATGCACAACTCTAAATAATGCAAATTAGAAACTCCTTTCTAATTTCATTCTGCCTTGGCCAAGGACTACTGAGTTATCATTTATCGAATCACATAGGACATTCACATCTTTTACTAGACGTGGTAGATTTTTTGTTGATCATTCACCTATCTCCATGTACAACTTATTATACCCAATCATAACCCTTTGATATACCCTAAAGGTCTTAAGGGACATGTCAAAGTATAACTTATCATACACAAGATACTATGATGATCTCAAGTCTAAGGATCACTTGTACTACTATCACTAGAGGAATTCCTATTGACAGCCGAGTAAAACTCCATTAGGTATTCCTTAGAGAGTCACGTTCAGTGAACTTATTCTCCAATAAGCACTTACATACTTGCTTTAGTGTCTCCACACAAATGATTATGAGATCAATCATCCTCTTCATAAGAGCAAGCAACGTATATACTAATCTATCCGGATTCACTAATCCCCTTTTTAGTAATCCAACGATTAGGAACGATTTTAGTTTGTGAGCTATCTAGAATTTAGATCTCATTAGCATGATCACCATCATGATTCTAAAAGCATTGCTCAAATCTATTTTTTTATCACATTTAATATAACAGCACTATGTAGATAATATAAAATGCCTTTTAAGAAAATCAATTCTTTTATTAATAACCGAATAAAATTACAAAGTATATGCTACATCATATCAAATATGATTGGCTTGTGTGCATACTACTTTCATTCCCAACATGTGCAACCTACAAAAACCCATAAAATGCATGAAAAGTAACTACAAACCATGGAAACAAACAATAATCCGCGTTCATTGGCATCCGATTCGTAGGTATAAAACCTACTTATCAAATTCCCCCAAACTTAAACTATTGCTTGTCCCCAAGCAACACAATGTAATATAACTAGCACAATGCAACACAATACCATGAATGTACTAATAACTACCATGCCTAAGAATCTAACCAATCGCCAGTATGAATCTTAACCGTTAGTCTCAAAGATATCAACAACTAACTTGAAACAATAAATCCAGTCAATAGGAACTAATAATCCCAATCAATCAAACAATATACACCTATCATCACCTAAGTTATGCGTGTGTGTTCATTAATCAATTTAACTAACCAAAGTTCAAAATATAGCCACATAACCAACTCTATAACAAGAATAATCTATTTTCATTTCAATTCAAGTAAATACAACAAATCCAACCAAAATTAAGCAAATACTGAGCAAGAGGGTTCTACTAAGGCTTATTTCTATCTTTATTCTTCTACGAGTGCGTTTTACGCTCCATCTCGTATTTATGCTTAACTGTGCAATGCCAAGTTCTCTTAGGCTTTTCAAACTCACCCATGTAGAGAGCGTTCAATCATTAACTCCCAAACCAGACGGCTTTAGGGCACTAGGTGTTAAGACACCCCTAAGGATCTAATTACCCGAGTGACAAAGGCCACAGAACCCAACTAGTCAACACATTTATTGTATTTTTGTATTTTTGGATTTTTTTACCTTAAAACGAAACCCCCAAACTCAGCTTTTACCTTATTTCAGCCTTCTTTGTTAATTCACCTAAAATTTTTTATTTTTACTACCCAATTCTCATGTAAAAGTCAATTATGCAACACTTTGAACCCCAGCAGTCAAATTAATCAAATTGTTTGTGCTATCCAATAAATCAAGCTATGACAGGCATAATTACTCTCATGGTCTAAATTATATCATCCCTAATAACCATCACACTGTCGAAGCTAACACAGTAAAACCCATCTCATCATTGGCCAAGCCAAAATCATACCAACTAATCGCTTGGATTCATGCGAACAAACTAAATGCACCTAACACAACCAACCATGAAACAACTATGCAAACTCAATGATATGCCAACATATTAACAGATATAATGCACAAAACTAACAAACATGCTAAACAAAAAAAACTATAGGAACTCCCGCAAACTTAAAACAAACAATGCCCTCATTGGATAAATAGTAAAAAGAAAAAGGAAGAGAAACTCCCCTAAGCCGAAGCAGCATTGTCCGAAGCCTCCCTATCATCATCTGAAGGTGTATCCGGAGGAGGATAAGCTGAAGGAGCACCAAAGGTTGGGAATTGGACTTGAACGCCCAATTGAGAAAAGGCTTGCGAAAAACTGTCCGAGAGTTGTGTGGGGAAAGATCGAAGCTCGGTCATACTCGTGTGAATAACATCCATCCGCCGAGTCATACGCCTCTCCATTCGATCCAACCTAGCCTGAGACATATGAAACGGCTGTTCAGGTTCGGTCATTGGCTGATCGGATGCATCCTCACTCTCACTGTGGTCCCCCAAGAGAAATCCTGCTCCACGGGCATGAGAAGGAGCACCAGTCCAAACCTTGTACTTGGCAATCGTAGCATGATCAATAGTGTTCATCGGGAGCTGCACGGGCTCACCATCACCCCATTCCACCCCAGCGGCAATGCATAAATGAGTTATTACCGATGCATGAGGGAGACCTCCTGACGTACCACCTTGTAGGTACCGACGTATGGACTAATGGATGACATACCGCGCATCGATTTTCTTTCCTTGCACAATCCCATATAACAAAATAGCACGATCCTTGGTCACGTCATTTTGATGCCTAGTTGGCACGAGATTGGCACAAATAAAATTGTACCAGGCCTTTCCATAGCGACTCAAGGTTGTGTGAGGAAAGTGTAGTTTCTGATCCGTTCCTTGCTACGTTGTCCATACTGTACCCGACTTGCACAAAATATTCTTGATGCGGTCCAATTTAGTGTCCCAATTTGTAGAGTATAAACATTCCGGATCGGTGGGGTGAATAGTAGGCAAGTGGTATAAGGCATTGATACTCTGGCTAGTATATGACACTTGGCAACCCCGCACAAAAGCAGTACCATCCTTAGTGATTTTCGTGTTTGCATAGAATTCTTGAACTACTGATATCGGGGCTGCCAAAGGTGTTTCCAAGAACATCAACCAACCCTTAGCTTAGATCATGCTCATCATTTGACCATCCAAATCGGGATCGGGCTTTAGCCCACGCTCCAAAACAAATGTCTTCCTAAGCAAAACCCTTTGATAAAATTCCTTAGCCTCTGCAGAAACAAACCTACTACTATCGTATTCAACTGGCTCAGAACGGGCTTGAGAACTAGAAGATTACCTACGTTATCTCTTAGAAGCCATGATAATTCAATCCAAACGTACAACAATGTGAAGACCCCCAAACTTGACAGAAATCACACTTGGATTTAACAAACTATCTCAATCCAATACACTTACATGCACAATTCAATCCAACAATAATAACATAATATCTTGAAGTGTATAATCAAAATTCCCAAAACAATGCAATCCCAAGCCTAAAATCTGTCAATTAGAAGTAATACCTTGATACGAAGCAAACCCCAAAACCACAATGCACTTACTTCATTTTGAACCACTGCAATTCCTCAGTATCCCACCACGATGCAATGAACAACCCTCTTGGAGCACACTTAAATGGTTAGATGATTTGGATTTTAGGGTTTATAAGAGAGGAATGGACTGTGGGTGGTGAAAAATTGGAGAAGAAAGAAGATGAAGAGAAAACAAGAATTAGGGTTTGAAATTGGAGGTGTTTGATTTGGAGAAGGAGTGAATATTGATAGGAAATTGATTTGGATTTAGAAAAGGGAGAGAAGAAAAGAAGTTACCTATTCTAATATGAACAGGTAACTGATAATGAGACTCCAAGCGGGAAAATAAGGAAAGAAGTAGTCACTAGGTCGGGTTTAGACTGGGTTTTAAAATCTGGGATCCGATCGCGGCGCGGCTGCGTTGTAATTTGGCTTGCGTTGGGCGCGGCCGCGTTAGGGTGGCAGCTGAAACTTTTTAGGTTCTGAGGTTAGGCGCAGCCGCGCTGGTTTCCTTCACAATTTGGGCGCGGCCGCGATGGTATGCCAGCTGAAGCTTTTTGATTTCTGAAGAAGGGCGCGGCTACGCTTGATTTCTGAACACTTGGGGCGCGGTCGCGCTTGTCTAAAAACCTGAAATTGAATTATAAAGCCCTTCTTTTTGATTTCATCATATGCAATCCTGGATGTATAACCTATAAGAAAAGACAAAGAAATAAAGTAACTAATTACTACTAGATAAAAACAAAACTAAGTCTAATAATTATTCTTAAAAATCACAAAATTTTAACTAAAAGCAATTAAAAATTGGGTTGCCTCCCAATTACGCTTGATTTAAAGTCTTTCAGCCTGACTACTCCCTGTTTCAAACTTTAATCGGCAAGAGTGATTGACGTTTTTTGGCGATCAAAATCACCACCCCAATAATGCTTTAATCTTTGACCATTGACTTTGAATGACTCTTCCGGATTGTTTGCAAAGACTTCAACGGCGCCATGAGAGAATGCTTATTTGACAATGAAGGGGCCCGACCACCGAGACTTGAGCTTTCTTGGAAATAATTTCAGTCTAGAGTTGTATAGAAGCACTGCTTGTCCCGACTCAAACTTCCTGTTGATGATTTTCCGATTGTGCCATTTCTTGACTTTTTCCTTATAAAGCTTTGAGTTCTCATATGCTTGTAGACGAAATTCATCGAGTTCATTAAGCTGAAGAAGTCTCTTTTCCCCCATAGCCGTGAGATCAAAGTTCAACTTTCTGATGGCCCAATATGCTTTGTGTTCAAGTTCAACCGGAAGGTGGCACGCCTTGCCATAAACTAATTGATACGGTGACAAGCCAATCGGTGTCTTATAAGCTGTCCGATAAGCCCAAAGCGCATCATCCAACTTTGTTAACCAATCTTTTCTGTTCGGATTAACAATCTTCTCCAGAATTCTCTTCACTTATCTATTTGAAACTTCGGCTTGACTACTGGTTTGGGGATGGTAAGCTGTAGCAATTCTGTGATTTACCCCATACTTAGCTAAGAGAGTCGTGAAATACCTATTGCAAAAGTGGCTCCCTTCATCATTGATAATTGCCCTTGGGGTGCGAAATCGTGTGAAGATATTTTTCTGCAGAAATTTTAGAACCACCTTGGCATCATTAGTCGGTAAAGCACTTGCTTCCACCCATTTATAGATATAATCGACCGCCAAAAGGATGTAGAGGTTGTTAAAGGAAGATGGAAATTAGTCATCATCCATCTTTGGAACGTCGCTGGTGCATTACATAAGCCAAAAGACATCCTTCTAAAAGCAAAAGTACCATAAGGACACGTGAAGGTAGTCTTTTCCTGATCTTCGGGGGCAATCACTATCTGATTATAACCTGAATAGCCATCCAATAAGCAATAAAACTCGTGTCCAGCCAGTCTATCTTACATCTGATCAATGAAGGTAGAGGAAAGTGATCCTTGCGGGTCGCCTTGTTTAGTTTTCTGTAGTCCATACAAACCCTCCATCCGGTCACTATCCTTGTCGGTATCAATTCATTATTTTCGTTTTCTACAACCGTCATGCCACCCTTTTTAGGCACGCACTGTACTGGACTCACCCAACTGCTATCGGAGATGGGGTAAATGATACCTACATCAAGCCACTTAAAAATTTTCTTTTTCACCGCCTCTTTCATGATTGGGTTCAGCCTCCTTTGTTGCTCAATTGTTGGTTTGGCATCATCTTCCAAAAGGATCTTGTGCATACAAAATGATGGGCTAATCCCTTTAATGTCTGCGATGGTCCAATCAATTACTAATTTGTACTCCCGGAGAACACGTATCAACTTACTTTCCCACAATTCGTTAAGTACATATGCAATAATAACAGGCAAAGTAGATGATTTACCCAAATAAGCATACCTGAGATGGCTAGGTAAAGGTTTAAGTTCAAGTGTAGGAGGTATTTCAAGAGATGGCTTCAAGCGCTCTAAGGATTTGTCAGTAAGTTCCAAAGGTTCAAAAGGGATTTGAAATTTGCGTACTCTCGGCACTGCATCTAAAATTTGAAGGAACTCCATTATCTCTGGGTCATCCATGTCAGCCTCCCCCAATAAAATAGTTTCCAACGGGTCCTCAGTCAATTTCCTCAAAAACTCGTCATCTACCACTTTTTCTACCACATCCAACCGGAAACACTGTTCCTCATCCGTAGGAAATTTCATGGCTTTGAACACAGTGAATGTCACTTCTTGGTCTTGCACCCTCATAGTCAATTCTCCTTTTTGCACATCTATAAGTGTTCTACCAGTTGCCAAGAAAGGTCTCCCAAGTATGATAGGAATGTCTTTGTCCTCTTCATAGTCCAAAATGATGAAGTCAGCTAGGAATAAGAATTTATCCACTTTTACCAAGATGTCTTCCACAATACCTTTAGGATATGTAACCGACCTATCTGCAAGCTGAAGAGAGATATTAGTTGGTTTCGGTGCAGGTAGACCCAGCTGGACATATATCGATAAAGGCATAAGGTTGATGCTAGCACCCAAATCACACAAACATATGTTGATTGATAAGCTGCCAATGGTGCAAGGGATAATGAAACTACCAGGATCCTTTAATTTCGGTGGCAACTTCTTTTGCAATATAGCACTACACTTTTCAGTTAACGCAACTATTTCATAATCCTCCAACTTTTTCTTTCTTGACAAAATTCCTTTCATGAACTTGGCATTTGCTCTAAAGCCTCAGCAAACGGTATGTTGATTTGTAGCTTCTTAAAGACTTCAAGGAATTTGGAGAACTGTTTGTCCAATTTCTGCTTCTGAAATCTCTGCGGATATGGAACAGGAGGGTATACTACTGATTGATTTGCTTTCTCCTTTTCTTTCACTTCAGTTTTCGTTTCCATTTCTTTTTCTACCAATTTCTCTGCAGGAGCTGAGACTGGGGAAGGGCGCGACCGCGCTACCTCTCTTTGTATTTCTGGCACGGCCGCGCTGCTCTGCTGTAGTTGTTTCCCGCTTCGAAGTGTGACAACTTGACATTGTTCCTTACCATCTCTCTTGGGGTTAACTTCTGTATTACTTGGCAAAGATCCTTGAGGTCTATTGTTCAATATATTGGCCATTTGTCCCACTTGATTTTCCAGATTTCTGATGGCAGCTGCTTGACACTTTACTAACACATCATTACTTGCCATATACTTCATCAAGATCTCTTCTAAATCTGGTTTCTTTTCTGTTTGTGGTTGTGAAGCTACCGGCTGATGTTGATTATAAAATCCAGGGGGATATGATACTCTAGGAGCTTGTTGTTGATTCTGATTATTGCTCCATGAGAAATTTGGATGGTTTCTTGCCCCTGGATTATAAGTGTTTTGGTATGGGTTTGGAGGACGTTGGTAGCTACCCACAAACTGAACTGCTTCAGGATTAATGGCACAATACTCTGTAGGATGTGCACTTGCGCATAGCTCACAAACATAAAGCACTTGTTGAGTTTTGGAATCTGCTATAGCATCAATCTTTTTAGACATTACTGCCATCTGAGCCGCTAATGTTTGTGACTGCGTCCACTTCCAATACTCCATCTACCTTTTGGTGATTCATCCTTGACGTCGGCCATTGATAGCTATTTGCAGCCATAGTCTCTAACAAGGTGAAAGCTTCATCAAAATTCTTATCCATAAGTGCTCCTCCCGCAGCTACATCAATGCTTGTTCGAGTGTCACTATTCAACCCATTGTAGAATGTCCTGAACTTGTAGCCACTTGGGTAGCCCATGATGTGGACATTTTCTCAATAACTCCTTGAACCTTTCCCAAGCCTCGTATAGTGACTCTCCATGCTGTTGCCCAAATGTAGAAATCTCGTTTCTCAACTTAGCCGACTTAGCTGGCGGAAAGAATTTCGCTAGGAATTTCTGAGCTAGATCATCCCAAGTTGTGATGGACCCTGGCGGAAGTGAGTGCAACCAACTCTTTGCTTTATCCCTTAGTGTAAACGAAAATAGACGTAATCTCACCGCATCATCAGTTACATTGGGATATTTGAATGTATCACAAATCTCAAGAAAGCTAACCAAAGTGTTCATTAGGATCATCGTTGGCTAATCGCCCAAACTGTACCGAATTCTGAATCATCTGAATTGTACCCGGCTTAATCTCGAAGGAATTAGCAGTGATGGCTGGCCTCGTGATGCTTGGCTTGATTTCATCAATCTTAGGCATGGCATATTCTCTCAACGATTTCTGTTCTTTGTTAGCCATTTTTTCTTTCTCGATTGTCTCACGACAAAACTTTCTTAACTTGCGTAACTTATTTTCAAGATCGTCCTCACTCTGTACAAGTTCCGGCTGCTTTGATCGTGTTTGCATAAACGAACCGAGATCACCTGAAACAGGAAGTAACAAGAAAAACAATGTTTAACTAAAACTGAATTAATTAAATAAAAACTTGAAATTATAAACACAATTGGTCCCCGACAACGATGCCAAAAACTTGTTTGCCTAATTCTATACTAGCAAAATACGCAAGTATACACAGTCCACAAGTAATAAAGTGAAAGTAGAGTATCGTCCCACAGAGAAGAACTGAGTTTATAATGACAATTTCCAATTCTAAATCAAATCAAATTTTAGTCAACAAATAATTAATGATTTCTGAAGTTTTGAATTTAACTAATTAATTCTAAATTAAATTACTACCACTAATTTGAAAACAGATTTTTAAAGACTTAAGACTATAACTTCACTTAATGCTTTATTTTGTTCAACAAACTTCCCTTTTTATCATGCTAATTGTTTTGGATTGTTAACCGAGAACTCATCACTATTTATGACCATCTCTCAATGTTTCATAAACAACTCAACTCAAATCCACAATTGATAGACTCAAGTTAATCACCTTAGATAACTAATTCACTATATTTCTATGTGAATTACAATTAAAGAGGATTTAAGTCCAGGTTCCCTGTTAGACTAAATACGGTGAATAGGTATATCTCTATACTAAATACAAATAATACACAAACACATGCTATTATGGTCAGATCTAATTCTATACTTCATCTCTCGAGTTCATATAGATTATCCCAGTAATTATTGGCCAGATAATTAAACAATTTAGCATAAACCATAATAGACAATCCAAAAGCAACTAATCATAATATTCCAGGAAGCATGTTATTCAAAACTACGCAATAAGATCCATTATAGCCTTAAAAAGAATTTTAGTTCATAATTAAACCAGAGTTCATCATCCACAAGTTTAATAACATTCAAAAGTTCAGAGTAAAAAGAAGAGAAAAGAAGAAACACTGTAAAGTAATCCTTGAATCTCTATCTTGCTGCTCCTTACTTTCTGTCCGCGATTAGCTTGCTTCAAGTCTTCTCCAATTGCTCTAAACTAGGGTTTTCCAATGATAAGTTTAACAACCTTGAAATTAACTTAAAACAACTATTTATAGTATCTGATAAAAACCCTAATTAATTACAAAGTATCATATCCCATTACAAATCAAATTTGCTTGAACTGCTGAAAAAGTTAACTTTGCCCCTTCTCGAACCGGCACGGTCGCGCTTGGAAAAGGCTTGTGTGGCTCGCTACCCTGGCAGCCAATTTTTTTAAAGTTATGGAGACAGGCGCGGCCGCGCCGCCTCCTTGGTCATTTTGGGCGCGGCTGCGCTGCACCAATTTTACAGCAACTCAGCATCTGCAATAGTAAAATCAATCCAACTCTCGCCAAACCAATTCCCAACATGTGCAACCTACAAAAAAGCATAAAATGCATGAAAAGTAACTACAAACCATGGAAATAAAGAATAATCTGCGTTCATTGGCATCCGATTCGTAGGTATAAAACCTACTCATCACTAAACGATTCCTTTAAGGAGCGGATGTAATAGCCAGAACTTTAAGTCGTATTGTAAATGAATATATTAATTAAATATTAATGTTATTGAAAATTTTGTGGTATATAAGGAATGATCTATGTGACTAATTGTTAGTTAAAGGAGGTCTCACTAACAGTTATTCAATTTAGTGGACTAACCTAAGAATTTTAGTATCAAGCAATTGATAAGTCAATGAGTTAATTACATATTCCATTCAATTGAATATAGTAAATAAATGAAATTATAAATTAATTAATATGAGTATTAATTAATGAGGATTATGTGAAAATATGAATAATTATTTTTAGTAGTCCATTTAGTAATAAAACACTAGTGGACTATCCTAATTAATTGATTAACCAAGCCCACTCAATTAATTGAAACATAGACTTAGATAAATAATATGTGGACTAACTAAATTGGCCCAATATCTAATTAAATTAGTAGTCCAAGAAGCAAAGTAAAAATCTTGGAAAACTAAGATAAATAATATGTGGACTAACTAAATTGGCCCAACTGTATTTTGCAATAAAGTCTAAATGCTAGCCCACTTAAGATATATTTTTGAGCAACTTATCTAGTTCATTTAAAGCAATAAAAGAAAAGGAAAATTGGGACAAGATATGGAAGGGGGCTGCCGGCCATGGGGCCCCACATGGGGTAAGTTGTTGGTCTCTTGAAAGCTTGCTTGTAAGATTAAATAAAAAGTACAATAATTAATTATGCCATCCATCACCAAGTTGTCAAAAGTCGGTACTTTGGAATAATGATAAAATAGATAGATATAGTTAATATATCTATAGTTAATGTAAGTATTAGTTTTGTAAAGCAAAAACCAATGCCCATCTTCTTCCTTGGTAGTTTAGAGAGAGAGAAAATTAGAGAGAAAACTAGAGAGAGAAAATAGAGAGAAAATACATTAAGAGAGAGTTCTTATGGGGGAAAAAAGGAGAGGGGTTGCTGCCACCTTGAGGGGAAGGAGGATAGCTTGTGGATGTCCCATAAGTTCATCTCATACTTTGGAAAGCAAAGGAAGAGAGCCATCAAGCAAAAAAGGTATACAAACTATCCTAAAAACCCTAAAAACTCTAATTTTGGGTTATGGGTCAAATATTATGTTAGAAGTTTGAAGTTTATGTATTAAATATTTAGAATCATGCTAAACATGTTTATGTTTGATGATATATGGTTGTGGTATGAAATGGTATGGGTTTGTGTAGAAAAGATAGGCTAAAAGCTTGAAAACATTTTTACCGACGCACAAACCGTAACTTGTTCGAATAAATTATGTATTTTAAAAATCTATACATGATATTGTTGGTTTTCTTTTATATGAGTTTTAAGGGATAAGTTAGGAAGAGAACCTCGCTGTAATTATTAAAAAAGAAGTTAAAAAGAGAGAGTTATGTAATTTTTACAAAAACACCTGACTGTCAAGGGGCTGTGCAGAATAGTCCAGTTCCGGACCACTTTCAGTGGTCAAAACATCCAAATTTGGTATTTGATGATGGAAAATTGTAGTCGGAAAGATACGAATTCAACGGTACCAACTAGATCATAATCTGAGTTGCAGATTTTATTTTATTCGCGTTTCCGTGAAGGACCCTGTCGTTGGAAATGAGGAGGCAGCCTGCATGCTTGTTAAAAAGTGAACCGGTTCGGTTCACGAGGGACCTTCGGCGACGGTTCAGTCCTTTTCCGGCCGGTTCCGGCGACGAGTCCCAACCCAAAAGTTTTCTAAAATGTGAGAAAAAAAATAATATAATATTTAATTTGGTATTTGTTGGTATAATTAAGAAATTCTTAGAGTGATTAATGGTTTAATTCCTTTTTAACTCATTTGAAGTTACTACTAGTAAATTTTAATGCTTTTAATTAATAATTACACTAGTTAAATATTGTTAAGTGTAATTAACTATTTAATTAATATTGGGTAATAATTAAATAGAGTTGGTGTTATTAAACTAACTATTTGTTATTTAGTTAAGACTAAATAATAAATAGGGATAAAGAATGAATTAATTATTATTTAATTAATGTTAAATAATGATTTGAGAATGTTAAAGTTAATAAAGTGACTATTTATTATTTAAGTAAGATTAAGTAATTAATAACGATAATTACTTACTCACATACTATTTAATTATCATAAAAAGTGGTGAATTGAATAGTGTGAATCCAGGATGCTGGATTAGGGGGAATAGTTTGAATCCTGTTTATTGGATTAGGAAAAACAGTTTGATGAATTGAATAGTGTGAATTCAGTTTGCTGGATTAGGAAAAACAGTTTGATGAATTGAATAATGTGAATCCAGGATGCTGGATTAGGGGGATAGTTTGAATCCAGTTTGCTGGATTTGGAATCCAGTTTGTTGGATTAGGTATTTAACCTACTGGATCATAAAGATTGACTTATATAAGGAAAGATTAAGCAGTGAAGTGATTAAGAGATTATCAAAGGATAATTATAACACTAAGACTTTAATGTAATGTCTAATACTAACTATGCGACTAACTATTAGACAATGTAATGTAAAGCAATGATATTATGGGTGAAATGTGTGATGCTAATTGAGAGATCAATCTTATAAATGATAGGTCTTTCCAAAGAAGTCATATTAAATTGCGTTAGTTAGCAGTAGTCAACGATCAAGGCAAATTCCCTAACCTTACTCAAATTTATATTGAGTAAGTTTCTTAACTTACACAACTTCGTACATTGTGTAAGATCCTCAATTATTGATACGGACTTTTATATACTGCAAGTTCTCTAATTCAACCTTGAATTATTATTTCAGCACCTGTTAGTGGATAATTATTTTTGATTATTCCACATCCTTGATAATTATTGTTATTCGCACTTAGTGCAATTGAATTCCTGTTCTATTATTGTTAAACTATGAATTAGTTAAAGTTCTTTCATTCATGAACTATTTGTGAGATAGATCTATGCTAGTTATATCAGCTAGATCAAGCATGTTTAAATTTGTTAAATCAAATCGATTTTAAAAGTGTTCCTGACCGATTAATTTGGTAAGGATTCCAGACTGAGAAAAGAACAACTTTTAAGGCATTATATTGGAAAACAATTGTTTGCCCGTCTTATTAAGTCATTATGCATATTCGCCGGGTATGAGTGGTTGATCCCCTCGATTACCAAAACTTATTAGAGGACTAGTATAAATACTGACAACCTCCGTATATGTTCACGGTCATTGTTGACCACTCAACATCATTGATTCAATCTTTCAAATATTGAAACTTGAGCACTTATTCTTTCACAATTGATATTTATTGTTGAAAGTTTCAAAGGTTAAATTCCTTTCTAATCATGATATATCTTCTTTGTAATTAAACTTGCTAAGCAAATTAGTTGCTTACCCTTGCTATATCATGACATTTATTTCAGCTAGACCAGAAAGTTTCAAGAAGGAAAAAGGAAAAGGCAAAGCTCAGGAATAGACTTATGTGAATGTTTAATTATCGTATTATCTGATGTAATAATTTTAGATAATCCTTTTGTAATATTAAGGGTATGTTTTAAGTTAAGGTTATTAGACCTTGGGATTTGATGTAGAACCTTATTTAAATGAACAATGTATGTTTATTATTCCGTAATAGTTCATAGAATGTGTATGATGCTAATGGATCGTGAGCACCGAATCCGAGGTTAGAGAACCTGGATTTGGGGGCGTCACTGTCGACGCCGGGTTTTCGCCTTTAATGCGATTGTTTTGTCCCTTTCCGATTTTGGCCTTTTTATCAGGTGATTTTGGGGAAAGGTCGGCATTGATGTCGACGGGGTTTTGAAAGATCGTTTTTATGATGAGCCAATTAACCAGAGTCGCCAGTTGGTATATTTGAAATGGATGTACCAACTCATCCGAGTTTTCGTTTTTTATAAATCGCTGGCTCATGTGTGACTCCGAATTAATTGGTCTGCGAATCGAGATTCATAGAGTTCGGGGGCTTGCTTAAGTGAGGGGAAGGTGTTAGGCACCCCTCGACTTTCGTGAAACACGGTTACCGAAATCTTGATACTTTCCTATCCTTTAATTCATGAATGTGTGTGTGTATGTCTGCGTGTGTGTGTGTGTGCCTATGTGAATGTCGTTGTGGGTTTGTATGAAAGAATCATTTGGATTTTTAGGGAAAACCGTGTTTTAATTTGAGAACGCTTCGGAATGTCTTTTCGGTATACACGAGAAAGCTTTATTCTTTATGAGAAAGGTTTGATTTTAATTGTCCAAAACTATGAGATTTTCATTAAATGTCGTTTTGGCAAAACAAGAATTTTAAACCTTCGTCAAAATAGGAATCGAGATCTATACGTTGCTTTCGTGAAACGATCGGGCAATTTCTAGAATCTCTTTCACACCCTATGCACGAAGATTTAATAAAACGTTACTTATTTGTAAAATCATTTTGTGTGATATTTTGGAAAACGATTTTCTTTAGCTTTCTCGTTAAATAGGAATCGACATTCGTTAGCACTTCAATCTCTTATCCTCGTGAAGCTAATAACCTAATTTGATTGATTTTATGCAAGTCTTCATTGTTTTAATCTTTGAAATCATTTTTTGTGTCACAAAATCTAATCAAGCATAAACACGCGTCGGGGCTATTCATGGGCATGTAAGCCATCAAAATATCCCCAAACGCCAACAATCACATATTCCATTAGTACGGGGCCTTAAACCCGATTCTCACCTTAGCGTCGTTTTAAGGCCCAACGGTTACATGTTACAAAACGAACATCTTGAATCTATCACATACACCAAAACGTCCATCATCGGATTCGGACCACGGGGTCGCATTCCTAGGCTCACACGAGATTAATACATGCCCACAAAATGAATACTACATAACTAACCCACCCGGATTTATCTAATACACCATAACATCCGGAAATGATGATCTAAATAAATTACACTCAATGAATCACCATAAACAAACTAGAAATTTCGTCGATTGGATATCCTCGGGTTATCAGGAAGAATTTTATTCCAACGGAACCTTCACTAATAATCCCTAATCCAAGATTGTTCAACAATATGTATGAAAACTACATCTAATCTAACCAAGTAATATGATATAAATTGCTACAACAAAAGGAAGTTTTACCTTGCAAAATGATCTCAAATGAAGGTAAATTTGTGTACTTGAATAGGATAAAAAATATATTTGATACAATCAAAATCAAAGGAGTAAAATTTCTCTCTTTTTTTTTCTCTTTTCTTCCTATTTTTATTGCAAAATCTAGCTATTTTCTCTCTATTTCCGTGCTTGGCTGCTGCTGAATTCTTCTTCTTCCTCAAAATTTCTCCAACTTCCTGTATGCTGCCCGAAGCTGGGCTTAAATAGGCTGGCCAGAGCCAGCCGCAGATCTATCTGCGGCTGGCCGCAGATGGATCTGCGGCTGGCTAGCTGGCACGCCTCCCATCGCACTCAGCTGGTAGTGCTGATTTCCTGGTTTCCGTGCTGGCGCACCCACTTGGCCGCAGATCTATATCCGCGGCTGGCGGGCTTGACTTTCTCGATTTTCGTGTCACGCCTCGATTTTTCGTGCCGCAACGTCGGTTTTCGCTGACAGGCTCGTATTCTGCAATCCGGGAATTTCCAGGATACGTGCCATCTCATTCGGAAGTGCCTGCTTCGGACGGCTCTATTGTCACGTAAACTTGGGTTGCCCAAAACATTGCGGCGGTGCCGGGGGCGCTTGCCCTTGTGCCCGCCCCTTTGCTCCCGCAAGCCGGTTCAATTGACGATTTCGCCCTCCTGTCAAGGTTAGTAGAAGGAAACGCAAAATTTTGGGTGTCTACAGCTGCCCCTCTTTATCATGTTTATGAAATGATAAATGAAATGAACAGGATAAAGAATAGACACTCGATGCATGAATGACAGTGTGTAAGAATGACAGTGCATACATGATGCCTCACACATATAGCTTATGATGCAACATAAGATGTAATGCATGCAAGACATTCGTAAGAGTGTCAATGTATCAACCCCTTGACCGTGTTTGTTAGTCTTTGGGTTCACTCTTTCAATCTATCGTCTCGTTCGGGGCCGGGTATCGTCGCCGGTCACCCATCGCGTAACCCCCGGTTATCGTCGCCGGTTGGTTATCTTGTCGGAGCCGGTTTTCGTCGCCGGACATCCATCTCGTGATCGCCGGTTATCGTCGCCGGTCGATCGTCTCGTCGGGGCCGGGTATCGTCGCCGGTCACCCATCTCGTAACCCCCCGGTTATCGTCGCCGGTTGGTTATCTTGTCGGAGCCGGTTTTCGTCGCCGGACATCCATCTCGTAATCGCCGGTTATCGTCGCCGGTCGATTGTCTTTTCGGGGCCGGGTATCGTCGCCGGTCACCCATGTCGTAACCCCCGGTTATCGTCACCGGTTGGTTATCTTGCGAGTGTCGGGTCTCGTCTCCGGTCGCTCGTCTTGTAATCGCCGGGTCTCATCTACGGTCGATTGTCCTGCGAATGCCTTATCCCATCGCATTGTCATCAAAGGACGTTATCCTCCTGACTAGTTTGAGAGGCATCCTTGGAGTTCGTCCTTGTACATCGTTCTTGGCCGCCATCGCTTTTGACTCTGATAGGCTAGGACCTTGACACCTAACCTAACCTGCTCGATTCATTTCATGGATCACATACAGAATTATCATCTATTCATGGCATGTGACACAACATGTAAAATTGAGAAAAAAATGACCCCTGTACAGTCTTTTGATACTGTTCTACAGATGTCATCAACTTGTAGTGGTTCGCTTGGATGCCTTCCCAGGTTGCTCACCACCTTGTGGTGGTTTGTTTGGATCTCAGCCATTCCAAGGGTGCTCACCATCTTGTCGTGGTTTGCTTGGATGCCTTCTCAGGTTGCTCACCACTCTGTCGTGGTTTGCTTGGATCTCAGCCATTCCCAGGGTGCTCACCATCTTGTCGTGGTTTGCTTAGATATCAGCCCCTTCCCAGGGTGCTCACCATCTTTGTCGTGGTTTTGCTTGGATGCCTTCCCATGTTGCTCACCATCTTGTCGTGGTTTGCTTGGATATCAGCCCTTCCCAGGGTGCTCACCATCTTGTCGTGGTTTGCTTAGATGCCTTCCCAGGTTGCTTACCAACTTGTCATGGTTTGCTTGGATATCAGCCCTTCCCAGGGTGCTCACCATCTTGTCGTGGTTTGCTTGGATGCCTTCCCATGTTGCCTCACCATCTTGTCGTGGTTTGCTTTGGATAAGCAGCCCTTCCCAGGGTGCTCACCCATCTTGTCGTGTGTTTGCTTAGATGCCTTCCCAGGTTGCTCACCAACTTGTCGTGGTTTGCTTGGATATTAGCCCTTCCCAGGGTGCTCACCATCTTGTCGTGGTTTGCTTGGATGCCTTCCCAGGTTTGCTCACCAACTTGTCGTGGTTTGCTTTGGATATCACCCTTCCCAGGTGTGCTCACCATCTTGTCGTGGTTTGCTTAGATGCCTTCCCAGGTTGCTCACCAACGTGTCGTGGTTAGCTTGGATATTAGCCCTTCCCAGGGTGCTCACCATCCTTGTCGTGGTTTGCTTGGATGCCTTCCCAGGTTTGTTCACCAACTTGTCGTGGTTTGCTTTGGATATCAGCCCTTCCCAGGGTGCTCACCATCTTGTCGTGGTTTGCTTGGATGCCTTCCCAGGTTGCTCACCATCTTGTCGTGGTTTGCTTGGATATCAGCCCTTCCCAGGGTGCTCACCATCTTGTCGTGGTTTGCTTAGATGCCTTCCCAGGTTTGCTCACCAACTTGTCGTGGTTTGCTTGGATATTAGCCCCTTCCCAGGGTGCTCACCATCTTGTCGTGGGTTTGCTTGGATGCCTTCCCAGGTTTGCTCACCAACTTGTCGTGGTTTGCTTTGATATCAGGCCTTCCCAGGGTGCTCACCATCTTGTCGTGGTTTGCTTGGATGCCTTCCCAGGATTGCTCACCATCTTGTCGTGGTTTGCTTAGATGCCTTCCCAGGTTGCTTACCAACTTGTCGTGGTTTGCTTGGATATCAGCCCTTCCCAGGTGCTCACCATCTTGTCCGTGGTTTGCTTGGATGCCTTCCCAGGTTGCTCACCAACTTGTCGTGGTTTGCTTGGATATCAGCCCTTCCCAGGGTGCTCACCATCTTGTCGTGGTTTGCTTAGATGCCTTCCCAGGTTGCTCACCAACTTATCGTGGTTTGCTTGGATATTAGCCCTTCCCAGGGTGCTCACCATCTTGTCGTGGTTTGCTTGAGTCAGTTTGGAGTATTTGATGACTCTTGAGTGATTTTCACTGAATGACAACCTACCACCGCCCCAGAGGTATTTATTCCCCCCCGAGTCTACGGATATGACCTCCAGATATGATTTCCATCTCAGCTGATTTTGCCCCCTAGTCGGGTCGTCTGAGGATGGCCGGATCCGACTGGCCTTGATTACTACCGTTAGCCGAGCCATTTCTTTATTGGATCGCATCGACATGATGGGGCGGTAGATTGCAGGGGACGCCGATGCTTCAGATCATAATCCCACCACTTTATCCATCCTGCTTCAGTTAGTTTCCAGATCTGTAGATCATTTTATCTCCTCGCATAGATTATGTCAGTTTCATCTGTTATCGAAAAGGAAATCTTGTAACGAAATGACTTATATATATAGACATGCATTTATATTCAGTCATTTTCCTCCCCTTTTTTCGTATCGTTTGCCTTTCATCGGATCCTCATTTTATTCCAGATCAACCACGATTTTGATATCTTGCCTTCTTTCCTCTTCTCAAGTCTTGATGGAGATTTGACAGATAATGCAGCACACCCTGTTGATTTCTTCGGACTGAGTATTAGATATTTTTGTCTTAGTGTTTGTTTGTTTCCGGGTTATGTCTCTTTAGATGTAGCTGATCAGGTTGCTGTCTTCGGGAAGGTTTTGAGGGTTTAGGAAGGCAATTTCTGGTTGTTGGGAATTGGTTTTTGATAGAAGAAAGTATTATTTTGTAAGGAATGGGACCGTGCCACGATGGCTGCCTACGTCCCCACAAGTCGGGAGATCAGGTCTTACATAGTTCGTTCTTTCAAAGAACAATGAGAAAACGATGATGATGATTGTTGGTTTTTTTTTTTTTTTTTTTTTTTTTTTTTTTTTTTTCATGTAACCGCTTCACCGAGTCGGAATTGAGGGGTTATGGAAGCACCTCTCCATCCCTCCTTTGCAATATGAGGGCTTCTCCGGGCATCACCTTCTTAATCACGAAAGGCCCTCTCAGTTCGGGGCAAGCTTTCCTTTGGCTTCGCTTTTTTTTCTTTTTTTTTTTTTTTTTTTTTTTTGAAGGCATGCCTTTCTTTAGCACTAGGTCATTTTCTTTGAACTTCTGAGGTCTTATCTTTTGTCGTAAGATCGAGAGATTCTTTGCTGATACAACTGGCCGCGTGAAATAGCAGCCACCCCTTTTCTCATCAATTAGGGCCAATTGGTCGTATCGACCCTACATTCAACCCTCCTCGTTTATCTGAGCATCTCAACCTCAAATGGCAGAACTACCTCTATTCCGTATACTAGAGTGTAAGGGGTTGCCCCTGTAGAAATACGCACCGATTTTCGGTACGCCAGCAGGGTGAAAGGTAGCAGATCCGGCCATCCCCGATGTTTAGCAGACATTCTCGCCATGATCTTCTTGATATTCTTATTCGCAGCCTCCACTGCCCCATTCATCTTAGGACGACAAATGACAGCATTGAGGTGTTTGATCTTGAACTGGTCATATAATTCCTTCATAAGGGTACTGCTCAAATTTTTTGGCATTGTCGGAGACTAAGGCCTCAGGTTGCCCATATCGGCAAATGATATCTCCATACTGGCTTAACAGCTCTGTTTTCTGGCTAGGGGTCAGATCTGTTCCTATTTTGAGCTCTCTGGGTTTGTCAGGGGTTCCAATTTGTATGGTGATGATTTGGTTTGAGTTGGGTTTGGGGTTTGTCTTCGACCCATCCTTTGATCTCGTCAGGCGTGCCGTCATTATCTGTCTCATCCTGCTCAATGCCCATTAAATCGAAATCCAGCCCAATATCAAAATCGTAGTCAACTTTCGAATTTGAAAAATCGTTTGTTAGGCAAGAGACACTCAAATTGGTACACCTGGCATGAAACAAAATATTTGTCATATATATAAGGCATTTTCCTGCAATGATCATCTTTAAGACAACATGACAAAATAACATAATCATGCAAAATTTTAAAATAAGGGACAACAACTGGCATCTACTCATGGTCCTTCTTCATAACATCTGGCTGCTCTACCACGATCTTCCCGCTATCAATCATATTCTGAATTTTGTGCTTCAGAGCCCAGCATTCCTGAGTATCATGACCAGGAGAACCCGAATGGTACGCACACTTCTTACTCGGATCAAATTCTCCTCCTTTCGGATCAATTGGGGGTGCCAAATCGCCTATCCTTCTCTGTGCTAATCAATACCGCCAAAATCTGTTCAAGAGGCTCCCCAAGCGGGGTGAATACCCGATCTCTTGCTGTCTCAAATCTTCTTCGTTCGCCCGACCTTTGATAATTGAAATTATGTTGTCCTGGGGTGGCACAATTCTCTGTATTTGCACTGGAGGATTATTCTCTGCCTTTCTAGATGATCCCTGCAGGATGAGGGAAACATCTTCCTCCGTTTTCTGTTGGATCCTACGGGAAGTGCTGCCATAGTTTTCCACACTGGATTTGCTCCGCAACCACTTCCAGAGCTGTGAGGTCCCGGATCTTACCAGATTTTAACCCCATGTCCACCATTTCTCCGTGTTGTTTTATCATCTCGGCAAAAGGTCTCCCAATCCCCGATATCACCCGCTCATAATAGGGCGCCTCCTGAATGTCCACAAAGGTCATTACCATTTCCTACCCCGCCTCGTTTCATTGGGGGATTCACCTGTGCAGGGGCCATACCCCTCCATCGTTGTGCATAGTCCCTGAAAGATTCTTTTGGTTGCTTCTTGATTTTTGTCATTTGATATCTATCAGGGGCCATCTGGGCCTGAAAGCTGTATTGGGTTAAGAAGGTATGGGCCAACTCCTCCCAGTTGTGGATTAGGGCATTGTCAAGGCGGGCATACCAGATCCTTGCCTCCCCTGTTAAGCTTTTCTGGAATAGCTGCATCCTCAGCCCCTCGTCCTCGGCATAAGACCCGAGTTCTCCAATGTATATTTTCAAGTGCGTATAGGGGTCTCCCTTTCCATTGTATTTTTCAAACTCGGGAACCTTGAACTTTTCTGGATATCTGGCTCCGGGGAAAACACATAGATCCGAGTAATTAACCCTGCCCAGGGAGCCTATGCCCTTTAGAGATTGGATGGTCTCCTCCATGTGTTTCATTTTTCTCCGAAGGTCGTCATTGTCCCCCTCTTCTGGGATAGCAATCACTGTCCTGCTAGGTACGGGAACGGGCTTTGGGATGACTGGCTCGTCCTTGAGTCGGGGTTGGTCCTCTTTAAGCAAGTTTGTACCATTTTTAGGAGGATTCTGATCATCCCCTGGTGGTGGAGTATTATGCGATCCCTGGTTTACCGGATCCTGTCTGATTAAGAACTGTTCCTTTAACATTGTGGCCATTTCCATCATCTGTCTTTTAAAATCATCAAACTCCTCCCGAGATATGGAACTATGATTGGGAAGATCAGCCATTTCAGATGTAGAGACCTGGGCCCTCTTAGACTGTGAACGGGTTTGAGGAGCAATCCTACAGAGACAACGGTTCGAAGTTTAGTCCCGGGGAAATGAAAAAAAATGGATGCATGCTAAAATTGTAATTTTTTTTTGTGTTTTGGGGTTTTTTAATCTTTCCCTGCAAAAGAGAAAGTTAGTAGTCTTTTAGTGCAATAACAAATGCTAAACATGACTTTATTATGCTTCCCCAGCCGTTTTCTGCAAAACATGGGGGTCAGTATTCTCTTTTGACAATATGGGACGCATATATGAGCACGTTGCAATGGGATTATGACATTTATATTCTTGAACGTAAAAAGGCATGAAGAGACTTCCTGCGTTGGGTTTATCAGAGGCTGACCTACCCTAGGGTTACTCTCACGGGCTTTTCGGCATGAAGGTTCCCAAATCTTCGCAATCTACTCGTTTGAGCCCTTTCGATTGGAGCGGATTTGAGTGGTGCGTTTCCTGAGCCATCTCCGGGGAGCAGCCCATCGAGTCCAGTAATAAGCAACCGACGGGTTATTCGCCTCAGGAGGAGGTACTCTCTCTCTCAACATACATTCACATTCATCGTCCTTACCGTATGCAAATGATTTACTTTTAAAGTAAAGCAATTCCATACAAACATTCATTTATTGGACAAAACACACAATCACACAACAATAAGTAAACATGTCAACATTTCACACGTATACACACATTCTAGAATTTTAAAGGATAGGATAACATCAAGATTTTTTAATGCGGCTTTAATCCCTCTAATGTTCCCCAGCGGAGTCGCCAGCTGTCGACCGCCGGGTTTTTCGCCTTTAATGCGATTGTTTTTTATGTGGTCCCTTTCCGATTTTGGCCTTTTTATCAGGTGATTTTTGGGGAAAAGGTCGGCATTGATGTCGACGGGGTTTTTGAAAGATCGTTTTTATGATGAGCCAATTAAACCAGAGTCGCCAGTTGGTATATTTGAAATGGATGTACCAACTCATCCGAGTTTTCGTTTTTTTATAAATCGCTGGCCCATGTGTGACTCCGAATTAATTGGTCTGCGAATCGAGATTCATAGAGTTCGGGGGCTTGCTTAAGTGAGGGGAAGGTGTTAGGCACCCCTCGACTTCCGTGAAACACGGTTACCGAAATCTTGATACTTTCCTATCCTTTTAATTCATGAATGTGTGTGTGTAATGCCTGCGTGTGTGTGTGTGTGCCTATGTGAATGTCGTTGTGGGTTTGTATGAAAGAATCCATTTGGATTTTTAGGGAAAACCGTGTTTTAATTTGAGAACGCTTTCGGAATGTCTTTTCGGTATACACGAGAAAGCTTTTATTCTTTATGAGAAAGGTTTGATTTTAATTGTCCAAAACTATGAGATTTTCATTTAAATGTCGTTTTGGCAAAACAAGAATTTTAAACCTTCGTCCAAAATAGGAATCGAGATCTATTACGTTGCTTTCGTGAAACGATCGGAGCAATTTCTAGAATCTCTTTTCACCCTATGCACGGAAGATTTAATAAAACGTTACTTTATTTGTAAAATCATTTTGTGTGATATTTTGGAAAACGATTTTCTTTAGCTTTCTCGTTAAATAGGAATCGACATTCGTTAGCACTTCAATCTCTTTATCCTCGTGAAGCTAATAACCTAATTTGATTGATTTTTATGCAAGTCTTCATTGTTTTTAATCTTTTGAAATCATTTTTTTGTGGTCACAAAATCTAATCAAGCATAAACACGCGTCGGGGCTATTCATGGGCATGTAAGCCATCAAAATAATCCCCAAACGCCAACAATCACATATTCCATTAGTACGGGGCCTTAAACCCCGATTCTCACACCTTAGCGTCGTTTTAAGGCCCAACGGTTACATGTTACAAAACGAACATCTTGAATCTATCACATACACCAAAACGTCCATCATCGGATTCGGACCACGGGGTCGCATTCCTAGGCTCACACGAGATTTAATACATGCCCACAAAATGAATACTACGTAACTAACCCACCCGGATTTATCTAATACACCATAACATCCGGAAATGATGATCTAAATAAATTACACTCAATGAATCACCATAAAACAAACTAGAAATTTCGTCGATTTGGATATCCTCGGGTTTTTATCAGGAAGAATTTTTATTCCAACGGAACCTTCACTAATAATCCCTAATCCAAGATTGTTCAACAATATGTATGAAAACTACATCTAATCTAACCAAGTAATATGAATTATAAATTGCTACAACAAAAGGAAGTTTTTACCTTGCAAAAATGATCCTCAAATGAAGGTAAATTTGTGTACTTGAATAGGATAAAAAATATATTTGATACAATCAAAATCAAAGGAGTAAAATTTCTTCTCTCTTTTTTTCTCTCTTTTCTTCCTATTTTTATTGCAAAATCTAGCTATTTTCTCTCTATTTCCGTGCTTGGCTGCTGCTGAATTCTTCTTCTTCCTCAAAATTTCTCCAACTTCTTCCTGTATGCTGCCCGAAGCTGGGCTTAAATAGGCTGGCCAAGAGCCAGCCGCAGATCTATCTGCGGCTGGCCAGCAGATGGATCTGCGGCTGGCTAGCTGGCACGCCTCCCATCGCACTCAGCTGGTAGTGCTGATTTCCTGGTTTCCGTGCTGGCGCACCCACTTGGCCGCAGATCTATCCGCGGCTGGCGGGCTTGACTTTCTCGATTTTCGTGCCACGCCTCGATTTTCGTGCCGCAACGTCGGTTTTCGCTGACAGGCTCGTATTCTGCAATCCGGGAATTTCCAGGATACGTGCCATCTCATTCGGAAGTGCCTGCTTCGGACGGCTCTATTGTCACGTAAACTTGGGTTGCCCAAAACATTGCGGCGGTGCCGGGCGCTTGCCCTTGTGCCCGCCCCTTTGCTCCCGCAAGCCGGTTCAATTGACGATTTCGCCCTCCTGTCAAGGTTAGTAGAAGGAAACGCAAAATTTGGGTGTCTACAGTCACAACGGAGGTATATACGAACTAGAAACCGATCTAACTAAGTGTGAAAACAGTGTGGACGAAACGAAAACTAGTTTTTTGGTTGTTTGTGGGAAACTACTCAGCATACTATATTGAACACTGTTAAAGACTCGATGTGTGCTAGTTTTAGAATTATGAATGCGTATAGTGTTAAGGTGTTATCTAATATTTGATTATGTGGTTAAATGTTAGATAATTTACTTATAAAGTAGTGATATTATAAGGTGATATATGTGATGCTAATTGAAACATCAATCTTATAACTGATAGGTCTTTCATAAAAGATTAAGTTAAATTGCGTAGAACAGTAATCGACGATACATGCAAGTTTTTCTTAACCTTACTCAAGTTTATATTGATTAAGGTCCTCTTAACTCAAACTTGAGTTGTTATGTTTCCAACATGCTAGTGGTTTAATTCTTTATAATTATCTCACCTCCTTGAATTATTGATTCGCACATAGGGCATGTTGCATACGTTCATCAGGTATGAAAGGCTGATCACCTTCATTACCATAAGGTTCAGTTAAATTGTTCATGGTTATTATTGATACCACTGTATGATTGAATTCAATCATTCAATCATTGAAAAATTATGATTGATGCTCTTTCACAATTATTATATTGTTGAAAATTCAAAAGCCTTATTCTTTCTTTCAATCATGATATATCTTTATTGTATTTATACTTGCTAAGCAAAGTAGTTGCTGAAAGTAGTATGCACACAAGCCAATCATATTTGATATGATGTAGCATATACGTTGTAATCTTATTCATTTATTAATAAAAGAATTGATTTTCTTAAAAGGCATTTTACATTAATCTACATAGTTGCTGTTATACTAAATGTGATTAAACTCATAGTTTTGAGCAATGTTTTTTAGAAATCATGATGGTGATTATGCTAATGAGATTCTAAATTCTAGATAACTCACAAACTAAAATTGTTCCTAATCGTTGGATTACTAAATTAGGGATTAGTGAATCCGGATAGATTAGTACATACATTGCTTGCTCTTAGGAAGAGGATGATTGATCTCGTAATCATTTGTGTGGGGACACTAAAGTAAGTATGTAGGTGCTTATTAGAGAATAAGTTCACTGAACGTGGCTCGCTAAGGAATACCTAATGGAGTTTTACTCGCCTGTCAATAGGAATTCCTCTAGTGATAGTAGTACAAGTGATCCTTGGACTTGAGATCATCATAGTATCTTGTGTATGATGAGTTATACTTTGACATGTCCCTTAAGACCTTTGGGGTATATCAAAGGGTATGATTGGGTATAATAAGTTGTACATGGAGATAGGTGAATGATCAATAAAGAATCTACCACGTCTAGTAAAAGATGTGAATGTCCTATGTGATTCGATAAATGACAACTCAGTAGTCCTTGGCCAAGGCAGAATGAAATTAGAAAGGAGTTTCTAATTTGTATTATTTAGAGTTGTGCATTTGGGAATCGAAATGCATATAATTAAATAAAATAAGACTTGACAGTAAATCTATGTCTTATATTTAATTGGGACATTGTATGGGAGAAGGATTGAATTGTACGGTAACTATTTACTCAAAGGTTCTTTTGTGATTGATGTTAAAATCTATATTATCTGTAAAGTCGTTGATCGCTAAGGGGGCTTACCCTTATTGTAGAATAAATATTATTTATTTAAATGAATTAAATAGTTTAATTTATTTATTTAAATAAGATTAGAATTGTTCTAATTGATTTATTCACAAGCGGTTTAATATGGAGAACCTAAAGGGTCACACCGCAAAAGGAAAATATTTATTTAAGAAATAAATGACATAATTGTAATAATAAGTTAAGTATATTTAATTTAGTCTATGGAGATAGAATAAATTAAATAGCTTAATATTTATTATTTAATATTTTGAAAATATTAAATATAAATTAATAAGAGGAGTCTTATTATTATTATTACTATTACTATTATTTAATTCTTAATAGGGATTGAATTAATTAATAGAACTATTATTTATTTCCTAATAGGGATTGGGAATTAATTAATAGAAGGACTCTCTCACAAATTCCTAATTGGATTAGGAGCATAATTAATTAAAGGAGTTTAATTATAATTGAAACCCTAATCCTAAATAGTTTAGGGAAGGGTTATTCCTACATCTATAAATAAGAGGAGTCTTATCATAGATTAGGGTTACACACTCTTGCATTAGATTGTGGAGAGTACTTACAATTTCTATAGAGATAGAAACTAGGGTTTTGCCAAATACCCAACTTCTTGAATACTTGTTCTTCCTTGGTGGATCACCTCTAGAGGCCAAACACTTGGGTGGCTAACGTTGATCAAAGGAAGGAATCACACCGTAGCATTCGAGGAGAACACGAAGGACTAGGAGTTGAACTTGTACCCGAGGAAGCTTTGTTCTACAAGGGTATAATTCTTATTCTCTTTCTCTTTCGTTTATATCGTTAATTGAGCACATTGATCGATCATGGTGATGGTTTGTATAAAAATTTTAAAATCCGTTTTATTGCGCTTCCGCACTATTTATGTAATTTGATTGCATGTTCGCGTAATATACAAACCTAACAGTGGTATCAGAGCCTAATCTTGTGCTAATTATCGATTTTGATAAATTCCATGTATGCTTGATATGCGATTGGATCGAAATTTTTGGGCAGAATAAAAAAAAAATTTGAATCAGTGACACGGCGGAGCTGCGCCGCCTCCAGTTCATTCTGGAGCGCAGCTGCGCCGAAACTCAGGATCTTTTTTTTCTGGGGAGCAGCGCAGCTGCGCCGTTGTCCAGTTCATTCTGGGCGCAGCTGCGCCCGCTAGCAGAATCCGAAATTTTTCTTTTTCCTTCAATTGAAATAAATGGTTTATTTAATTGATATAAGTTTAAAATAAAGATGTTTATTTTATCTGAAATAGGATTTCAGATTGCTAAAATTAAAGGAGTTTAATTTGGATTTGGTTTTTGATTAAAATAAAAGAGTTTATTTTGTTTCAAAAACTAAATATTAGCAAAACTTTTGCCCATTAATTGATATCAATGCATATATGGAATGGAATTATTATTCATGAGATGAATGTTATTTATTGATACATATAGAGTTATGTATGATAATAAATAGGGATTGATTATGGACTATTGACCAATGTGTGATTGGATTTATTTTAGTGGATGCTTGAATGTATGGGTTTTTATAAATGGGGTCTGCATACCTCGTCTTCTCTAATTTTTCTTAATGCAAATTCTATCTCCCTCCTATGTACTTCCCCTTGACTGCTGATCAAGGTTTCTATTTATTGTAAATAGTTCATGTAATATGAATAGTTAGAATTAATTTTTTGAAGAATTGGAGACAAAGGAGCAAGGAGCGCTTGAAGACCCGTTTGTATTGGAGCCCGGGTTTAAATGTAATAGTTATATTTAAATTTAATTCTTGCACCCTAGGTTTGACCTTTTGGTTCACTTGGTGGCTCTAGTGAACCAAACTAGAATAAAAGTCCATAATCAATCCGGGTAGAATATAGTATTATATATGTGCATGCTTACTATATATATATATATATATTATATATTATCAAACATGCTTCGCATGTAAAATAATATGACGCTTATTTTATATATATGTGCATGCGCGCTAAACAAGATGAGACTAATAATAATAAACCCCTCAAAGCAATTATATTAAGTCCTAAGCGTTCAAAGATATTTGGAATATCGAACGTCGCCTTCTAGCATGGTAAAGTAATAGAGTATTAAATGTTTAATATGAGTTTGTTGTGTCACCACAAGGCAAATATTAAATATTTAAGATGTTGCTTTATCACATTTGATGCTTATAAATAGGCTGAACGATGCTGTTTTGTTGTGTCACCACAAGGGCACTGTTTTTCTTTCGAATATATGGAAGTGCTATGATGGACTTAACTTGGATAATTTTGATTCGGATGTGTCACCACTTGATCAAAATAATCTAAGAGGCAAAAGAAAAGGAGTTACATAGTGATGTAATTGATAATAGTTGTCTACCTATTTATTTATATATCGTTTGTTGTGTCACCACAAGGCTATATACATTTGAAATGGGGTCCTTAATCTCACTAGCAAAACTTTAATTAAATTTGCCGAACTATATATTGAGGGTAATATAGTTTGATAAAAATAATGGGAGATACCAATTTAAATAAAGACCTAATTTATTTTGGTAATTAATTAAATGAATGAATGCTAAAATGTTGTCTATTTCACATGCAGAATTTAAAAATGTCAAACTCACTATCACTGCGTAGCATACTTGATGCTAACAAATTGACCGGACCGAATTTATACGGACTGGTTAAGGAATCTGAGAATTTGTTCTCCACTGCTGAAAAGATTTCTTATGTCCTAAATTCGCCAGTCCCTGCAAGTGTTGCAGAAACAGCCTCTGAGGAAGAGATTGCTACTTTTAGAAAGTGGCAAGATGATGCAATCTTGGCTCAATGCATCATGCTCGCATCCATGAGTAACGAGCTTCAGCGTCAGCATGAAACTATGGATGCTCCTACTATATTGTTGCACCTCAAAGAGTTGTATGGTGAGCAAAGTATGACTGCTAGATATCAGATATCTAAGGAGCTCTTCGGATCTCGTATGACCGAGGGCACTGCTGTTGAGACTCATGTCCTTAAGATGATCAATCTGATTGAACAACTTGGACAACTTGGGTTCGTGATGGATGGGGAGTTAAGCCAAGATTTGATCTTGCAGTCACTCCCGGATACCTTCTCACAATTTGTTGTGAATTTTCACATGAATAAGTTGGACGTCAGCTTGCCTGAGTTACTTAACATGCTGAAAACTGCTGAAGGTCACTTCTCATCCAACAAGAACCAAGTCTTACTAGTGGATGATTCTTCCAAGAAAAGGAAGAGGCCCAAGGTATCTTCTGAAAAGAAGAAAAACAAGAAGGCTAAGGGCAAGGCGAAGAGGAAGGATAAAAAGAAACCTGATCCAGATAGCAAGGGAATTTGCTACCATTGTAATAAGCTGGGACATTGGAAGAGGAACTGCAAGGAGTATCTTGCGGACCAAAAGAAGCTTGGAGAAGCTTCGACTTCCGATCTAGGTTTGTTCATGATTGAAATTAATTTTTCTGAAAGTCAAAATTCTACTTGGGTATTGGATACCGGCTGTAGTTCTGACATATGTAATAATATGCAGGGACTAAGCAGAAGTAGGAAGCTGAACAAGGATGAAGTAGTCCTACGAGTGGGAAATGGAGCAAAGGTTGCTGCATTGGCTGTAGGGACTTATTGTTTAGCACTGCCTTCGGGCAAGTTCATTAGTTTAAATAACTGTTATTATGTTCCAACACTCATTAGAAACATTATTTCAATTTCTGTATTGGATATGGATGGTTTTAATATTATAATAAAGAACAACAGTTTATCTATTTATAATAAAAATGTTTTATATGGTGTTGGCAATTTACTGAATGGACTTTACATACTTGACTTGCAGGAAAATATACTTCAAATTGAACAAACTAAGAAAATAAAAAGAGATGATGTTAATTATACCTTTATGTGGCACTGTAGACTCGGTCATGTCAATGAAACAAGATTATCCAAGTTGCATAAAGATAGGCTTTTAGAGCTATCTGATTACAAATCATATCCAACTTGGGAATCTTGTCTCATGGGTAAGATGACTAAATCTCCTTTTAGTAGAAAAGGAGAAAGAGTTACAGAGTTGTTAGCGTTGGTACACACACACGTTTGTGGACCTATGACAACGAATGCACGAGGAGGGTATTCTTATTTTATTACTTTCACTGATGATCATTCTAGATTTGGATATGTGTATTTAATGAAATACAAATCTGAATCGTTTGAAAAGTTCAAAGAATTCAGAAGTGAAGTAGAGAAGCAAACTGGTAAGAGTATTAAGATTCTTCGATCGGATCGAGGAGGGGAATACTTAACCAATGAGTTTCTCAATTGTCTCAAAGAAAATGGTATAATCTCACAATGGACTCCACCAGGGACGCCACAGTTGAATGGGGTATCTGAAAGGAGAAATCGAACATTGTTGGACATGGTTCGTTCCATGATGAGTTTTACCGACCTTCTAGTATCCTTCTGGGGTTATGCCCTAGAATCGGCTGCATACCTACTTAACAAGGTACCTACCAAATCCGTCCCAAAGACCCCATATGAGATATGGACAGGGAGGAAACCAAATCTTAAACATGTTAAGATTTGGGGTTGTCCAGCTTATGTCAAAAGGTTTGAGCAAGATAAGTTGAAGACTAGATCCGACAAGTGTAGATTTGTGGGATACCCTAAAGAAACATCAGGGTATTATTTCTATCACCCGACTGATCAAAAGGTGTTTGTTGCGAAACACGCAGCCTTCTTGGAAAAGGAGTTTATCCTTGAAGGGGTTAGTGGGAGTAAGATATATCTTGAAGAAGTTCAAGAACCACAAAATACTAAGGATCAAAGTCAGGTACCTGACCAAGTAGAAGAACCTACTGTACCACTACCTATTCGTAAATCTGGAAGAGTACCGAAGATACCTGATAGGTATGGATTCATCATAGAGGATGATGATGAGGTACGCATCATACATGATGATGATCCATTAACTTACGAAGAGGCTATGAGTAGTGAAGACTCAGAGAAATGGCTAGAAGCCATGAAATCCGAGATGGACTCCATGTATGAAAACCAAGTATAGACTTTGGTTTCACTACCTGAGGGCATTAAGCCTATAGGGTGTAAATGGGTCTTTAAGAGAAAGACTGGAGCGGATGGCAAGGTAGAGACCTATAAGGCCCGACTGGTTGCAAAAGGTTTCAAACAAAGACAAGGAGTTGACTACGATGAAACCTTCTCACCAGTAGCTATGCTCAAGTCCATTCGGATTTTGCTTTCAATTGCAGCTTATTATGACTACGAGATCTGGCAAATGGACGTGAAAACGGCCTTCCTCAATGGAGAGCTTGAGGAGAATGTATATATGATACAGCCAGAGGGTTTTGTTTCAACAGTTGGAACAAACCAAGTCTGTAAGCTACAACGATCCATTTATGGATTGAAGCAAGCTTCTCGAAGATGGAACATCCGATTTGATGAGATAATCAAAAGGTTTGATTTTATCAAAAATGAGGATGAACCATGTGTGTACAAGAAGGTTAGTGGGAGCGCTGTTTCATTCCTTGTATTATATGTTGATGACTCCTATGCTACAGTTGATCAAAATTTGGTTATCTAAACACTTCTCCATGAAGGACTTGGGTGAGGCATCCTATATTTTGGGGATAAAGATTTATAGAGATAGATCTAAAAGGATGCTTGGCTTGACCCAAGGAAAGTACATTGAATCGATGCTAAAGAGGTTTAGCATGGAAAAATCCAAAAGAGGTCTCATGTCGATGAGCCATGGAATACATCTCTCCAAGAAACATGCCCCAAAGACACCTAAGGAGAGAGACCGGATGAGTAAGATTCCTTATGCTTCCGCAATAGGATCTATCATGTACGGTATGATATGTACTAGACCAGATGTCGCTCATGCACTTAGTGTAACAAGCAGATATCAGTCGAAATCAGGAGAAGAGCACTGGAAGGCAGTGAAAAACATCCTAAAGTACTTGAGAAGAACTAAGGATGTATTTCTTGTCTACGGTGGGTCTGAATTAAAACTAGAGGGCTATACAGACTCAAGTTTTCAAACGGACCAAGATGATAGTAAATCCGTTTCAGGGTACGTGTTTACCTTAAACGGTGGCGCAGTGAGTTGAAAAAGTTCCAAGCAGCAAACAGTTGCTGATTCAGTGACAGAGGCAGAGTACATAGCTGCAAGTGAAGCTGCAAAGGAAGCTATTTGATTTATTCACAAGCGGTTTAATATGGAGAACCTAAAGGGTCGCACCGCAAAAGGAAAATATTTATTTAAGAAGTAAATGACATAATTGTAATAACAAGTTAAGTGTATTTAATTTAGTCTATGGAGATAGAATAAATTAAATAGCTTAATATTTATTATTTAATATTTTGAAAATATTAAATATAAATTAATAAGAGGAGTCTTATTATTATTATTACTATTACAATTATTTAATTCTTAATAGGGATTGTGAATTAATTAATAGAACTATTATTTATTTCCTAATAGGGATTGGGAATTATGAAAGTAGTATATGCACACAAGCCAATCATATTTGATATGATGTAGCATATACTTTGTAATCTTATTCATTTATTAATAAAGGAATTGATCTTCTTAAAAGGCATTTTATATTATCTACATAATGCTGTTATATTAAATGTGATAAACCCATAGTTTTGAGCAATGTTTTTAGAATAATGATGGTAATCATGCTAATGAGATGTAAATTCTAGATAGCTCACAAACTAAAATTGTTCCTAATCGTTGGATTACTAAATTGGGGATTAGTGAATCCAGATAGATTAGTACATACGTTGCTTGCTCTTAGGAAGAGGATGATTGATCTCATAATCATTTGTGTGGAGACACTAAAGCAAGTATGTTGGTGCTTATTAGAGAATAAGTTCACTGAACGTGACTCGCTAAGGAATACCTAATGGAGTTTTACTCGCCTGTCAAAAGGAATTCCTCTAGTGATAGTACTACAAGTGATCCTTGGACTTGAGATCATCATAGTATCTTGTGTGTGATGAGTTATACTTTGACATGTCCCTTAAGACCTTTGGGGTATATCAAAGGGTATGATTGGGTATAATTAGTTGTACATGGAGATAGGTGAATGATCAATAAAGAATCTACCACGTCTAGTAAAAGATGTGAATGTCCTATGTGATTCGATAAATGACAACTCAGTAGTCATTGGCCAAGGCAGAATGAAATTAAAAAGGAGTTTCTAATTTGCATTATTTAGAGTTGTGCATTTGGGAATCGAAATGCATATAATTAAATAAAATAAGACTTGACATTAAATTCATGTCTTATATTTAATTGGGACATTGTATGGTAGAAGGATTGAATTGTACGGTAACTATTTACTCAAAGGTTCTTTTGTGATTGATGTTAAAATCTATATTATCTGGAAAGTCGTTGATCGCTAAGGGGCTTACCCTTATTGTAGAATAAATATTATTTATTTAAATGAATTAAATAGTTTAATTTATTTATTTAAATAAGATTAGAATTGTTCTAATTGATTTATTCACAACCGGTTTAATATGGAGAACCTAAAGGGTCACACCGCAAAAGGAAAATATTTATTTAAGAAGTAAATGACATAATTGTAATAATAAGTTAAGTGTATTTAATTTAATCTATGGAGATAGAATAAATTAAATAGCTTAATATTTATTATTTAATATTTTAGAAATATTAAATATAAATTAATAAGAGCAGTCTTATTATAATTATTACTATTAATATTATTTAATTTCTAATAGAGTTTGAGAATTAATTAATAGAACTATTATTTATTTCCTAATAGGGATTGTGAATTAATTAATAGAAGTACTCTCTCACAAATTCTTAATTGGATTAGGAGCATAATTAATTAAAGGAGTTTAATTTTAATTGAAACCCTAATCCTAAATAGTTTAGAGAAGGGTTATTCCTACATCTATAAATAAGAGGAGTCTTATCATAGATTAGGGTTACACACTCTTGCATTAGATTGTGGAGAGTACTTACAAGTTCTATAGAGATAGAAACTAGGGTTTTGCCAAATACCCAACTTCTTGAATACTTGTTCTTCCTTGGTGGATCACCTCTGGAGGCCAAACACTTGGGTGGCTAACGTTGATCAAAGGAAGGAATCACACCATAGCATTCGAGGAGAACACGAAGGACTAGGAGTTGAACTTGTACCCGAGGAAGCTTTGTTCTACAAGGGTATAATTCTTATTCTCTTTCTCTTTCGTTTATATCGTTAATTGAGCACATTGATCGATCATGGTGATGGTTTGTATAAAAATTTTAAAATTCGTTTTATTGCGCTTCCGCACTATTTATGTAATTTGATTGCATGTTCGCGCTATTTACAAACCTAACAAATTAATTAATAGAAGTACTCTCTCACGAATTCCTAATTGGATTAGGAGCATAATTAATTAAAGGAGTTTAATTATAATTGAAACCCTAATCATAAATAGTTTAGGGAAGGGTTATTCCTACATCTATAAATAAGAGGAGTCTTATCATAGATTAGGGTTACACACTCTTGCATTAGATTGTGGAGAGTACTTACAATTTCTATAGAGATAGAAACTAGGGTTTTGCTAAATACCCAACTTCTTGAATACTTGTTCTTCCTTGGTGGATCACCTCTAGAGGCCAAACATTTGGGTGGCTAACGTTGATCAAAAGAAGGAATCACACCGTAGCATTCGAGGAGAACACGAAGGACTAGGAGTTGAACTTGTACCCGAGGAAGCTTTGTTCTACGAGGATATAATTCTTATTCTCTTTCTCTTTCGTTTATATCGTTAATTGAGCACATTGATCGATCATGGTGATGGTTTGTATAAATTTTTAAATTTGTTTTATCGCGCTTCTACTCTATTTATGTAATTTGATTGCATGCTCGCGTTATATACAAACCTAAAAGTGGTAACAGAGCCTAATCATGTGCTAATTATCGATCTTGATGATTCCATGTATGAATTGATATGCAAAACGTTCGAATTTTTGGGCAAGAAACTTTTTTTGATTCTGCGTCGCGGTGCGGCCGCGCCGCTTCCAGTTCATTCTGGAACGCGGCCGCGCCCGAACCCAGAAAAACATTTCCTGGGGTGCAGCGCTGCCGCGCCGCTCCTAGTTCAATTTGGAGCGCGGCCGCGCCGGTATGCAGAATTTGAATTTTTTTTGTTTTTCTCAATTAACATAAATGGTTTATTTAATTGATAAAAGTTTAAAATAAAGATGTTTATTTTATCTGAAATATGATTTCAGATTGCTAAAATTAAAGGAGTTTAATTTGAATTTGGTTTTTGATTAAAATAAAAGAGTTTATTTTGTTTCAAAACTAAATATTAGCAAAACTTTTGCCCATTAATTGATATCAATGCATATATGGAATGGATTTATTATTCATTAGATGAATATTATTTATTGATATATATAGAGATATGTATGATAATAAATAGGGATTGATTATGGACTATTGACCAATGTGTGATTGGATTTATTTTAGTGGATGCTTGAATGAATGGGTTTTATAAATGGGGTCTGCGTACCTCGTCTTATCTAATTTTTTTTTCTTAATGTAAATTCTATCTCTCTCCTATGTACTTTCCCTTGACTGCTGATTAAGGTTTCTATTTACTTGAAATAGTTTATGTAATAGGACTAGTTAGAATTATTTTGAAAAATTGGAGACAAAGGAGCAAGGAGCGCTTGAAGACCTGTTTGTAATGGATCCCGGGTTTAAATGTAATAGTTATATTTAAATTTAATTCTTGCACCCTAGGTTTGACCTTTTGGTTGACTTGGTGGCTCTAGTGAACCAAACTAGAATAAAAGTCTATAATCAATCCGGGTAGAATATTATATTCTATATGTGCATGCTTACTATATATATATATATTATATATTATCCAACATGCTTCGCATATAAAATAATATGACGCATATTTTATATATATATGTGCATGCGTGCTAAACAAGATGAGACTAATAATAACAAACCCCTCAAAGTAATATATTAAGTCCTAAGCGTTCAAAGATATTTGGAATATCGAACGTCGCCTTCTAGCATGGTAAAACAATAGAGTATTAAATATTTAATATGAGTTTGTTATGTCACCACAAGGCAAATATTAAATATTTAAGATGTTGCTTTATCACATTTGATGCTTATAAATAAGCTGAACGATGCTGTTTTGTTGTGTCACCACAAGGGCACTGTTTTTCTTTCGAATATATGGAAGTGCTATGATGGACTTAACTTGGATAATTTTGATTCGGATGTGTCACCACTTGATCAAAATAATCTAAGAGGCAAAATACAAGGAGTTACATAGAGATGTAATTGACAATAGTTGTCTACCTATTTATTTATATATCGTTTGTTGTGTCACCACAAGGCTATATACATTTGAAATGGGATCCTTAGTCTCACTAGCAAATCTTTAATTAGAATTGCCGAACTATATAAATTGAGGGTAATATAGTTTGATGAAAAAGTGAGAGATACCAATTTAAAATAAAGACTTAATTTATGTTGGTAATTAATTAAATGAATGTATGCTAAAATGTTGTCTATTTCACATGCAGAATTTAAAAATGTCAAACGCACTATCACTGCGTAGCATACTTGATGCTAACAAACTAACTAGACCGAATTACACGGACTGGTTAAGGAATCTGAGAATTGTTCTCACTGCTGAAAAGATTTCTTATGTCCTAAATTCGCCAGTCCCTGCAAGTGTTACAGAAACAGCCTCTGAGGAAGAGATTGCTACTTTCAGAAAGTGACAAGATGATGCAATCTTGGCTCAATGCATCATGCTCGCATCCATGAGTAACGAGCTTCAGCGTCAGCATGAAACTATGGATGCTCCTACTATATTGCTGCACCTCAAAGAGTTGTATGGTGAGCAAAGTAGGACTGCTAGATATCAGATATCTAAGGAGCTCTTCCGATCTCGTATGACCGAGGGCACTACTGTTGAGACTCATGTCTTTAAGATGATCAATCTGATTGAACAACTTGGACAGCTTGGGTTCATGATGGATGGGGAGTTAAGTCAAGATTTGATCTTGCAGTCACTCCCGGACACCTTCTCACAATCTGTTGTGAATTTTCACATAAATAAGTTGGACGTCAGCTTGCCTGAGATACTTAACATGTTGAAAACTGCTGAAGGTCACTTCTCATCCAACAAGTACCAAGTCTTACTAGTGGATGATTCTTCCAAGAAAAGAAAGAGGCCCAAGGTATCTTCTGAAAAGAAGAAAAACAAGAAGGCTAAGGACAAGGCGAAGAGAAAGGATAAAAAGAAACCTAATCCAGATAGCAAAGGAATTTTCTACCATTGTAATAAGCCGGGACACTGGAAGAGAAACTGCAAGGAGTATCTTGCGGACCAAAAGGAGCTTGGAGAAGCTTCGACTTCCGATCTAGGTTTGTTCATGATTGAAATTAATTTTTCTGAAAGTCAAAATTCTACTTGGGTATTGGATACCGGCTGTAGTTCTCACATATGTAATAATGTGCAGGGACTAAGTAGAAGTAGAAAGCTGGACAAGGATGAAGTCGTCCTACGAGTAGGAAATGGAGCAAAGGTTGCTGCATTAGCTGTAGGGACTTATCGTTTAGCACTGCCTTCGGGCAAGTTCATTAGTCTAAATAATTGTTATTATGTTCCGACACTCATTAGAAACATTATTTCAATTTCTGTATTGGACATGGATGGTTTTGATATTATAATAAAGAACAACAGTTGTTCTATTTATAATAAAAATGTTTTATATGGTGTTGGGAACCTACTGAATGGACTTTACATACTTGACTTGCATGAAAATATACTTCAAATTGAACAAACTAAGAAAAGAAAAAGAGATGATGTTAATTATACCTTTATGTGGCACTGTAGACTCGGTCATATCAATGAAACAAGATTATCCAAGTTGCATAAAGATGGGCTTTTAGAGATATCTGATTGCGAATCATATCCAACTTGTGAATCTTATCTCATGGGTAAGATGACTAAATCCCCTTTTAGTGGAAAAGGAGAAAGAGTTACAGAGTTGTTAGCATTAGTACACACAGACGTATGTGGACCTATGACAACGAATGCACGAGGAGGGTATTCTTATTTTATTACTTTCACTGATGATCATTCTAGATTTGGATATGTGTATTTAACGAAATACAAATCTGAATCGTTTGAAAAGTTCAAAGAATTCAGAAGTGAAGTAGAGAAGCAAACTGGTAAGAGTATTAAGATTCTTCGATCGGATCGAGGAGGGGAATACTTGACCAATGAGTTTCTCAATTGTCTCAAAGAAATTGGTATAATCTCACAATGGACTCCACCAGGAATGCCACAGTTGAATGGTGTATCTAAAAGGAGAAATCGAACTTTGTTGAACATGGTTCATTCCATAATGAGTTTTACCGACCTTCCATTATCCTTCTGGGGTTATGCCCTAGAATCGGCTGCATACCTACTTAACAAGGTACCTACCAAATCCGTCCCAAAGACCCCATATGAGATATGGATAGGGAGGAAACCAAATCTTAAGCATGTTAAGACTTGGGGTTATCCAGCTTATGTCAAAAGGTTTGAGCATGATAAGCTGAAGACTAGATCCGACAAATGTAGATTCGTGGGATACCCTAAAGAAACATCAGGGTATTATTTCCATCATCCTACTGATCAAAAGGTGTTTATTGCGAAACATGCTGCCTTCTTGGAAAAGGAGTTTATCCTTGAAGGGGTCAGTGGGAGTAAGATATATCTTGAAGAAGTTCAAGAACCACAAAATACTACGGATCAAAGTCAGGTACCTGACCAAGTAGAAGAACCTACTGTGCCACTACCTATTCGTAAATCTGGAAGAGTACCGAAGATACCTGATAGGTATAGATTCATCATAGAGGATGATGATGAGGTACGCATCATAGACGATGATGATCCATTGACTTACGAAGAGGCTATGAGTAGTGAAGACTCAGAGAAATGGCTAGAAGTCATGAAATCCGAGATGGACTCCATGTATGAAAACCAAGTATGAACTTTGGTTTCACCACCTGAGGGCATTAAGCCTATTGGGTGTAAATGGGTCTTTAAGAGAAAGACTAGAGCGGATGGCAAGGTAGAGACATATAAGGCCCGACTGGTTACAAAAGGTTTCAAACAAAGACAAGGAGTTGACTATGATGAAACCTTCTCACCAGTAGCTATGCTCAAGTCCATTCGGATTTTGCTTGCAATTGCAGCATATTATGACTACGAGATCTGGCAAATGGACGTGAAAACGGCCTTCCTCAATGGAGAGCTTGAGGAGAATGTATATATGATACAGCTAGAGGGTTTTGTTTCAACAGTTTGAACAAACCAAGTCTGTAAGCTACACGATCTATTTATGGATTGAAGCAAGCTTCTCGAAGATGGAACATCCGTTTTGATGAGATAATCAAAAGGTTTGATTTTATCATAAATGAGGATGAACCATGTGTGTACAAGAAGGTTAGTGGGAGCGTTGTTTCATTCCTTGTATTATATGTTGATGACATATTACTGATAGGGAATGATGTTCTTATGCTACAGTCGATCAAAATTTGGTTATCTAAACACTTCTCCATGAAGGACTTGGGTGAGGCATCCTATATTTTGGGGATAAAGATCTATAGAGATAGATCTAAAAGGATGCTGGACTTGACCCAAGGAAAGTACATTGACTCGATGCTAAAGAAGTTTAGCATGGAAGATTCCAAGAGAGGTCTCATGCCGATGAGCCATGGAATACATCTTTCCAAGAAACAGGCTCTAAAGACACCTAAGGAGAGAGACCGTATGAGTAAGATTCCTTATGCTTCCGTAATAGGATCTATCATGTACGGTATGATATGTACTAGACCATATGTCACTCATGCACTTAGTGTAATGAGTAGATATCAGTCGAATCCAAGAGAAGATCACTGGAATGCAGTGAAAAACATCCTAAAGTACTTGAGAAGGACTAAGGATGTATTTCTTGTCTACAGTGGGTCTGAATTGAAACTAGAGGGCTATACAGACTCAAGTTTTCAAACGGACCAAGATGATAGTAAATCCGTTTCAGGGTATGTGTTTACCTTAAACGGTGGCGCGGTGAGTTGGAAGAGTTCCAAGCAGCAAACAGTTGATGATTCAGTGACAGAGGCAGAGTACATAGCTGCAAGTGAAGTTGCAAAGGAAGCTGTTTGGATGAAGAAGTTCATAACTGAACTTGGAGAGGTTTCTAGCATTAGAGGAGCCATACCTTTATTCTGTGACAACACCGGAGCTGTTGCCCAGGCTAAGGAACCCAGGTCTCATCAGAAATCCAAACACGTGTTGCGGCAGTTTCATTTGATTAGAGAGATCATTGAAAGAGGAGATGTCACCTTGGAGCGTGTGGACTCTTAAGACAACATTACAGATCCATTTACTAAAGCTTTAACTCAACAGCAGTTTGATCGTCACTTAGAGAAGATGGGTATTAGATACCATGGCGATTGGCTTTAGTGCAAGTGGGAGATTGAAAGTAGTATGCACACAAGCCAATCATATTTGATATGATGTATCATATACTTTGTAATCTTATTCATTTATTAATAAAAGAATTGATTTTCTTAAAAGACATTTTACATTATCTACATAGTTCTGTTATATTAAATGTGATAAACCCATAGTTTTGAGCAATGCTTTTAGAATCATGATGGTGATCATGCTAATGAGATCTAAATTCTAGATAGCTCACAAACTAAAATTATTCCTAATCGTTGGATTACTAAATTGGGGATTAGTGAATCCAGATAGATTAGTACATACGTTGCTTGCTCTTAGGAAGAGGATGATTGATCTCATAATCATTTGTGTGGAGACACTAAAACAAGTATGTAGGTGCTTATTAGAGAATAAGTTCACTGAACGTGGCTCGCTAAGGAATACCTAATGGAGTTTTACTCGCCTGTCAATAGGAATTCCTCTAGTGATAGTAGTACAAGTGATCCTTGGACTTGAGATCATCATAGTATCTTGTGTATGATGAGTTATACTTTGACATGTCCCTTAAGACCTTTGGGGTATATCAAAGGGTATGATTGGGCATAATAAATTGTACATGGAGATAGGTAAATGATCAACAAAGAATTCACCACGTCTAGTAAAAGATGTAAATGTCTTATGTGATTCAATAAATGACAACTCAGTAGTCCTTAGCCAAGGCAGAATGAAATTAGAAAGGAGTTTCTAATTTACATTATTTAGAGTTGTGTATTTGGGAATCGAAATACATATAATTAAATAAAATAAGACTTAATAGTAAATCCATGTCTTATATTTAATTGGGACATTGTATGGGAGAATGATTGAATTATACGGTAACTATTTACTCAAAGGTTCTTTTGTGATTGATGTTGAAATCTATATTATCTGGAAAGTCGTTGATCGCTAAGGGGCTTACCTTTATTGTAGAATAAATATTATTTATTTAAATGAATTAAATAGTTTTATTTATTTATTTAAATAAGATTAAAATTGTTCTAATTGATTTATTCACAACCGATTTAATATGGAGAACCTAAAGGGTCACACCGCAAAAGGAAAATATTTATTTAAGAAGTAAATGGTATAATTGTAATAATAAGTTAAGTATATTTAATTTAGTCTATGGAGATAGAATAAATTAAATAGCTTAATATTTATTATTTAATATTTTAGAAATATTAAATATAAATTAATAAGAGGAGTATTATTATTATTATTACTATTACTATTATTTAATTCTTAATAGGGATTGGGAATTAATTAATAGAACTATTATTTATTTCCTAATAGGGATTGGGAATTAATTAATAGAAGTACTCTCTTACGAATTCCTAATTGGATTAGGAGCATAATTAATTAAAGGAGTTTAGTTATAATAGAAACTCTAATCCTAAATAGTTTAGGGAAGGGTTATTCCTACATCTATAAATAAGAGGAGTCTTATCATAGATTAGGGTTACACACTCTTGCATTAGATTGTGGAGAGTACTTACAATTTCTATAGAGATAGAAACTACGGTTTTGCCAAATACCCAACTTCTTGAATACTTGTTCTTCCTTGGTGGATCACCTCTAGAGGCCAAACATTTGGGTGGCTAACGTTGATCAAAGGAAGGAATCACACCATAGTATTCGAGGAGAACACGAAGGACTAGGAGTTGAACTTGTACCCGAGGAAGCTTTGTTCTACGAGGGTATAATTCTTATTCTCTTTCTTTTTCGTTTATATCGTTAATTGAGCACATTGATCGATCATGGTGATGGTTTGTATAAATTTTAAAATTCGTTTTATCGCGCTTCCGCTCTATTTATGTAATTTGATTGCATGCTCGCGTTATATACAAACCTAACAGTTGCTCACCCTTGCTATATCATGATAACAAATTTCAGATTAATATGAATGTTCGAGGAAAGACAAAAATAGAAGCAACGGACAAGATTATAGTGTTATGCATGATACAAGATTATAGTGTTATGCATGATAACCAAATTAGTTATTTGATGTAAGTTAATTGTGTACACCTTTTTGTGAATCTAAAGGTAAAAATGTATTAAAATAAAGGTTATAGACCTTGGGATATATAGCAGGGTTTATTGTATAAACAATTTATGTTTACATGTTCCGCAGTAGTTGTAAATATGATGTATCATGACGCACCAGAGCCGAGGTTCAAGGGACCCGGGTTTGGGGGCGTTACAGGTTGGTATTAGAGTTGTAGGTTATAAACCTTAGGTAAGGGTACCTTAGGCTATAACTGTAGGGATGAGGATAAGAAATAAAATCAAATAGAGTTTAAGCGCTAAAAGATGAATTTTTGGAAATTCATTATTGAGTAAAGAAAAAGATAAATAAGATTCAAAGAAGAATCTTGAAAAGTTATAAAGATAAGAATCCGGAGTTACCCGACTCTGTTAATAAAGATAACGAGTAATGATGAATAGACAAAGTCTATAAGACTAAAAGCATAAAGAAAATCATAATATAACATGATTAAAAAGGAAAGTTAAGAAGATCGTAAAACAAAACGATCATGAGATAGAAAAGAATCGTAATATAATACGATTATAAGAAAAGGTCACAACGTGATCTGGTGCGGTCATAAAAAGGCCAGAGGATCAATCTATTGATTGAAAATGTTATAGCAGAATTATTGTACGAAAGTTATACTATGAAATTGTACTATGTAAAGTCATGAAAGAGTTAATAATGTTGATATACGAATTAAATAAAATTCGTATTGAGTAAAGGAAAAGTTAGAATTAGGTGGGATTTCAATGGAGGACTCATGTTAGTGGTTGAGTTATACAATTCCTTGTATGGGCAGGGAATTTGTGCATGGTTTAACAAACACTTAGCTTCCTATATTGATAATCATTGAAATATTGGTGTCACACTATCGATATACGTATGACGAGAAGGTGATTCTTTTCTTATATTTATATTTGATAGTTAGAGAATATTAAGATTAGGTGCGAGTTATTTAAACTGATACGTATGGTAAATTCGTGACTCATAATCGTATGGTGGAACCTCTCAGCGAATGGACGATTTTGGTCTGACTATGATAAGTTCCTAAACCCATATGATTGTGGTAAGTTCCTGAACTCATAACGCATGGTATGTTTGATGAACTATACTAGAGTATAGAAAGGTGGTAGATGAAGAATTAAGGATTTTTAGTATAGTAAGCTTTAAGGATGATAGAAATAGATAGAATTATTAAGCAATAGATCATTAGAGAAATTGAAGCTGATGGTGGAAGCATAGGTATTCCAAATCTTCTAGCTATGTTAGACATCGAAATTTTTGATATCAAGCCAAATTCGCACTGATGTGCCTTTAAAAATAAAAATAAAAATATTGTTATCCTCAAAACAAGGTGACAAGGGTGTGTAGATGGACTTCGAGCCATTATCACATCGTTACCTGTTACGGCGTGATAACACCAAAAATAATTTTTTTGGTTTTGAACTGTTTAAAGAAGAGTCTACGCTATTTGTTTCGGTTAGACAAAAATGATTTAAAATATCAAAATATATTTTGAAATAGTCATCAAAGCATCATGGAACCTGGTGTAGAATGACAGATGATGGAGTCATCAATGCAGATTAACCTAGTGTTGGATGTGATCATAGTATCGTCAACCGATTATGGTATAATGTAGTATGACAAAGTCAGAAAATGAAGGAATCCTCAACGGACTGTAAATACAGTGCGATATCATGACGTCATAAAATGATTTTCAGAATTTTAAACCAGTTAAAGAAAAAGTCAATGCCAATTTAAGTGGCTAGACAAATATTTTGATTGATGTTCGAATTATTGGTATACGTCTAAACTATTTGATTCGGCTAGACAAATGTTGTAATAATTTATTGAATCGACATAAAAGATGTCAAAGTAAAAAGCAAACTCAAATAATGTTCTAATAAAATAGACATAATATGATGTTGACTCAAGCATATGATACAAGTTGGTATCTGACATAAGTTGGCGTCAATATAAGAGTCCGACACAAGTTGGTGTCAGGTTGATGCAAGTTGGTATCAAATGGATGCAAGTTGGTATCCGACACAAGTTGGTGTCAGCATTACGTGATACAAGTTGGTATCAAATTGACACGAGTTGGTGTCAAGGTAATGCAATTTGATATTAAACGAACACAAGTTGGTGTCAGCATTACGTGATATAAGTTGGTATCAAATTGACACCAATTGGTGTCAAGGTAATGCAATTTGATATTAAACGAACACAAGTTGGTGTCAGTTAAAATACCAGTTGGGGTATAGTGGATATAAGTTGATATCGAACCAAAACGCGTATAGTCGTTTAAGGATATAGATAAGAGATTTCCTGATCAGATGATAGGGAATACTCTAGTTATGGGATATGAGGAAGTTGACCTTAAAATTGTAAGCTCAAAAGATTTAGTCCGAAGATTATAGGACTTTCAGAGTAATAAGAAGATTGCATAGGTAATAGCAGAAAACTATAAAATGAAAAGATAGGTGTACATGGAGATGCATGTTAATATAAATATGTGTATTAATATATGCTATGAGGTGATTAAATTTTAGTATTAATATTGAATGCTTTAAAATAAAGGATGAGAAAATAATGTATTTTTTTATTATACAGAATAATGCCGCCAAGGAGAAATCAGCGTAATCAATCCGAGACAGAGAATGAGAATAGAGAGCAAGCAGATGTTATACGACAGTTTGTGGATCGAATAATAGAGGCTATAAATAGAAACTCTATCGAGATAAATAATCCTCCAACTTTGCCAGTAGCAAGCTTTAAGGATTTTAAGAATGTGGGACCACCTGAGTTTAAGGGGACCACTGAGCCTATAGAGGCTCGAGTTTGGATTAAGGATATTGAAAAGGCATTTGTCGTTACCAATGTGGGAGAGAATCAAAAGACAACTTTTGCTACCTATATGATGACAGGCGAAGCTAGTTTTTGGTGGGAGGTCAATCAGAATAGAGTTGGTGAGGAAATAGTAACTTAGGAAAGGTTCAAAGAGTTGTTCTTCGAGAATTACTTTCCTAAAGGTATGCGGAGTCAGATGGAGATAAAATTTCTCAAGCTGAAGCAGGAGAACATGACGGTTTCCCAATATGCTGCCAAATTTAATGAGCTAGTAAGGTTTGCTCGACATCAAGTGGACACTGAAGTAAGAAAGGCGGGTAGGTTCGAGCAAGGTTTAAAACCTTCACTCTACGACAAATTATCTGTATTGTAAGTCGACTCATTTAGGACGATCTTAGAAAAGGCTATGATAGCCGAGGGAGGAAGCAAAGCGTTAGATCAACTCTATTATAAAGGGAAGTTCAAGAAGAATCAGGCAGAGGGAAGTCGTAAGCAAAAATGGGAAAAACATTCTAATGAAGGGCGAGGAGACTCGAAGAAAAGTAAAGCCAAGATGTGCTATAACTGTGGGCAAAAAGGACATATCTCTCCTAATTGCCTTAACCTAAAGAAAGGTGTATGTTATACTTGTGGATCAGCGGATCATCAGGTAAAGAATTGTCCACAAAGAGGGACAGGTGGAAAGAGCAGTGGTAATTTAACACTTGCTAAATTAGTAGATATATAAGAATATATCTTTGATAATGGTAGTAATGAAAATTTATATGTACTTTTGATGTAATAGTGATTCCGGGGACGGAATTCTTATAAGACGGGAAGAATGTGACAACCCAAAAATTTATAAGATTTAATAATAAAATTTTGAATGATTAAATAAAGGTTAAAGAATAAAACCTAGATTGGAATTAGAGGATTGATTAAAAAATTTGAAAAGAACATATATGGTTTAATATTTGAAAGAATGTGACGTTTCAAAATTTTGAAATATACTAAATTAAGAATTTAAATAAATAAAATTCTTATGAAATGATATGTTATGTGATATTGTGTTGCATACGTACATACGAACTATGTAATATGTGACTTTTATGCTTAATAAATATATTATTATTATATATTACATGTAAATCAATTGTAGGGGCAATTTATTTAAAAGAAAGGAGATAGTAAAATTAATCTATCAATGTAAGTTAAATAATTTATAAATTATTTTAAATTGGTGGCATTAAATATACTTAAAGTATAACCACCATTTTATTAAACAAATCATGTAGTACGTTATTGGATGTGATGTATGTATGTTTTAATGTAGTAAGTATATTATTACATTTATTATAGTTAAATTATTGGGAACAATTTATAGAAGGGAAAAGAAAATCATTAGTTTAGTATACATAAATATTGTATAATTTAAATAAAGGATATTAAAATAAATTCTAGCATTGAATTATTTTAATAAAGAGAGAATATTATGTTAATTATAATATCTTATTTACTAAATAAATTTCCATTTGTATGGGAATTGTGACACCCCCAAATTCGGGTACTTTATTCCCACAGAATTTGGTGTTCACTATCCAAATCAATCACATCTAACTACCCATAAATAAGAAAATAATTGAAATTCATAACTGAAGTACCTGTGACACCCCCAAATTCGGGCACTTCATTCCCACAGAATTTGGTGTTCACTATCCAAATCAATCACATCTAACTACCCATAAATAAGAAATAACTGAAATTCATAACTGAAATACAAATCCTCCCATTAAAGGGTTACAACATCTTAAACAAATAAATCCCAGGTCGTTTAACCTTAAATAAAACATCAATGCGGAAACATAAATGACATGAGTCTTTTACATAAACATCATTCAAATAAATTAAACAAGTCTTCATCACTTGTTCGCTTTTCCTTTTCCCTTACTAGTAGATGGTTCGTCAACTCTTTCAACTTTAGCTGCAATGTTATTATGCAAGAATGAACAAACGATTGCCCAACAAGTATAACACCAATAACAATAGGAATAATAACATGCGAATAATCAATGGATGTTGAACAATGGAAAGCTTAACTTTTGAATCAAGATTAGAAACAAGAATGAAAAGAACATCTGAGGGTTACAAGACCACGAACTATGTCTTAGGTTATCAAATATTTCTACTATAAACCTTTAACAGTCATAAGACTATATGGACCTTACTTCTCGTACTTAGGGGGATCAGCCCTTTGTACCATGTATGTGCACAATATCTTAATGCTAACGCGTAAATATAATCCCCTATAAAAGGGTTGTTCATCTCAGTTTAACCTTAGAGTCCGCACCAAAGGAAGTTTGGTTTGGATTTACTTCAATAACATTTCTAAAATTTAGAACGCTCATCAACTATGGACTAGTCGAATCAATAAGGGTTCGCTAGTCAATCAAGGCTCAATAATAAAATGTAAAAGGTATCCAAGAACTAAAGATTGAATCTCAAAGGCATACAATCGAATAAACTCTGTATAACTAAAGTATTACATAAATGGAATTGGAATATCACATTTGAATTCATGACCTTGAATGAATTAGGGTAAAGAACTTACTCAATATAAAGTAAAGTTAAGAAACTTGCGTAAAAGAATAGTAGGGTGTAGGGAACTTGCGTAAAAGTAATAAGTTAAGGATAAGATACTTGCACAATAAAAGAGTGAAGTTCAGAAACTTGCCTCGTGCGTAGATTATACGTTTACTATTCACGTTCCTCAATTAATCCTACATACCATTTCAAGTCACGATACCAATTAATTATAACATAATTAGCATCAAGAGTATATTCTCTTTTTTCTTAACTTAACTCTAAGTCTGATTATATTAATGACATTTACAACATTAACTCTTAAACACATTATTAAACTTTACAAATAACGAGTTTAAAATACCATCGATTTACTCATTAATCTCATAAAAACATCATTGATATGTTGTTAATATGTTTTAACATCAAAATGTATAGTTATTACATTTTCATATTCATTATATTAGGTTCGAATTACATTTTCTGGACTTATATAATTAAATAAAATTTTCTAGAAAATTCTGCTGGCCGGCGCGGCGGCGCTGCCAAAAGGACTAGAAGACGGCACTACGGTGCTGAAGGCGTTGCGGCTCAGCCAAAAGGCCCGCAGCCAGCACTGCGGTGCTACGGCGTGCAGATAAGTCTACTTAGAGGCGCTGCAGCACGACGCACCAGTTGCAGAATCTGAAGTTCGCGAAAAATACAAAAACAGGGCCAATAATCTCCGATTTCTTTGTTTATAGCACGAATTACTCATACCTAAACTATATAATCTTTACAGAAACATTACTAAACATATATGATATAATTAAGACCAACAAAACAACAAAAACATTCAAATTTAAACCCATAAATTCCATGTTCATGCTATTTTTCAAAGTTTCGTCAAATTTCATGAAATCACAAGTTACAGATTCGTTGTAACACCAAATCAGTCCATTTAAGTTTCGTTTTCTCCTTTTTTACATGTATAAACATAATCAATAATCAATTTACCGATTAATATGCATTTAAAATATAAATTATCATACATTTAAGCCATATTCAAATATATATTGTTCCTCTATAAGTTTCAGAACTCTAATTAAAAACATAATCTCATGAATTAACTCAATTAAAACAATTTATAAACATCATATAGTAGATTATACATGTATCTAAACAATTATAAACAATTTCCAAACAGTTTACACATAAAATTCAATTATCAGAGAACTTACAGTATACGCTCATAGAGAAATTTTAAAAACATAATTAAAGCTTGGGATTAAGAAATTACTCGTGATTGTTTGTTTAGATTGCTAGTAGATGAAATAAATTCTTCTCTCAATTCTCAAATCCTCTCAAAATTCTCACTGTGTTTTCTCTGACTTGCTTAGGAAAATAATATGTATAAACCAACTGATGTTATTAACTGGCGTAACATGGGTATCAATTAAGGCCAGTATGCACTTAACTGCTCCCATGTTTTTAAGGCCATGTTTTGTTGTCCCTATAAGCTCCCTTTTTGGTTTATTTTAATTAACTTACTTATTATATAGTCTATTGTCACACTTTAATAAATCAAATCCTATTATTTAATTACAATTAAATAAAAGCCACTACTATACATTAAATCAAATCATTACATAATTAAAATTCTCATTAATTTAATTATGACGAATCAATAAATCTCTAATTAATTATTAAATTAATTAGAACAACATCACAATTAATAAACAACTCATTAAATTTAATTATCCCAATTAAATTCACACTTCGCATTATAAAATTATTTCACATTAATATAATCAATGTAACACATTTAATTAAATTAATCTACAACAATTCTATCAAATATTTATTTAACTCAATAAATAAATCAATACAAATATTTATTTAATTCAAAAAATATTTAAAGAACAAATATAAAATTCTCGTTCGTTACATCTTTCCCCCCTTAAAAGGATTTTGTCCCTAGAATCACGACTCAATTAATTCGTCTCATTACATTCTCCCCTCCTTACAAGGATTCTGTCCCCAGAATCGCTACACATAGACTAAGAAAATAATTGAGGATAACTTTTCATCATGTGATCTTTGAGTTCTCACGTAGCTTCTTCAGCGTTGTGGTTCCTCCAGATCACCTTAACAGAATGTATAACTTTATTTCTGAGTACTTGCTCTTTCTTGTCAACTATTTGAATAAGCACTTCTTCATAGGATAAATCTTTTTCGACTTGTAGGGGTTCATATTCTATAACATGCTTGTAGTCGGGTTTGTATGGTCGTAACATCGAGACATAAAAAATATTGTGGATGCGTTCTAATGCCGGAGGTAAAGCTACCTCATACGCGACCTCACCAACTCTTCGTAACACTTCAAAGGGTCGAATGAACCTCGGGCTCAGTTTTCCTTTCTTACCAAAACGAATTTTCCACTTCTAGGGAGACACTTTCAAGAACACGTAGTTACCAGTTTTAAATTCTCGATTCTTGCGGTGTCGGTCAGCATATTTATTCTGCCTATCTTGAGCAGCTATCAATCTCGCCCTGATCACCTTGACGATTTCAGCGGTCTGTTGTACCAGTTCTGGCCCTAGTAATTGACATTCGCCAACTTCATCCCAGCATAATTGAGTTCTGCACCTTCTGTCGTACAACGCTTCATAAGGTGGCATACCAATACTTGCGTGGTGACTGTTATTGTAAGCAAATTCCACCAATGGTAGATGATCATCCTAATTTCCTTTGAAATCCATGATGCAAGCTCTTAACATATCTTCAAATGTCTGAATCGTTCTTTCGCTCTGTCCGTTGGTCTATGGGTGATATGCCATACTCATACGTAACTGCATTCCTATACATTCTTGTAGGCGCTTCCAAAAGGTCGATGTGAATCGCAGATCCCTATCTGAAACAATAGATACTAGAACACCATGTCTCGAAACAATCTCCTTCGCATACAACTTCGCCAACTGATCTAGGTTAAATCTGATCTTGATCAGTAGGAAATGTGCTGATTTCGTCAGTCGATCTACGATAACCCAAACTGCGTCAAACCCTTCCTGAGTCGTCGGAAGACTTACTACGAAATCCATTGTGATATGTTCTTATTTCCATTATAGGATTTCTAACGGTTGTAATAACCCACTCGACCTCTGATGTTCTGCGTTAACTTTCTGACATGTCAAACACTTGGCCACATAATCGACAACGTCCCTTTTTATATTTGGCCACCAGAAATGTTGTCGGAGATCTTGGTATATCTTCGTACTCCTCAGGTGAATCGAATATCTTAAACTATGAGCCTCGCTTAAAATTTCCTCTTTAACTTCTGGTACTGGCATAACCCAAATTCTTCCCTCGAATCTTAATAATCCATCGTTATCAACTTTAAATTTTACTTCATCACCTTCAGATGTTCTTTTCTTAATTTTCTCACATTCCTCATCCTGAAGTTGTGCTTCCTTAATCTTATCCACCAAAGTTGGGCTGGTTCCCAATTGAAACTTTTTTGTTAGACTCTTTAGGATATTTCACCTCCAACTCCAATTTTGCCATTGCTGAAATCAGCTCCCCCTGAGCGATTAACATAAATAGTTTCTCCCGACCCTTTCTGCTTAAGGTGTCGGCTACAACGTTCACTTTACCCGGATGGTATAAAATTTTGCAGTCGTAATCCTTAATTAGCTCCAACCACCTCCTCTGTCGCATATTCAGATCTTTTTGTGTGAAAATATATTTCAGACTCTTATGGTCTGTATATATTTCACATTTCTCTTCATAAAGATAGTGTCTCCAGATCTTCAAAGCAAACACTACCGCAGCTAATTCTAAGTCATGAGTCGGATACCCCTTCTCATAGTCCTTTAATTGTCGTGATGCATACACAATGACCTTACTGTTCTGCATAAGCACACAGTCTAGTCCTTTATGCGATGCATCGCTGTACACCATAAAATTTCCTGTGCTATCCGGTAGAGACAACACATGTGCCATACTCAATCTCTTCTTTAATTCTTGAAAACTTTCCTCACACTTCTCCGTCCAGACGAACTACACCGCCTTCCTAGTTAAATTTGTCAACTGAGTCGCAATTTTGGGAAAATCCCGAATGAATCTTCTGTAATAAACTGCCAATCCTAGGAAACTCCTTACTTTCGACGGTGTTTTCGGCTGATCCCAGTTAAGCACAACTTCAACCTCTGACGGATCCACTGAAATCCCATCCTTGTCGATCATATGTCCAAGAAATTGCACCCTCTCTATCCAGAATAAAATTTAGTGTACAACTTCTCTCTTCTTAATGCTTCCAATGTCGCCTTCAAATGCTCTACATGTTCTTCTTTGGTTTTGGAATATACTAAAATATCATCGATGAATACTACTAAGAATTTATCCAAAAACGGCTTAAACACCTTGTTCATTAGGTCTATGAATGCCGCAGGAGCATTCGTTAGACCAAATGACATCACTAGAAACTCGTAGTGACCATAACGAGTCCTGAACGATGTTTTCGGTACATCTTCCTTCCTCACCTTTAACTGATGATAACCACTTCTCAAATCTATCTTCGAGAAATACCTAGCTCCTTTCAATTGATCAAACAAGTCATTGATCCTTGGCAATGGGTACTTATTCTTAATCGTGACCTTGTTCAACTCCTTGTAATCAATACAAAGTCGCATCGATCCGTTCTTTTCTTGACAAATAATACTGGTGCTCCCCACGGCGATACGCTCGGCTGGATATACTTCTTATCTACAAGTTCTTGCAGTTGCACCATCAATTCTTTCATCTCTACTGGAGCCATACGGTACGGAGCCTTCGATATAGGGCCAGTTCCGGGCACCTAATCAATTACGAATTCCACTTCCCTATCCGGCAGAAGTCCTGGCAAATTGTCAGGAAAAACGTCTATAAAGTCTCTTATGACAGGTATCTCTTCTAATTTTGGACTCTCATTTCGAGTATCGACTATGTAGGCTAAGTATCCCACACAACCTTGTCTCAACAACTTCCTGCCCTGCATCATCGTCAGAAAACTCGTTTGCCTAGGCGACTTGCTGCGATAAAATACTACCTTTGAAGGAGTCATAAGGTTAATATGTTTCTTTTGGGAATTAATTATTACCCCATAATTGAATAGCCAATCCATTCCCAAGATAACGTCAAATTCCCCAAGTTTGATTGGGATCAGATTTACATTCATCATGTTTCCTTTAATATCCATTCTACAGTTCTTGTGTACGTACCTAACAGGAATTAGATCCCTATTCGCAATTTCTATGTTCAAAGGGTAATCTAATTCCTCCTTAGGCAAACCTAGTTTCTTAGCAAAGTCATCGGATATAAATGAACAAGTAGCACCCGAATCAAACAATACATATGCATTTATAGTATTGACTAGAATGATACCTGACACCATATCTCGTGACTGCACAGCATCCTGCACGGTCATGTTAAAAGTCCTGGCGGTAGGTCGGTTTATCGGTGCTGATCCAGTTATGGTTAACGTGCTACCACGACTGTTTCCCCTATTCCCTCCTGTTCCTGCTCCTCCTGCAGCCTTCTTGGGGCAATCCCTAGCTAGATGATCTTTTGACCCGCAAGTGAAGCAAGTGATAAGTAGGTTTCATACCTACTTATTGGATACGAACTAGCTTAAATTGTTGCTAAACTATTAGCTCCAAAGTGTGTTTTTCACACATTTTCTTCTTATTTTTGGTAATGCTTCACAAATCGCGTTCTTTGGCTTTTTGCACAGTTAAATTTGAATTTGGCACGAGTTATGTGGCATTTGATGTTTGGGATTTGAATGAATAAAAGTTGCTAGCACAGTGCACGACAATCGAGGAGACAGACTGAATGAAGCAGTGCAGCAGCAACCTGACAGACAGCGCAGTTGCGCCCAATTTGGCTTGGAAGCCAGCGCAGCTGCGCCCATGCCCTGCGCCCAGAAGCTACCAGTGCAGCTGCGCCCAGCTTGGCCTTGAGGCCGGCGCAGCTGCGCCCATCCATTCCTGCCAAAACCTTTAGCTCGCAGCTGCGCCCAAATTAAGTAGTATCCAAGCGCAGCTGCGCCCGTCGCCAGCCAGCCATGTAGACTACGTTTGAGACAGCTATGCAGACTTGCTAAAAACGTGTGGAATCAGTGCTAGATTTTCAGGAAATTGGTGGAGTGTTATTTTATCAGTGGGGAATCAAAATAAGTCAAAAAATGACAAAAGTGGAGAATGAATATAATCATGCATAGAGCTAATTAGAGAAAGGACTCTGGACGAAAAAATCCATTATTAACTGCATTCTATCTCCAAAAATGGAAAATGGCTATTGATCATCAGAAATAATTGGGAACTGAAGAATGGAGCTACATGGATGCTGAATTGAAGATTGGGAGCAAGAAAACAAGGATCATCATAACTTGGAAAACCAACAGATTTGCAGAAACGGAGAAATTGAAGCAGGGAGTTTAATTATTTTCTGTCTTTGATTTATTTTCTTATTTTGTAAAAACAATGATGAACCATTTGTGTATAATGAATTCTATTATTGTTATCATGAACTAAACTTAATATTTGGGATTAAAATGAATCTTTTGCATAACTGAAAATTGATATACTTCCTTATTGTTAATGGTTGGTTATGAATTGAATGTTTGGCATAATTAATACTAAAAGTTTAATTGCTTGATCACCAATTACTGTGATAATTTATATAGAATTGAGAAAGGAAATATAAATTAAGATCTGATTATGCTAGCATATGTTCATTATTTCTGCATTCCTCGTGGATTAATGTTTCGTGCTTAGGATGGAGATATACCGAAGCACCATATGTGGCCAATTGAGAACTTATACTTCAACCCTCTTGATTGTAATTCACATAGAGATATAGTGCAGTAGTCACATAGGGTATTCACATTCATTCTATCAATTGTGGATTTAGTGTGATATGAGTATGGTGCATCGAGAGGTGGCCATATTTTACATTCGTGTTCTCGACCAACATTCTATAATAACCAATTACAGGCAATAGGAATCATGGAAATCTAAGTTTTGTAACAAGTGAAATTATAATCCCAAAACCCATAAATCTGTATTTATAAAATTGTACTTTGATTTATCTATCTCTCTGGTAATCTTTAGATCAATTTCATCATATTACTCATCTGTTTAAAGAGACCGAAATAGTTATAAAATTGGTGTTTGACAGTTACATTTGCAATTCTATTCTCCGTGGGATCGATATCTTACTTACTTTATATTACTTGTAGATCACGTGCACTTGCGTGTATGAATCATATTTGTTATACATACAAATATACCAACAAGTTTTTGGCACCGTTGCTGGGGACTTGTAATTGCGTTTATAACTTTCATCATTAGTTTAAATTAGATTGGTTTTAGTTAAACAAAATCTGTTCTTAGCTTAATTCTGTTTATTATTATTTTTTCATTGTGATAGGTACTCTTGAGTAGTGTATGCATACTCGATCTAAGAATCCCGACCTATTGCCCTTCGAGGATAACATCGAGAAAAGGCTTCAACAGTCAAGAAAGTGTGCTAAAAACACTCTGGAGAATCTAGACCAACCACAAGCAATGGCGGGTGAAGCACAAAAAGCATTGAGAGATTATGCTATGCCAAGGATCAATGAATTTCAATCAAGTATCACAAGGCCAGCCATAATAGCCAATTCCTTTGAAATCAAACCACGAACTATCTATATGATCCAAAATTCTGTCCAATTTGGGGGAACGACGGTTGACGATCCAAATGAGCACTTGATGAGCTTTCTAGAGATCTGTGATACATTTAAATTCAGTGGAATTTCAGAAGATGCAGTGAGATTGCGATTATTCCCATTCACATTGAGGGAAAAAGCAAAGAGTACACTCATTACCACCGGGATCTATTACAACCTGGCAAGATTTGGCGCAGAAATTCTTAGCAAAATTCTTCCCACCGGCCAAAACTGCTAAGTTGACAAATGACATCTCCTCATATGAGCAACATCATGGAGAATCCTTGTATGAGACATGGGAGTGGTACAAGGAATTATTGAGAAAGTGTCCACATCACGGTTTGCCACAATGGATGCAGCTTAGCACATTCTATAATGGGTTGAATATCCACACACGGGCAGGCATTGATGCAGCTTTGGGAGGAGCATTCATGACTAAAAACTATGACGAAGCTTATGATCTTTTGGAGACCATGGCTGCAAATAACTATCAATGGCTAACTTCCAGATCCAGTCAACCAAAAATAGCTGGGATATTAAATGATGACACAACCACATCACTTCAAGCCCAGATATCTGTTATAGCCAAAAAGTTTGACAACCTATATGAAGGAAAGGGGCAACAAGTTCCCATGATTTGTGAGCTTTGTGCAGGTTCACACTCTTCTGACCCATTCTATCAATTCCGAATCTATGCATTTTGTGAGCAACTATCAGCGGCCAGCTAATCAGTATCAGAACAACTACAATCCAGGGAATAGGAATCATCCTAATTTCTCATAGAGTAGCCATCAAGATTATCAACAAGCTCCAAAACCTCACAACCCTCCTGGGTTTCACAATTAGCAACAACCCACAGCTACTGATAAGAAGGTTGCTGAGTTGAACGAAAAAGTGGATCGATACATGGCCAAAACTGAGAAGCTGGAGTAAGGCCAAGCATTAGGCTTCAAGAGCTTGGAGAACCAAATGAGTCAATTGTTCAGCTTGTTATCTAATAGACCTCAGGGAGCTCTTCCTAGTGACACAGAAATCAATCCAAGGAGAAGTGGAAAGGAGCAATGTCAAGCTGTCACCCTCAGAAGCGGAAAACAGACTCTGCCAATCGGCGCAGTTGCGCCCATTTTGCAAGAGTAACCGGCGCAGCTGCGCCCTTCCCTAGAAGTTGATTCTGTAAAATTTTATGGAGAGGAAGATAGCACAGAAAAACCTGAGCTTACACCAAAAGAAAACACAAAAAAGACTCAACCCCCTCCAACCAGATATCATCCACTAGTTCCGTATCCTCAGAGGCAGCAAAAACAGAAATTGGACAAGTAATTCCCTAAGTTTCTTGAGGTATTTAAAAAGCTACAAATCAACATACCATTTGCAGAAGCTTTAGAGCAAATGCCTAGCTATGCCAAGTTCATGAAGGGGATTCTTTCAAGAAAGAAGAAATTGCAAGATTTTAAAATTGTAGCTTTGACAAAAGAGTGCAGTGCGGTTTTACAAAGAAAGCTACCACCAAAGTTGAAGGATCCTGGTAGTTTCACCATTCCTTGTACCATTGGCAACCTGTCATTTAAGAAATGCTTATATGATATGGGTGCAAGCATTAATCTCATGCCACTATCCGTCTATACTCAGTTGGGATTACCAGCCCCCAAGCCAACAAATGTCTCTCTTCAGCTAGTTGATCGTTCTATCACCTATGCAAGAGGAATTGTGGAAGTTGTTCTTGTCAGGGTTTATAAGTTCATATTCTCAGCTGACTTCATAATCCTAGACTTCGAGGAAGACAAGGATATTCTGATCATATTTGGGAGGCCATTTCTAGCTACCGGGAGGACTCTCATTGATGTACAAAAAGGAGAATTGACAATGAGGGTTCAAGACCAAGAGGTCACTTTTAATGTCTTTAAAGCTATGAAATTCCCGACCGAGGAGGAAGAATGTTTCCGTGTAGATATCATTGAAAATGTAGTGACTGAAGAGTTTATGAAAGCCACGAGTAATGACCTACTTGAGATGAGACTGACAGGAAACATCGACTTGGATGAACCCGAGAGCCGTGAGTATGTCCATTCACTAGATGCAATACCAAGTATGGCAAAGTTCAAAGTACCAATTGAGCCATTGAAAAGCTCAAGAGAATCCTCACCTCATTTGAAACCATCTAGAGAGGTACCTCCTAAACTCGAGCTTAAACCCTTGCCTAGTCACCTCAGGTATACATATCTAGGCACTTCCAATACTTTACCTGTCATTATTTCTCCTGCACTAACCGCTTTACAAGAAGGCAAGCTGATAAGAGTCCTTCGAGAATTCTAAGGAGCTATTGGATGGACCATCGCTGATATAAAAGGAATCAGCCCCTCAATCTGCATGCACAAGATTCTGATGGAAGATGACAGCAAACCCACCATAGAGCATCAAAGAAGGCTGAATCCCATCATGAAAGAGGTGGTAAAAGAGGAAATTCTGAAATGGCTGGACGCTGGGATCATTTACCCCATCTTTGACAGTCCATGGGTAAGCCCTGTACAATGTGTACCGAAGAAAGGAGGAATAACTGTGGTAAGAAATGAGAACAACGAGTTGATACCAACTGGAATAGTTACAGGATGGAGAGTCTGTATGGACTACCGAAAGCTCAACAAAGCTACGAGGAAAGATCACTTCCCACTTCCATTCATAGATCAAATGTTGGACAGATTGGCAGGATATGACTACTACTATCTGCTTGACGGATATTCTGGATATAATCAAATTGCCATCGCTCTAGAGGATCAAGAGAAGACAACTTTCACTTGTCTATATGGAACTTTTGCATTCAGGTGGATGTCATTTGGTCTATGCAATGCTCCAGCCACATTTCAACGGTGTATGATGGCGATATTTTCTGATATGGTAGAAATCAACATGGAAGTTTTCATGGATGATTTTTCCGTGTTCAGAAATTCCTTCGACAGCTGTCTAGAGAATTTGATCATGGTACTGAAGAGATGTGTGGAAACAAACCTTGTGCTTAATTGGGAGAAATGTCATTTCATGGTTCAAGAAGGAATAATATTGGGACACAAAGTCTCAGCAAAAGGGTTGGAAGTGGATAAAGCAAAATTAGAAACCATCGAGAAATTGCCTCCACTATCTTTAGTGAAGGGAATTCGGAGTTTCTTGGGACATGCTGGGTTCTACCGCAGATTTATCAAAGACTTTTCCAAAATCATGAAACCCCTGTGCAGTTTATTGGAAAAAGATGTCCCATTCATATTCGATGAAAATTGCTTGGCAGCCTTTGAGTTGTTAAAGAAGAAGTTGACAACAACACCTGTGATAGTGGCGCCGGACTGGTCTTTACCATTTGAGATTATGTGCGATGCTAGTGATTACGCTGTGGGCGTGGTATTGGGACAGCGCAGAGAAAAGGTTCTACATACGTTCTACTATGCCAGCAAAACACTCTTAGAAGCCCAAATGAATTACACCACCACCGAGAAGGAACTACTCGTTGTTGTTTATGCATTCGACAAGTTTCGGTCCTATCTCACTGGAACAAAAGTTGTGGTGTACACAGACCATACAGCAATTCGATACTTGATATCGAAGAAAGATGTCAAGCCAAGATTAATCAGGTGGATCCTTTTGCTTCAAGAATTTGACTTGAAAATAAAGGACAAGAAAGGCACGGAGAACCTAGTAGCCGATCATCTTTCCAGATTAGACAATCTGGAGCGGGAAGGCAAAGATAAAGCTGAAATAAATGATCATTTCCCCGATGAACAGCTATTTGTAGTAACCTCTGAGATCCCATGGTTTGCTGATATTGTCAACTACCCGGTGAGTCATGTACTCCCCTCAGATCTAACTTATCAACAAAAGAAGAAATTTATGCATGATACAAAGAGATACATGTGGGACGAGCCTTACTTGTTCAAACAATGTACGGATCTTGTGATCCGCAGGTGCATTCCCGAGGTCGAGACTGCCAGTATATTGCATGCATGTCATTTTTCTCTGTATGGAGGCCATTATGGAACGCAAAGAACCGCATCCAATGTACTCCAAGCCGGGTTCTATTGGCCCACTTTGTTCAAAGACACCCACCAATTCATAAAGAATTGTGATCTATGCCAACGGGTGGGCAACATCTCCAACCGCAATGAAATGTCATTAAATGTAATCTTGGAGGTGGAAATCTTTGACGTATGGGGAATAGACTTTATGGGACCATTCCTGTCATCCTGTAATAATCTCTACATCCTTCTTGTGGTTGATTATGTGTCCAAATGGGTTGAGGTTACTGCATTACCAACCAATGATGCTAAGGTGGTTCTTAGGTTCCTACAAAAGAGCATTTTCACTAGATTTGGCACTCCGCGTGCTATCATTAGTGATGAGGGAAGTCATTTTTGTAATAAACATTTCACAGCCCTCCTAGCTAAATATGGAGTGAGGCACAGAATTGCCACGGCGTACCACCCGCAAACAAATGGCCAAGCCGAAGTGCCGAATACAGAGGTGAAGAGAATTTTAGAGAAGATTGTTAATCCTTCCAGAAAAGACTGGTCATTGAAGCTAGATGAAGCATTATAGGCTTATAGAACCGCCTATAAGACACCCCTCGGCATGTCTCCATACCATGTGGTCTGCGGCAAGGCTTGCCATCTCCCGGTTGAACTAGAGCACAAAGCGTATTGGGCAAGCAAGAAGTTAAACTTTGACCCATCTGCAGCGGGAGAAAGGAGACTTCTACAGCTAAATGAACTTGATGAGTTCCGCTTACAAGCCTATGAGAATTCCAAACTCTACAAAGAAAAAGTAAAGAGATGGCACGACCGAAAAATAATCGAAAAAAATTTGAACCTGGCCAAGCGGTCTTGCTATTCAACTCCAAGCTCAAATTATTTCTGGGAAAGCTCAAATCCCGATGGTCGGGTCCCTTTACCATAACAGTTGTATTCCCACACGGAGCCGTTGAAATAGTTGAAAATGATAGTGAGCAGCCATTCAAAGTAAATGGTCAACGACTGAAACACTATTGGGGAGGCGAAGTTGATCGCCAAGAATCCTCAGTTGTCCTAGCCTTGGATTGAGCACCAACGGATAGTCGAGCTAACTGACTTTAAACCAAGCGCTTCTCGGGAGGCAACCCGAATTTATGGTTTTACTTTTTAATCTTGTGTGATTATAATTAAGTGTGTGTAATTTCATTTTAACATCTCTGTTTGCCTTTCAGGTATCCAATCACGCCCTCAACCGTGCTACTTAACCGAACGCTATCGATGGCGGATGACGTATTCTCAGGGAAGTGCTTAAGCTTTAAATTATTCCATCTTAACCATTGAGAATACTGTCGATTTTAAGTTTGGGGGTACTAATTTTTCATTACCCTAATTATGCACCTTATATAAGGTTAAAATAAAAAATTTCTTTTCCTTTTTAGGTATGCTAGATGTTCTTAAGAATTATGTTTTAAACCTACCATTCTAATGTGTGCCAAGTGTGTTTCATTTTTTTTAAAAAAAAATAAATAAATAAAAAATCATCCAAGGAGTTGAAAGGATGGCGCAGTTGCGCTGTTACTCAAGCCAAGCATCGCGCAGCTGCACCGGGCTTGGAAGCGGCAACAGGCGCACCAGCGCAGCTGCGCCCCAATAACAAAGCAACAAGCGCACAGCTGCGCCGGTCGACAGGAAAGTTTTTTTTATATAAAGGACCCGTCCCATCAGTTTAAGCCACCTCACAACATAAAACCCTAAACCTCTATTTTCTCCCTAGCACAGCAACAAAAGTAAAACCCTTTCCTCTCATCGTTGCTATCTTCCATTCTTAACCTAGCTACATTCAAACATGCCTAAGAGAGCAAGAACACCCCAGCCCTCATCATCCAGCAGCGATGCCGACTCCATGGGGCATGGCATCAACACTCTGGACGCCACCAAGTTCGTCGACCTCTCCGCTCAACACTACTATTGGGAGGTTTTAAATGTCAAATCCTTCATACTTGAGAGGGGTTTGAAACCCAAAGCACAGGATGGGAGGATTTTGGAACAAATCCGGCAGCTGGGATGGCAACTATTCATTGAGACACCAGTGTCCGCCCTGATGGCTATTGTGTGGGAGTTCTATGCCAACGCCCGTGAAACCCAGAATGACATCTCCTTTGTACAGGGCAAGCAAGTCCCCTACACCAAGCAGGTAATTAGCGAGCTATTTTGATTGCCATCTACTTCTGCTGAGACCAACAAATGGGTGGAAACTGACCGCTTTGAGACTGATCTCGACGAATTGGTTCGGGAGATGTGCCAACCCGGCACTCAATGGAAGACACAGGCGGGCACCACTCAGAAAATCCACTTTCCCCAAACCGCGCTGAACAGATTTGCCAAGGCTTGGTACACCTTCATTTGTGCGAGTCTATTGCCTACCACCCACCACCAGGATGTGACTCGTGATCAGGCGGTGATTTTGCACCGCATTCTAAAAGGAGGAAGCATTGTTGTGGGTTACATCATTCACCACTTTATGCTTCGATTTATGAGAGCGGTCACCTCAGGTGCTATTCCACACGCATCGATAGTCACACGCCTTTATCTTGCGGCGAAGGTGGAATGGGGAGAGGAAACCCTCCAGCTACCCATGCGGGATATTAACAGCGCCACCATCAGGAAGTTCAATGTATGGCGTGGAGGAGAATTACGTCCTAATGGGTTGGGCTTCATTGTTTTAGATAAGGAGGAGGACAGTAAGGAGGAGGAACCCGCACAGCCAGTACAGCGGAGAGGGGTTGATGGGCATGAGCGCGAGATGCGTCGCATGGATGCTTTGCACACAGGTTTCAGGGACTACATCATTAACTTTGCAGACGCACTTTCTGAGGCCTTCAGTCAGCAGGGGGTCCATGTCCAGTTTCCCACTTACGGTGCCAACCTCCCGTATCCACCACCTGACACACCGCCGGGCAGAGACGAGGATGACTCTTAGGGGAGTCTCTTTACCCTTTATCTCCAATGAGGACATTGTTTTTTTAAGTTTGTGGGTATTAGGGTTTATTTAATTGTTTTATTTCGTATTAGTATTTGCATGTTAATTTTAGGTAATAGTGTAGTCTAGTTGCATATTAGTTAATTTGCATTGCATTCAATTTGCATATCACTGTCCACTGCATAGTAGTATAGATAATATTTATTTCATTTGCATGAGTAGGATAAAATTGCATCATAGCTAAAAAAAATAAAAATTGCTTTATTTTCATATCGTATCACGTATCTTAGATTGCATAATCCTAACATCTAAATTAGTAAACATCCTCATTTCCATCTTTTGTGATTATTGCCCACGAATGCTATATGCTAAGGCTTGTGTCAAATGCTATAATACATTGCAAATCTTAACTTGTTTTGAATCTGATATAACTGGTTAGCACTCAAACAGTAGTTATCTTACTAAGTGACCTAAAGATTCGCATAATTGAGTTCTGGAGGGAAATTGAAGTTTTAATAAAAGATAAGCAAATGAGGGTAGTGAAAGCAGAGACAACACAAACGTTTACGTTGGGGGAAAACTTAGTGGAGCATTTGAACAACGAGAGAGAGCATAAAATGCACTCGTTGATAAAAAAAAGAAGCATAAATGCTTGGTTAGCTTAGTTTTGTGGCCTTTGATACTAGAGTAAGTACGCCCTAGGGGATGTCTCTACACCTAGCGCCCTAAAACCAACTGGTTTGGGAATCGTTGGTCGAAAGCTCGCTATACGGGTATCATTGAAAATCCTATGAGAACTAAGCATTGCACAACCAAGTATTATAGCCCAATAACCTCTAAGTCGGTCCCTAATCTAGACTAAGCAGTATCTCAGTTGTAACTTACCCCATTTGTTGTGTTTGCAAGTTTGAGTATAAAAATTTCCCCCTAAGAAACACATTATGAGAATCATTTAGGGAGCTATGAGTTTGATGATTACTACACACACACACACACACTGTATCATTCATTACAGGGTTTGATTTGCATGACTATCATGGCACATGAACTAAGTTTTGGTTAGCAGTTATGCGTGTTTGTTATGGTGATTCTTCTAAGGCAAATCACACTTGGATTGTTTACTAATTGATGAGATTCATTGTGCATTTAGAGATTATTGCATTTCATTCATGTTTTGCATTCACTTCATTTTTAATTGCTCGAGGACAAGCAATGGTTCAAGTTTGGCGGTATTTGATGAGTAGGTTTCATACCTACTTATTGGATACTAACTGGCTTAAATTGTTGCTAAACTATTAGCTCCAAAGGGTGTTTTTCATATATTTTCTTCTTATTTTTGGTAATGCTTCACAAATCGCGTTCTTTGGTTTTTTGCACAGTTAAAGGTGAATTTAGCACGAGTTATGTGGCATTTGATGATTGGGATTTGAATGAATAAAAGTTGCTAGCATAGTACGCGAGAATCGAGGAGACAGACTGAATGTAGCAGTGCAGCAGCAACCTGACAGACAGCGCAGCTGCGCCCAATTTCGCTTGGAAGTCAGCGCAGCTGCGCCCGTGCCCTGCGCCCAGAAGCTACCAGCGCAGCTGCGCCCAGAAGCTACCAGCGCAGCTTCGCCCAGAAGCTACCAGCGCAGCTGCGTCCAGCTTGACCTTGAGGCCGGTGCAGCTGTGCCCATCCATTCCTGCCGATATCTTTAGCTCGTAGCTGCGCCGAAATTAAGCAGTATCCAAGCGCAGCTGCGCCCATCGCCAGCCAGCCATGCAGACCACGTTTCAGACAGCTATGCAGACTTGCTAAAAACGTGTGGAATCAGTGCTAGATTTTCAGGAAATTGGTAGAGTGTTATTTTATCAGTAGGGAATCAAAATAAGTCAAAAAATGACAAAAGTGGAGAATGAATATAATCGTGCAGAGAGCTAATTAAAGAGAGGACTCTGGACGGAAAATCCATTATTAACTGCATTCTATCTCCAAAAATGGAAAATGGCTATTGATCATCAGAAACACTTGGGAACTGAAGAATGGAGCTACATGGATGCTGAATTGAAGATTGGGAGCAAGAAAACAAGGATCGTCACAACTTAGAAAACCAACGGATTTGAAGAAACGGAGAAATTGAAGCAATGAGTTTTATTATTTTTTGTCTTTGATTTATTTTCTTATTCTGTAAAAACAATGATGAACCATTTGTGTATAATGAATTCTATTATTGTTATCATGAACTAAACTTAATCTTTGGGATTATAATGATCTTTTGCATAACTGAAAATTGATATGCTTCCTTACTGTTAATGGTTGGTTATGAATTGAATGTTTGGCATAATTAATACTAAAAGTTTAATTGCTTGATCGCCAATTACTGTGATAATTTATATGGAATTGAGAAAGGAAATATAAATTAAGATCTGATTATGCTAGCATATGTTCATTATTTCTGTATTCCTCGTGGATTAATGTTTCGTGCTTAGGATAAAGATATACCAAAGCACCATATGTGGCCAATTGAGAACTTATACTTCAACCCTCTTGATTGTAATTCACATAGAGATATAGTGCGTTAGTCATATAGGGTGTTCACATTCATTCTATCAATTGTGGATTTAGTGTGATATGAGTATGGTGCATCGAGAGGTGGCCATATTTTACATTTGTGTTCTCGACCAACATTCTATAATAACCAATTACAAGCAATAGGAAGCATGGAAATCTAAGTTTTGTAACAAGTGAAATTATAATCCCAAAACCCATAAATTTGTATTTATAAAATTGTACTTTGATTTATCTATCTCTCTGGTAATCTTTAGATCAATTTCATCATATTACTCATCTGTTTAAAGAGACCGAAATAGTTATAAAATTGGTGTTTGACAGTTACATTTGCAATTCTATTCTCCATGGGATCGATATCTTACTTGCTTTATATTACTTGTGGATCACGTGCACTTGTGTGTATGAATCATATTTGTTATACATACAAATATCCCAACAGCAAGTGCCCTTCTTAGGATTAGGACAATTTAGTGCTATATGACCTTCCTGGCCACAATTGTAGCAAACCCTCTTCCCCTCCAAGCATATTCCCACATGATTCTTTCCACAGGTAACACACGCCTCCATTTTCTTTTCTGACCTCCCTGTTGATTCCCAACAGACCCACTGTCATTCCACTTTCTATTCTAATTGTGACCACTACCATTACTGCCATTAGTCTTGTTATTCTAATTTTCACCCTTTTTCTTCTTCTTCTTCTATTCTTGGTTATACTTAGTCAGAGCATCGCTTCCACCTTCCACGATAATCGCCTTCTCCAAAACTCCTACAAAAGTGTTCAATTGGAACATTGACACTTTGCTGTACAACCACGGCTTCAATCCCTGTTCAAATCTTCTCGCCTTCCTCTCATCGGTATTCACCTGATATGTTGCGAACCTAGCCAACTCGTTAAACTTCGCAGCCTACTCCGGTACAGTTGTGGTACCCTGTTTCAGCTCCAGGAATTGAACCTCCATCTGATTACGGGAGCTTAACGGAAAACACATTTCAAAGAACATCTCCTTGAACCTATCCTATGTGATTACACCCTGACCTCCTCGAACTTTATTCGCTTGCCACTAGTAGCTGGCTTCTGACTTAAGCATGAACATTGTGAAGGTAGTCTTTTGATCATCATAAACATTAGCAACATCGAACACCTTTTCCATTTCCATCACCCAAGTCTGGGCTTCGATTGGGTTCATGGAACCCCTAAACTCTTACTATCCTATCGCTTTGAAATCCTTAAATGACGTAACTGGTGGAGCTTGCGGCTGATTCGCAAGTGCTCCGACTAAAAGTTTACCAATTGCTGTACAGGATTAGCGTTGGCGTCGTTGTTGTTATTGTTAGTAGGGCTTTCCTGAGCTTATTGACGTGGTTGGCGTCTCGGCGGCATTTTCTGTTTAAAAATATGCGCTTATTAGTTCATTACTCAATTTCTTAGGTGTTTAATACTTAACTCAAACAATTCAAGCTTAACACTTAACACATAACATCATCAAATAAACTTGATATTTCATTCATTCACAAGTTCTAAACATAGAAAGATATCATCACTGCTATTTACATCAACTATCCCGAGATTAAAGAATCTTCAGGATTAAATAATCATATTCCATTGTTTATAATCACGCTGGAATTTACATTACTAACTACAATAATTATTCACATATTTTAACACTTTTTCTTTCACGGCCTACATATACCATGGAAAAAAATACCATGGCAAGTCCTTATACTTTTTCAAACTTCCTTTCTGCGTTCTTCCTCCATGATACGAAACATCATCCTGCGATCCAATATATACCACGACAAGTTCTCGAACTGAACTGGATAGTGGAGAACTCGATCCTGGGCCTTGTCAATTACTGTCTGAAACACGTAGTTCGTCCCCACAATCTTAGCCTTCTTTGCACACTCACCTTCTTCAGAAATTTCTGCAGGTCAAGAGGCCTTCATCCAGGAGTCCTCTGCTCTAGCACATTCTGCTGACTTTTCACTTAGGTCATCCTTCAATTTCTTAATTTCAACCTTCATCTTCTCATTCTAAGCTAACAACTCTTCCTTCTAACTTTTTGCTTGAACTAGCTTCCATTCTACGTCTCCAAGACGTATATCCAGATCCTCAATCTTCTCATTCTTTCTCTCTATAGTAGTCTGGCGCATATTTTCCAGTCTCTCTAAATCTCTGATTCTATCCTGTAACTCTATGGTACGGTCATACAGTGCATCATACATCTCAACATCGATAGAGGCAAGGGGTACCTCCTCGGGATCATCATCATCCTCCTCAGCCTCTACCTCTACCTCCTTAGAGTTCCCCTCTGAATCAAACTTAGGGTCATGCTCCTGACCCACAATAGTGATCAACGGAGATGGCTCTCTTTGTATCAACTGCTCCCGGACAACATGGATATCACGGGACTCCTCCTCTCTAGCTACTCGGGGCTCAACCTCCCTAGGCTGGCTGAATCCTCCAACATCCGACATCCTGATAACAAAGTTTAAGTTTTAATTAATACTCAATACCACTCACGGCACATAGGTTATTAACACATAAGTATATAGCACATAAAGTCTTTTATTATCTTTAATGAATTCCTTAATTCATTCCTTAGAACTCGATAAGAGTTTATCACCACTATGTTTTTTGTCTCCTAAAAGGCTATTACCCTAAGGTTTTTCCCACCTAAGGTTCATAACCTACAACTTTGATACCAACCTGTGACACCCCCAAATCCGGGTATTTTATTCCCACAGAATTTGGTGTTCACTATCCAAATCAATCACATCTAACTTCCCATAAATAAGAAAATAATTGAAATTCATAACTGAAATACCTGTAATACCCCCAAATCCGGGTACTTCATTCCCACAGAATTTGGTGTTCACTATCCAAATCAATCACATCTAACTACCCACAAATAAGAAAATAACTGAAATTCATAACTAAAATACAAATCCTCCCATTAAAGGGTTACAACATCTTAAACCAATAAATCCCAGGTCGTCTAACCTTAAATAAAACATCAATGTGGAAACATAAATAGCATGAGTCTTTTACATAAACATCATTCAAATAAATTAAACAAGTCTTCATCATTTGTTCGCTTTTCCTTTTCCCTTACTAGTAGATGGTTCGTCAACTCTTTTAACTTTAGCTGCAATGTTATTATGCAAGAAAGAACAAACGATTGCCCGGCAAGTATAACAACAATAATAATAGGAATAATAACATGCGTATAATCAATAGATGCTGAACAATGGAATGCTTAACTTTTGAATCGAGATTAGAAACAAGAATCAAAAGAACATCTGAGGGTCACAAGACCACGAACTATATCCTAGGTTATAAAGTATTTCTACTATAAATCTTTAACAGTCGTAAGACTATATGGACCTTACTTCTAGTAGTTAGGGGGATCAACCCTTTGTACCATGTATGTGCACAACATCTTAACGCTAACGCGTAAATATAATCCCATATAAAAGGGTTGTTCATCTCAGTTTGACCTTAGAGTCCGCACCAAATGAAGTTTGGTTTGGATTTACTTCAATAACATTTCTAGAATTTAGAATGCTCATGAACTATGGACTAGTCGAATCAATAAGGGTTCGCTATCAAGGCTCAATAATAAAATGTAAAAGGTATCCAAGAACTATAGACTAAATCTCAAAGGCATATAATCGAATAAACTCTGTATAACTGAAGTATTACATAAATGGAATTGGAATATCATATTTGAAATCATGAACTTGAATGAATTACAGTAAAGAACTTACTCAATATAAAGTAGAGTTAAGCAACTTGCGTAAAAGAAGAGTAGGGTTTAGGGAACTTGCGTAAAAGTAATAAGTTAAGGATAAGATACGTGCACAATAAAGGAGTGAAGTTCAGAAACTTGCCTCGTGCGTAGATTATACGTTTACTATTCACGTTCCTCAATTAATCTTACATAACATTTCAAGTCACGATACCAATTAATTATAACATAATTAGCATCAAGAGTATATTCTCTTTTATCTTAACTTAACTCTAAGTCTGATTATATTAATGACATTTACAACATTAACTCTTAAACACATTATTAAACTTTACAAATAACGAGTTTAAAATACCATCGATTTACTCATTAATCTTGTAAAAACATCATTGACATGTTGTTAATATGATTTAACATCAAAATGTATGATTATTACATTTTCATATTCATTAGATTAGGTTCGAATTACATTTTCTGGACTTATACAATTAAATAAAATTTTCTGGGCAATTCTGTTGGTCGGCGCTATAGCGCAACCAAAAGGCCTAGAAGACGGCGCTGAAGGCGTTGCGGCTCGGTCAAAAGGCCTGCAGCCAGCGCTACGACGCGTAGACAAGCTTACTTAGAGGCACTGCAGCACGACGCACCAGTTGCAGAATCTGAAGTTCGTGAAAAATACAAAAACAGGGCCAATAATCTCCGATTTCTTTGTCTATAGCACGAATTACTCATACCTAAACTACATAATCTTTACAGAAACATTACTAAACATATATGATATAATTAAGACCAACAAAACAACACAAACATTCAAATTTAAACCCATAAATTCCATGTTCATGCTATTTTTCAAAGTTTCATCAAATTTCATGAAATCACAAGTTACAGACTCGTTATAACACCAAATCAGTCCATTTAAGTTTTGTTTTCTTCGTTTTTACATGTATAAACATAATCAATAATCAATTTCCCGATTAATATGCATTTAAAATATAAATTATCATACACTTAAGCCATATTCAAATATGTATTGTTCCTATGTAAGTTTCAGAACTCCAATTAAAAACATAATCTCATGGATTAACTCAATTAAAATAATTTATAAACATCGTATAGTAAATTATACATGCATCTAAACAATTATAAACAACTTCCAAATAGTTTACACATTTAATTCAATTATCAGAGAACTTATAGTATACGTTCATGGAGAAATTTTAAAAATATAATTAAAGCTTGGGATTAAGAAATTACCCATGATTGTTTGTTTAGATTGCTAGTAGATGAAAGAAATTCTTCTCCCAATTCTCAAATCCTCTCAAAATTCTCTGTGTGTTTTCTCTGACTTGCTTAGGAAAATAATACGTATAAACCAACTGATGTTATTAACTGGTGTAACGTGGGTGTCAGTTAAGGCCAATATTGTTGCTTGATTTCGCAATTAATAAAATACGCGCAAGTATACACGGTCCACAAGTAATATAAGATAAGTAAAGTGTCGAACCCACGAGAAATTATGTTAAATAATTACTAAATATCAATCACATGAAAAATTAATCTAATTTAAACAATGACAATATGATTTGTTTTTGTTGTTGATTAAAACTAAATAAAGACAATTTAGAAAACAACGTTTAACAAAACACGGATAAAATTCAAGATAAAAAGATCTAAGATTACAATTTCCCCCAACTCTTCATTTAAATATCATACTCTCTCTTGTTTAGTAAATTAGAACATAAGAATTGTTATCCGAGAAATCACAAGTATATATAAGCCTCTCTTGATGGTCGAATACGTATTTCCTATTGTAGTGTATAGATATATCTTTATTCTACACACTAGCAAGAATCTTATATCAAGAACAATCAATAAGACACATGTCACGTAAAATCCCATTAACCATTCTATCAATTACCAACTTTCACAATAGAAATCATTAAGCAAGGATTCTCAATTGGATACATATGTGATTTAGGTATATGTCTACCCCAAATACAATCAAATTATCAACTCTCGAGAACAATACATAAGACTCACGTCACATAATCTCATACATTATCTATAAAGAGTATCCAACTTTCACATAAATTCATAACTAGGTCTCAACCTATATTCCATTTCTCAATTTCATATAGATTACCAAGGTAATTACAGGCCAAGCAATTAATCCTTAAGCAAAGGTTATGAACTCCAATTCATGTAATGTCTAACTACCATTCAAAGAGAGAGCATTCAATTTAAATTACAAGTTGGGTTCGATTGCAACCTTAGAATGAAAAGTTTAGCTCATGTTCAATCTCAATAACATCATAACCAGATTATAGTACATGGTTTGGATTTACAAAATAAGAATGAAGGACTAAAACATATGAAGATACACCCCTTTTTGATGAGATTCCCGAATTGGTATGGTGTAGTTCCTCTTCTACAGCTCTTGCCTTCCTATTTCGTGCTCCTCTTCTCCTTGAGTTGATGAATTGCAGATAGTAGCTCCTCTTATTCCTTGTTTGCTTTCGTTCAAAAACTAGGGTTTCAATGGTGTATATTAGTATGTCCAATGTTGTCTAATGTTTCAATACCTAGCACAATAACTCCCTGTATGTCTGATAATTCCCTTCTCTCTCCTCATATTCCCGTTCCTGAAAATCCTCCCTTAGTGCACCACTTCTGCAGAACCAGACAAAGCCAGCCGTACCTGCAAAACGACGAGCTCGCCCTGGCGAGAGAAATGGCCTGGGGAGCTCGCCCCGGCGGGAGATCGCCTTGGCGGGAGATCGCCTTGGTGGGAGAATTAGCCTAGGGAGCTCGCCTCGGTGCCAGAAATAGCCTAGGGAGCTCGCCGCGGCGAGGTCCTCTTTCCTGCTGGAATTACTCTTTTGCCCCTGAAAGTGAGAATTACTGCCACGGTCGTCCAAGGCTACTCCCTACACAACAAAAGCATAAAACAAGTAAATAGGCACTAGAAGTACCTAAGGATAGCAAATAATTGGTTTCAAAAGATATCTAATTCGTAGGTATAAAACTCACTCATCAAATACCTCCAAACTTAAGACTTTGCTTGTCCTCAAGCAAAAACAAAGGAAATGAAAAATACACAATGCAACTAATTAAATGAATGCAAATGCATGAGCTATAAGCCTAGAGCAGCCAGGATAAGGAAATCAAGCCTCAACAATCAGAAACAAGTAAGCAGCAACATCTCAACTATATGATTATCAGAAATGAAACACACACCAAATTTCGCCAAATGTTTAACCCTTGTGTGTGTGTGTGGTTAGAATGTCAAAGTACGCAAAGATCACAATTCGATCTAAGAACTACATTGCTCAAAAGAAGATAAAACAATCAATAACCAACTACTAGCATCTCTCATGCTCACTAGCTTCTATTTTTCACACTTTATTTAGCTATATTCTATAACAATTACCGAGTGTATTTTACGCTCCATCTCGATGATAGTTTTATTAACATCAGGATCTGTGCAATGTCTATCTTCATTAGGCTTTTTAATGTCACCCATGTAGCAAACTTTCCACCGATGACTCCCAAACCAGATGGTTTTAGGGCACCAAGTGTAGAAACGCTCCAAAGGGCTTACTTGTTCGAATGACAAAGGCCACAAAGATAAACTAGTCAAGATCTGCTCATATCTGTCTATACTACATTTTTTATTATTACCAGCATTCAGGACAGACATCGAAGCAGTATATAAGCATATCTAAATTTTTTTTTTGGCTATCTGATGAGTGTGTTTTATATACACAAATTATGTGCTTTTGAGCTTGATAATTTGTAAATCCTAAGTCATTTCGGTTAGTTTTATGTGTTTTTATCTTATTGTTATGTAATGTAGTTTTGTATTGGTTTTATACGTTTTTGTATGCTTTTATGTGTTTTATGTTGTTTTGTAGGAATTGAAATAAAAGCTCCTTGGAATCAATACCCATAACTTGCTTTTCGGTACTGTAGCTGCTTGTTTCCCAATTTTACCCATGATCCAATCCGAATCTCTCAAAACTCAAAGAACGAAAGTTGTAGATATTTGTCTTAGCTTTCAAGAACATCTTGAATCATCCAATTTGAAGTTTGTATGAGAGAGTTATGACCATTTTACCATCGGATTTGGCATTAATTTTACACAGTAGTTGCTTCGGGCTCAATTTGAGCCTTTTTCCGGACCGTTTCTCGTCGCGCTCCAGTTATGAAAGTTGTAGAGCTCCTTCTTAGCTTTCCATAGCCTACTTAATCGCCTTAATCCGAGTTCGGACGAAGAAGATATGGACATTTTACTAACAGAGGTCAAAGCTAAGTCGGGCTAGAGGCCTTGGGCACGGGCGCGCGGCGCCTGGCACCAGGCGGCCAACGCACGCGCGCGCGGCGTGGGCATGCTGTGGGCGTGCGGCATGGCCAGGGACTGGGTGCGGGCGCGGCGGGCAGTGTGCGGGCGCACCCGGGCGTGATGAGTGCGATCTTTTGAGCTCCTAGTGCGATTCCAGCTCACTTTTTGACCCAAAATCTGATGTTTGGCTAGGGTTTTTCATGGAGGCACTATATAATATCTTATTGGGGCTTGATATTTGATATCTAGGAATTGGGAGGCCACAAAAACACCAATTAGAGAGCCAAAAGTGCTGCAACACAAGGAAAATTCAGCAAAATCAAAAGAACCAAGAAGGAAAGGAGTGTCAAATGGACATCTTGACATAGGGAGGCTGCACATACATCACCAAGAAGAGCTTGAGGGCTGCAATTCAAAGAGATTTTCAGCAACAAGCCAAGGAGCAAAAGGAAAAAAGAATGCCAAAGGAAGAGGAAAAGCTAGAAATTAACATCAACCAAGCAAGCAACATATGATATCTTCTAAATGGGTTTTATCATCTCTTGCTTTCCTTTGAATTTGTATTTCTATTTCATGATGTACACCATGTGTTTGATGTTTTTCCTAGCTACCATGAACTAGAGCTTATTCTAAGATTTCAATGGAACCCAACACATAGTTTGAATTGATTTCTCTCTCTTTGCTATTAATTACTCATTTGTGAATTTTATATCATAATTTATGCTTCATATATTAATTGCCTAGCTAGTAATTACCGTGGGAACCTATATGAACTTGACGAACGGATTATAGTGTTTAGACCTTGTTATGATATCATGCGAGAGTTAAAGATTGTTGTGGGTAATTAATTGAGATTTAGTGACGTGTGTCTTATTGATTATCCTCAATAATAGGTAACTTGATAGTATTTAGGATAGACCTATACCTAGATACCATGTGCAACCAATGAAGAATCTATTCTTAATGACTTCCTATGTGAAAGTTGGTAATTGAAAGGACGTTTAATGAGATTTAGTGACACGTGTCGTATTTTTGATCTTGAATTGAGTCTCTTGATAGTGTGTAGGATAGACATTTACCTACATGCGGCATTAGGCAGATTCGAATTGGACCATCGACAGAGGCTTATAAGTAGCTTTGATTTCTCGGTTGACATTTCTATGTTGTTAATTAGTTCAAATGAGAGAGTTAGGATATTCAAATGAAGTGTTGGGGGAAATTGCAATCTTATACTTGTTAATATTAGATTTCTTTATATTAATGCTTTTTATATATCTTAATTATTACAAACAACAAAAACTCAAATCATCATTTGTCTAAATAAAATCGAGACGATATATAGTTGGTACTTGGGATACACTAGAACAATTCCATGTGGGTTCGACAACTCTCTTATCACTTTATTACTTGTTGACCGCGTATACTTGCGCGTATTTATCGGTTACGAAATCGACCAACAAGGTTTTGGCGTCGTTGCCGGGGAATTGTCCTTCTAGTGTTTTTCCAATATTAATGACAATCGAATTGGTCTTAATTTAGACTTGTAAATAATTTGCTTATTATTTATTTTGTTTTTTTATTTTGTTTTCAGTTAATGGATGAGCATAATTATCAATGGGATTATGAGGGGACGACGCAACCAAGTTCGTCAAAACTGCTTGAGCAATTGCAAGAACAAGTTGCAACGCTTTCAAGGGCTGTTGACACTCTTAAAGGCCAGTCCACTCAAAATGCCTATAGTCAGAATCAAGCTGACTACTACCCAAACTACTATCAGTCGGGTTGGCATGATTGTCCAAGCTTTCCATGGGACAACAATCAAGATCAAGGCTATGATCCAAATCTCTTATACCATTCAGAATCTATGTACCAACCTCCACCATACTATGAGGATACATCTAATTTGGAGGAGATTCTTCCCATGTACATTGAGCAACTAAATTCATTACGGAACCTCGAGAATCTAATGGCACAAATCGTGGATGCTATCGTTATTCACCCGACAAAGCACCTTACCTTGCATTACACAGATTAAACTCCATAAGAGGAAGGTGAAGAGCAATATATGGTGAATTCGCATAGATATGACGGAGAGGAAAGAATGAAGGAGGAGCTCATGAGTGGGAACATATCTCATATCTATCAAAATGAGGTTAGGTTGGCAAATCTACAGGCTTCAGTGCAGAGCATCATAAACTATGTTGCCAACACTTACATTATTCACCCGCAATGCACCTTACCTAGCGATACTGAGATTGACCCTATGGAGGATGATGAAGAGCAGTGCATGGTGGATGATCAAGGAAATGGCGAGGAGTCGTACGAAGCTATTAGTGAAAATTTTGAGAGTATACATCCTACTGTGGATGTTGATTCTAATGTTGATGAGACAAGGAGCATGAATGGGGATTATGAAAAGGAAATTGAAGATCAAGAAGTCACATTCGAGGTTTTCAAAGCCATCGAACACCCATTGGTTCATGAAGAATATCTTCATGTGGATCTTGACAAAAGTGCAATGATGTATAAAGCGGATGATGAAAGCTTCTTCTTGCCATCGGATGATACAAAGTTTGGGGGTCGCCAATCTGGTGTTGAACCTACTCCAAAAGTGTACCTTTCCCTCAGAGATTGCAGAAGCAGAAGTTAGATAAACAGTTTGCCAAATTCCTGGAGGTCTTCAAGAAGCTACAAATTAACATTCCTTTTACAGAGGCCTTGGAACAGATGCCTAGCTATGCCAAATTTAAGAAAGGAATTCTATCTAGGAAGAAAAGGCTAAATGACTTTGAGACAGTGGCTTTGACAGAGGAATGTAGTGTCGTGCTGCAAAGAAAGCTACCTCCCAAGTTGAAAGATCCAGGCAGCTTCACTATACCGTGTACTATTGGCAGCCTTTCATTCAACAAATGTTTGTGTGACTTGGGTGCTAGTATTAATCTCATGCCATTATCCGTGTATACTCAGTTGGGATTGCCTGCACCAAAGCCTACAAACATTTCTCCTCAGCTTGCCGATAGATCGGTTACATACCCAAGGGGAATTGTTGAAGACATTCTTGTTAAGGTGGATATAAATTCATCTTCCCCCCGGACTGATTTTATCATCTTAGATTTTGAGGAAGATAAAAACATTCCTATTATTCTGGGGAGACCATTTTTAGCCACTGGAAGAAGAACTTTAATCGATGTGCAAAAGGGGAGAACTCACTATGAGGGTTCAAGATCAAGAAGTGACCTTCAATGTATTTAAGGCCATGAAATTCCCTTTGGGATGAGGAAGAATGTTTTCAAGTGGATGTTATCGAGCCAAGCTGGTGAATGACGAGTTTCTGAATGTGTTAAACAATGATCCATTAGAGACTGCACTTCTGGGAGAGTTTGACATAGAAGATCCAGATTTGGTTGAATATCTACAGATTTTGGATACAGTGCCACGGGGAAGCAAGTTTCAAATCCCGTTTGAATCTCTTGAACATGCTGAGAATGCTACAGATCGGTTGAAACCATCCCTTGAGACACCTCCATCACTTGAGCTAAAACCCTTGCCTAACGATCTCAGGTATGCATATTTAGGTGATTCAGCTACTTTACCTGTTATTATTGCATCTGTGCTTAACGAGTTTCAGGAAAGCAAGCTGTTGCAGGTTCTTAGGGAGTACAAATCTGCTATTGGATGGCCCATCGCCGACATCAAGGGAATAAGCCCATCTTACTGTATGCATAAAATCTTGATGGAAGATGATAGTAAGCCCACTGTGGAACATCAGAGGATACTCAACCCAATCATGAAGGAGGTGGTAAAGAAAGAGATTTTGAAGTGGTTAGATGCTGGAATAATTTATGCTATCTCTGACAGTGCGTGGGTGAGCCCAGTTTAGTGTGTACCCAAGAAAGGGGGCATGACAGTTGTTGTAGCCAATGAGAATAATGAATTGATCCCAACAAGAACAGTAACTGGTTGGAGGGTGTGCATGGATTACAAGAGACTTAACAAAGTAACTCGAAAGGATCATTTCCCATTACCCTTCATTGATCAAATGTTGGATAGACTAGCTGGACATGAGTACTATTGCTTGTTGGATGGATATTCGGGATATAATCAGATTGCTATTGCTCCAGAAGATCAAGAAAAGACTACCTTCTGATGAGTGTGTTTTATATACACAAATTAAGTGCTTTTGAGCTTGATAATTTGTAAATCCTAAGTCATTTCGGTTGGTTTTATGTGTTTTTATCTTATTGTCATGTAATGTAGTTTTATATTGGTTTTATATGTTTTTGTATGCTTTTATATGTTTTTCATGTTGTTTTGTAGGAATGGAAATAAAAGCTCCTTGGAATCAATACCCATAACTTGCTTTTCGGTACTGTAGCTGCTTGTTTTCCAATTTCACCCATGATCCAATCCGAATCTCTCAAAACTCAAAGAACGAAAGTTGTAGATATTAATCTCAGCTTTCGGGAGCATCCAGAATCATCTAATTTGAAGTTCGTATGAGAGAGTTATGGCTATTTTACCATCGGATTTGGCATGTATTTTACACAGCAGTTGCGTCGGGCTCAATTTGAGCCTTTCTCCGGACATTTTCTCGTCAATATCCAGTTATGAAAGTTGTAGATCTCTTTCTTATCTTTCCATAGCCTATTTACACGCCTAAATCCAAGTTCGGACGAAGAAGTTATGGCCATTTTACTAACAGAGGTCAAAGCTGAGTCGGGTTACAGGCCACTGGCGCGGGCGCGCGGATTTGGATGCGGGCGCGCGGCGCCTGGCATCAGGCAGCCAGCGCGCGCGCGCGCGGCATGGGCGTGTCGTGGGCGTGTGGCATGGCCAGGGGCTGGGCGTGCGGGCGCGCGCGGCGGGCCGCGTGCGGGCGCGCCCGGGTGTGCTGAGTTTGATTTTTTTGACCTCCTAGTGCGATTCCAGCTCACTTTTGACCCAAAATCTGATGTTTGGCTAGGGTTTTTCATGGAGGCACTATATAATCTCTTTGGGGCTTCATATTTCACATCTAGGAATTGGGAGGCCACACAAACACATCAATTAGAGAGCCAAAAGTGCTGCAACACAAGGAAAATTCAGCAAAATCAAAAGAACCAAGAAGGAAAGGAGTGTCAAATGGACATCTTGGCATAGGGAGGCTGCACATACATCACCACGAAGAGCTTAAGGGATGCAATTCAAAGAGATTTTCAGCAACAAGCCAAGGAGCAAAAGGAGAAAAGAATGCCAAAGGAAGAGGAAAAGCTAGAAATTGACATCAACCAAGCAAGCAACATATGAATATCTTCTAAATGGGTTTTATCATCTCTTGCTTTCCTTTGAATTTGTATTTCTATTTCATGATGTACACCATGTGTTTGATGTTTTGCCTAGCTACCATGAACTAGAGCTTATTCTAAGATTTCAATGGAACCCAACACATAGTTTGAATTGATTTCTCTCTCTTTGCTATTAATTACTCATTTGTGAATTGTATGTCATAATTTATGCTTCATATATTAATTGCCTAGCTAGTAATTACCGTGGGAACCTATATGAACTTGACGAAACGGATTATAGTGTTTAGACCTTGTTATGATATCATGCGAAAGTTAAAGATTGTTGTAGGTTGTTAATTGAGATTAAGTGACGTGTGTCTTGTTGATTATCCTCAATGATAGGTAACTTGATAGTATTTAGGATAGATATATACCTAGATACCGTGTGCAACCAATGGAGAATCTATTCTTAATGACTTCCTATGTGAAAGTTGGTAATTGAAGGGACGGTAAATGAGATTTAGTGACACGTGTCTTGTTATTGTTCTTGAAATTGGTCTCTTGATAGTGTGTAGGATAGACATATACCTACATGCCGCATTAGGAAGATTCGAATTTGACCATCGACAGAGGCTTATAAGTAGCTTTGATTTCTCGGTTGGCAATTCTATGTTGTTAATTAATTCAAATGAGAGAGTTAGGATATTCAAATGAAGTGTTGGGGGAAATTGCAATCTTAGACTTGTTAATATTAGATTTAATTATCTTTTACTTGATTATTATTATCTTATTCACTACCAACAACAAAAATATCAAATCATCATTTGTCTAATTAAAATCAAGACGATATATAGTTGGTACTTGGGATACACTAGAACAATTCTCTGTGGGTTCGACAACTCTCTTATCATTATATTACTTGTTGACCGCGTATACTTGCGCGTATTTTTCGGTTGCGAAATCGACCAACACCTTCACATGCCCATTTGGTACTTTTGCTTTTAGAAGGGTCTCATTCGGATTGTGTAATGCACCGGGCACTTTTCAAAGGTGCATAATGGCTATTTTCTCAGATTTGGTAGAAGGCAATGTTGAAGTTTTCATGGATGACTTCTCAGTGTTTGGTGATTCATTTGACAACTGCTTGGAAAATCTAGTTCTAATACTGAAGAGATGTGTGGAAACTAATCTAGTGCTCAACTGGGAAAAATGTCACTTCATGGTGCAAGAGGGGATAATACTTGGGCATAAAGTGTCATCAAAGGGTCTTGAGGTGGATAGAGCAAAACTTGAAACAATTGAAAATTTACCTCCACCAACCTCAGTGAAGGGCATTCGTAGTTTTCTGGGACATGCGGGGTTTTACCGAAGATTCATTAAGGATTTTTCTAAGATCACAAAGCCTTTATGCAGTCTACTAGAGAAAGATGTGCCATTCAAGTTTGATGAAGAGTGCTTGATCGCTTTTGAACTTTTAAAGAAGAAATTAACCACTGCACCAGTGATCATTGCTCCGGATTGGTCAAAACCCTTCGAATTGATGTGTGATGCCAGTGATTATGCAGTTGGGGCTGTTTTGGGACAGCGCAAGGAGAAGGTTTTTCATGCTATTTACTACGCCAGCAAAACTTTAACTGATGCACAGCTCAATTACACCACTACCGAGAAGGAGTTGCTTGCAGTAGTTTATGCATTTGACAAGTTTCGATCTTACTTGATTGGAACAAGGGTGGTTGTATTCACGGATCATTCAGCTATTCGGTATCTCATTGCAAAGAAAGATGCTAAACCGAGATTGATTCGATGGATCTTATTGCGCAGGAGTTTGACTTGGAGATTCGGGATAGAAAGGGAACTGATAACCAAGTAGCCGACCATCTATCTAGATTGGAGAATCCGGGTCTTGATAAGGAAGATAAAGTTCTAATAAATGAAACTTTCCCGGATGAACAGCTGTTTGTGGTTCAAGGCGAAATACCTTGGTATGCTGATTTTGCGAACTACTTGGTTAGTAACACACTCCCACCGGACTTGTCGTGGCAACAAAAGAAAAAGTTTCTTCATGACGTTAAAAGGTATATGTGGGATGAGCCATATTTGTTCAAACATTGTGTGGACCAAATGATTCGAAGGTGTGTTCCACAAAGCGAGGTTGAGAGCATTCTTCATCACTGTCATGATTCGTTATATGGAGGACACTACGGAGGTGAGAAAACAGCCACTAAGGTGTTGCAAGCAGGGTTCTTTTGGCCAACACTGTTTAAAGATGCGCATCTGTTTGTTCTAAGATGCGATAGATGTCAACGGATGGGGAACATCTCTAAAAGGCATGAAATGCCTTTAAACATGATCCTTGAGATCGAAGTCTTTGACCTTTGGGGTATAGACTTCATGGGGCCATTCCCACCCTCTTTCAACAATCTATACATTCTCTTGGCAGTAGATTATGTATCTAAATGGGTGGAGGCAGCTGCATTGCCCACTAATGATTCCAAGGTAGTGCTAAAATTCCTTCAAAAGAATATCTTCACAAGATTCGGTACTCCCAAGGCTATTATCAGTGATGAAGGGAGTCACTTCTGCAATAAGCACTTTGCTGCCCTCTTGGGAAAATATGGGGTCACTCATAGAATTGCTACTGCTTATCACCCCCAGACCAATGGACAAGCGGAGGTTTCCAACAGAGAAGTGAAGAAAATTCTGGAAAAGATCGTCAATCCCACAAGAAAAGATTGGTCAACAAAGCTGGATGATGCACTGTGGGCGTACAGAACGGCTTTTAAAACACCCATTGGTATGTCACCATACCAGCTTGTCTATGGCAAGGCATGCCATCTCCCGGTTGAACTTGAACATAAGGCGTTCTGGGCCATTAGAAAGTTGAATTTTAATCTCACAGCTGCAGGCGAGAAAAGGCTTCTTCAGCTCAATGAACTTGATGAGTTCCGACTGTAAGCTTATGAAAATTCAAAATTGTACAAAGAGAAGGTAAAAAGGTGGCATGATAAGAAGATTGTTGACAGAAAATTCGAGCCTGGCCAAGCGGTATTGCTATACAACTCTAAATTGAGGCTTTTTCCCGGAAAGCTCAAATCACGTTGGTTGGGTCCTTTCATTGTCAAGCATGCATTTCCGCACGGAGCTGTTGAAGTCTATGGTGATAATCCGGAGGAAACGTTCAAAGTCAACGGGCAGCGTCTTAAGCACTACTGGGGTGGCGGCTTCGCTTGCCAGAAGACCTCGATCATTTTAGCCGATTAGCCTTGAATGGATGTGAAGTCGGGCCGAGGACTTTAAACCACGCGCTGGATGGGAGGCAACCCATTATCCTTATTCGTATCCTTTACATTTTGTTGTTACATTTCAGTTTGCTAAGTGTGTATTCTTATGTTTCTTAATTTTCCATTTTTGCATTTTGGTTAGAAAAGCTATGCTCTCATTGTGCTCTCATTTTGCTTTAAATGTTGAATTTTTGGGCAGGCTATTCAAAATATGTGTGCATTGTTGCTTAAAACAGGTTGGAAGAGTTAAGTTTGGAATTGGATCAGATTTACAAGAGTGCAATTTTGTGGGTGCAGTAGGGTCTATCGCCCCGGCGACATTTCACAAGCCAATTGTATCGCCCCCGCGACGCAGTCGCCCCGACGACGTTTTAGACTCAAATTTCCTCGCCCCAGCGACAACGTCGCCCCGGCGGTAAAAGTAAGGTGTATTCTATCGCCCCGGCGACAGACACGGAATCCAGTTTTTAAAAACCCCCATTTCTGCTGATCGCTGTTTCCATTTCATTCCCAATTCCTTCAGCCCCAAACTCGAAATTCCTCTCAATCCATTCGAACACATGCTACACTAACCCACAACCAATTTCAACCCATTATAGTCGGATTTCGCACCTCCCACACCAAGCTTCAACCGCAAATTTGGGGTTTTTATTATCAAAAAGGAATCTCCAAGCTAGGGTTCATCCGCTGCGAATCTCCTTACTTTAATTGATCAAGGTACGTCATTGTTGGTCTTTGACAGTACATTTAGAGTAATCAGTAAGAGTGATTTTGATAGACTTGGATATGCAGTGGAATTTTCATTGTGGGATTACTTTCTTGGTTTTCAACTTAATTGCTTTGTGATCACATGATTGGGATAAGCGTGCTACATTAAGAAATTGCATGTGGGTGTTGGTACTGTGATTGGAATATTTTTCGTATACACTGTTACTGTGGGATATTCAATTTTGATCGTCTCTGCGTTGGTTATACTATCGATCTGCTAGACGGTGTGAATTGGGACTTGGTGTGCTGCATGCTTGTTATTGGTTCTGCATTCTGAATTGGGGGAGTCAGTGATTATTATTGCTCTAACTGCTGGATTAGCCATATTAGAGCGTTCTATCTCTGCACTGAGTACACTGTGAACTGAGCTACACTTTAAATCTGATATTGACGGCATTATTCACTTGTTGGACCGATTGAGTTGGTGTTGGCTCAGTCGGGTATTGGTAACTTGGTATACATATATTGCTGAAATTGGTCTGTTGCAGTGTATTTGAGAGTTGGTTGGAATCAAGTTTTGGGAAAGATTTTTGTGGTTCTTTGTGCCAATTGCTAATCAATCATGCCGCCAAAAAGGTTCAGGGGTGAGGGTTCCTCAGCACCACAGGCACGGGCTTATGATCACAGTAAGTTTGTCAGTGCTGAGGCCGCTGAACGATTTGACACTTTCATAGTGGGTAAGGCTCTGACGCCCGTGCGTGGCCTGCGACCTAGTTGGAGAGTGGATGGAGAGATGGGCGATCAGATTACTGAGAGAGAATGGGACACTTTCATTGAGCAGCCCGAGGCAGCGGTGGTAGCCATTGTCCAGGAGTTTTATGCTAATGCAAAGGACACGCCACCATATACTGTGACTGTACGGGGCAGGACCATACCATTCAGCGCCCAGGCTATTAACGACTACTATGCATTAGACGCTCCTACAGTGTGCCAGTATACTGAGTTCCTGCGATCCTCACCCGACTACGACAGAATTCTAGCCGACCTGTGCAGGCCGGGCACCACTTGGGTTGCTAAGGGCAACAGAGGGGGTACATTTTTTCATAGCAAGGAGTTAAGCTTGTATGGTAAGATTTGGTATGCTTTTCTCTGCGCTAAGCTGATGCCCACAGTTCATGTTAGCGATGTTACAAAGGACAGGGGTGCCCTATTGTATTCTATAGTCATGGACTACGCGATCGACGTGGGTCGCATCATTGAGGGTAACATCCGCAGGATCCTGAGGAGTAATGTGCATGGCGGGTTACCACACCCATCTCTTATCTGCAGATTGTGCCGGGCTGCATGCGTTCAGTGGACCGAGGATGAGATTGTTCAGCAGCCACTGCTGGTCTTGGACCATCGGCTGATCTCCAGATACTCAGTTTGGGACCAGGCAGAGTCGCACCCGAGGGGTCGAGGATTTATTATTCAGCCCCAGGCAGACCCAGTGGATGCCCCTGCTTCACCTACAGATTCCAGCTCTCAATCGAGATCTCGTGTCAGCAGTCAACTCAGAGATATGCAAATGCTGCTGGTACAACAGAACCAACGACTTGCAGAGAGGCAGGAGCACATATTCAACTACACCACGAGCTTCAATGTAGTGCTGGCTGAACAGTTAGCGAGGCTGAATCCTAGAGGACCACCTATCCCATTCCCCATACCCCAGCCACTTCCCCCCTATCCACCATCTGATGCTGAGGTTGAGGATATCAACCAACCATGATCAGGGGAGTCCTCAGTTTTACATTTTGCACTCTTTAGACAATGAGGACATTGTCCATTTTAAGTTTGGGGGTGGTTTTGCTATTGGTTTTGCTTTTTTTGCTATTTAGTAGTCGTTCCTTGTACTTTAGTTGGTTTCAGTTGGTTTAATGCTTTAGCATGGTAGTTATAGTTAGTAGGCAGGTTTTCAAGTTTAAAGACAGTTTTTGAAGAATGGTTTTTATTGAAAATAATCATGTGAAATATCATCAAAATGACTTTTCTTGCTATGAATGCTTATTTCTATTAATGTCATTTGTTGATGATCATTGAACATATTCATAATCTATTTTTCCTTTTGATTTTTGGTTTCTCAGCATTATGTAGATCTGCATTTAGAAACCTATGAGCAGTGTATTTAAGGAAAGCCGATGATGACTTGGTAATCACTGTTTTAATGTCTTATGCACCTTGGATCTGAATTGCTATATTAGAAATGCTAACTCGTGCCTATTTCTCTTGAATTTTTAACCCTTGGAGTTCCTAATGCACATGGTATTGTTGTGATTACGTTAGATTTTATATTCAACTCGTTGAAACTGTTGCTCATTAAAAGATAGGATAGTTTCTAAAAAACAAAAAAAAAAAAAAATTTCTTATTTACTGCTTCGATGTCTGTCTTGAACGCCTGCAGTTATAATTGAAAATGAAATATAGACAGATATGAGCAAATCTTGACTAGTTTGTCTTTGTGGCCTTTGTCATTCGAAGAAGTAAGCCCGTTGGAGCGTTTCTACGCTTGATGCCCTAAAACCATCTGGTTTGGGAGTCGTCGGTGGAAAGTTTGCTATATGGGTGACATTGAAACGCCTAATGAAGATAGACATTGCACAGGTCTAGATGTTAATAAAATATCATCGAGATGGAGCGTAAAATGCACTCGGTGATAGTTATAGAATCTAGCTAAATGGTATGTGAAAATAGAGGCTAGTGAGCATGATAGCTGCTAGCAGCTTGGCTATTTACTATTTTATCTTCTTTTGAGCAATGTAGTTCTTGGATTGAATTGTAATCAGTGCGTGCTCTAACAGTCCTACCACACACACACACTTAAGGGTTAAACATTTGGCGAAATTGTTGTGAGTTTCATTTCTGATAATCATTTGGTTAGGAGGTTGTTGTGTACTTGTTTTTAAATGTTGAGGCAGAATGTCCTTATCCTGACTGCTCTAGCGTAGAACTCTTGCATTTGCATTCAAATACTTGTGGCATTGTGTGTTTTTCATTTCCTTTGTTTTGCTTGAGGACAAGCAAAGTCTTAAGTTTGGGGGTATTTGATGAGTGGGTTTTATACCTACGAATTAGATATTTTCTAGGCCCAATTCTCGGCTATCTTTAAGCATTTATAGCACCATTTCACTAGTTATTTCATTATTGTACAGGAAGCGACACTAAGTAGAAAATTGTGGCATTGTGGAACTTTTGGAGGAAAATGTCAAGTACCAGCAGTAAGCTCCATCGCCGGGGCGACAACCCTAGGCTTACTTTCAGCGCCGGGGCGACACCATCGCCGGGGCGGCACTTCGCAATGTATTTTTGTCGCCGGGGCGACAGGTCGGGACAAGAGATATGGCTGGCGTTTGTCACATCTGCTGGTAGTGGAGTTTCAGTGGAGCAAATTCGGGAGGATAATGGAAAGGGAAGGAGAGAGAGTAATGAGATTAGTAGCCATCCAGGGAGTGGAGATTGAATTATTGAAGCTTTGCTACACAATTTGGAGGCTAGGGTTTGAGAGAAAAAGAAGAAGAACAAAGGAACAAAGGTAGTAATCATCTGAATTTCATCAACTCAAGGAGGCTAGGAGCAAGAAATTGTTAGGTTTGTACATAGCGCGAATATGCAATCAAATTACATAAATAGTGCGGAAGCGCGATAAAATCAGATTTTAAAATTTTATACAACCCCTCACCATGATCTTTCTTTATGCACAATTATTAATTAAACGAAAGAGATGGAGAATAAGAATTATACCCTTGTAGAATTCTAGCTTCCTCAGGTACAAGTTCACCTCCAATTCCTTCGCGTTCTCCTTGAATTCCACCGATTAAATTCCTTCGTTTGATCAACGTTAGCCACCCAAGTGTTTGGCCTCTAGAGGTGATCCACCAAGGAATAATACTTGTTCAAGAAGATGGGTGTTGGCAAAACCCTAGTTTCTATCTCTATAGAAATTGTAAGTACTCTCTACAATTCTTATGCAAGAGTGTGTAACCCTAATCTATGATAAGACTTCTCTTATTTATAGATGTAGGAAAACCCTTCCCTAAACTATTTAGGATTAGGGTTTCTATTCTAATTAAACTCCTTTAATTAAATTAAACTCCTAATCCAATTAGGAATTCATGTGAGAGTACTTCTATTAATTAATTCCCAATCCCTATTAGGAATTAAATAATAGTAATAGTAATAATAATAATAAGACTCCTCTTATTAATTTATATTTAATATTTCTAAATATTAAATAATAAATATTAAGCTATTTAATTTATTCTATCTCCATAGACTAAATTAAATACACTTAACTTATTATTACAATTATGCCATTTACTTCTTAAATAAATATTTTTCTTTTGCGGTGTGACCCTTTAGGTTCTCCATATTAAACCGGTTGTGAATAAATCAATTAGAACAATTCTAATCTTATTTAAATAAATAAATTAAACTATTTAATTCATTTAAATAAATAATATGTATTCTACAATAAGGGTAAGCCCCCTTAGCGATCAACGACTTTCCAGATAATATAGATTTCAACATTAATCATAAAAGAACCTTTCAGTGCATAGTTACCGTACAATTCAATCCTTCTACCATACAATGTCCCAATTAAATATAAGACATGAAATTACTGTCAAGTCTTATTTTATTTAATTATATGTATTTCGATTCTCAAATGCACAACTCTAATTAATGCAAATTAGAAACTCCTTTCTAATTTCATTCTGCTTTGGCCAAAGACTTCTGAGTCGTCATTTATCGAATCACATAGGACATTCTCTCCTTTTACTAGAAGTGGTAGATTCTTTATTGATCATTCACCTATCTCCATATATAACTTATTATACCCAATCAAACCCTTTGATATACCCTAAAGGTCTTAAGGGACATGTCAAAGTATAACTCATCATACACAAGATACTATGATGATCTCAAGTCCAAGGATCACTTGTACTACTATCACTAGAGGAATTCCTATTGACAGGCGAGTAAAACTCCATTAGGTATTCCTTAGCGAGCCATGTTCAGTGAACTTATTCTCTAATAAGCACCTACATACTTGCTTTAGTGTCTCCACACAAATGATTATGAGATCAATCATCCTCTTCATAAGAGCAAGCAACGTATGTACTAATCTATCCGGATTCACTAATCCCCTTTTTAGTAATCCAACGATTAGGAACAATTTTAGTTTGTGAGCTATCTAGAATTTAGATCTCATTAGCATGATCACCATCATGATTCTAAAAGCATTGCTCAAAACTATGGGTTTATCACATTTAATATAACAGCACTATGTAGATAATGTAAAATCCCTTTTAACAACCGAATAAGATTACAAAGTATATGCTACATCATATCAAATATGATTGACTTGTGTGCATACTACTTTCAGAAATAGGAAGCAAGAGCAACTCAAGAAGATCTACACCACACCAATTCGGGATTCTCATCACAAAGGGGGTGTTTCTTCATATGTTGTAGTTCTTATTTCTTATTTTGTTATTCCAAACCATGTACTATAATCAGATTATGATGTTGTTGAAATTGAATATGAGTTAAACTCTTCATTCTAAGATTGCAATGGAACCCAACTTGTAGTTTAAATTGAATGCTCTCTCTTTGATTGGTAGTTAGTCATTACATGAATTGGAGTTCATAACCTTTGCTTAAGGATTAATTGCTTGGCCCGTAATTACCTTGGTAACTTATATGGAATTGAGAGAGTAAGTGTAAGTTGAGACCTAGTTATGAACTCATGTGAAAGTTAGATATTCTTTATGGATAATGTATGAGATTATGTGACGTGAGTCTTATGTATTACTCTTGAGGATTGATAATTTGATTGTATTTAGGATAGACATATACCTAAATACCACATGTATCCATTTGAGAATCATGCTTAATGATTTCTATTGTGAAAGTTGGTAATTGATAGCATGGTTAATGGGATTTTACGTGACATGTGTCTTATTAATTGTTCTTGATATGAGATTCTTGCTAGTGTATAGAATAGAAATATATCTACACACCACAATAGGAAATACGTATTCGACCATCGAGAGAGGCTTATATATACTTGTGATTTCTTGGATAGCAATTCTTATGTTCTAATTTACCAAACAAGAGAGAGTATGACGTTTAAATGAAGAGTTGGGGGATATTGTAATCTTAGACCTTTTTTATCTTGAACTTTATCCGTGTTAGTAAAACCTTGTTTTCTAAATTGCCCTTATTTTAGTTTTAATCAACAACAAACACAAACCATATTGTCATTGTTTAAATTGGATTGATTTTACATGCGATTGATATTTGGTAATTATTTAACATAATTCCTCGTGGGTTCGACACTTTACTTATCTTATATTACTTGTGGACCGCGTATACTTGCGCGTGTTTTATTGATTGCGAAATCGGACAACATACACTACTGTCCATTTCCTTAGAAATATCTGCATTATTTAAGTCCGGGGGAGAACATGAGTGGGCTGCCCCCTTTTGCAATTCAGGCTCCTGTAAGGTTTGTTTTCCACTTCTAAGTGTTACTGCTTCACATTCCTTTTTCCCATCTCTCCTTGGATTAGTTTTTGTGTTACGAGGAAGAGATCACTGGGTCTATTTGACATAGAACTAGCCATTTGCCCAATTTGATTTTCCAAAGCTTTGAGTGCTGCTGCTTGGTTCTTTATCATCACATCCTGGTTAGCTATGTGTTTCAATATCAACTCTTCAAAATCTGAATTTCTCTCTGGTTGTGAAGTTTGAGCTGCATGATGTTGTGGCTGATTTTGGAACCCTGGTGGCTGGTGTGGTGTTGGAGCTTGTTGAAAATTTTGATTGTTGCTCCATGAAAAGTTAGGATGGTTCCTATTTCCAGCATTGTAAGTGTTTTGGTAATGATTTGGTAATCTCTGGAAGCTACTTACAAACTGAACTGCCTCGTGATTAATGGGGCATTAGTCGGTGGCATGTGTTCCTGTACATAACTCACCAACAAGAGCTACCTGCTGCACTTCTGAATAAGTCAAGGAATCAAGTTTCTTTGACATCGCTGCCATCTGAGCTGCTAAGGATGTGATGACATCCACCTCTAATACTCCGGCTACCTTTGGTTGACTCATTCTAGAAGTTGGCCATTGGTAGTTATTTGCAGCCATGACCTCTAATAAATCAAGTGCTTCACCATAATTCTTAGCCATGAAAGATCCTCCCGCAGCTGCATCTATGCAAGACCGATTATGAGATCCCAATCCATTCTAAAAGGTATTCAATTGCATCCATGGGAGGAATCCATGATGTGGGCATCTTCGAAGCAAGTCTTTAAATCTCTCACATGCCTCATACAATGACTCTCCATGATGTTGTTCAAAGGTTGCAATTTCGTTTCTCAATCTAGCAGACTTTGTAGGAGGGAAGAACTTTGCCAAAAATTTATGTGCTAAGTCTGACCATGTAGTGATGGATCATGGTGGCAATGAGTGAAGCCAACTCTTAGCTTTGTCTCTCAAAGTGAACGGAAAAAGTCTAAGTCTCAAAGCATCATTTGTCACTCCATTAAATTTGAAAGTATCACATATCTCAATAAAGCTCAACAAATGCTCATTAGGGTTGTCATTAGCAAAACCCCCAAACTGTAACGAATTTTGCACCATTTGTATTGTTCCCGGTTTAATTTCAAAGGCATTTGCAGTTATTGCCGGCCTTGTGATACTAGACTATAAATCACTTATCTGCGGCGTTACATAGTCTCTCAATGCTTTTTGTTCCTCTGCCGCCATAGTTTCTTGATTGTTAGAACCCCTGATTCTTTCTCTTCTTAGTCTTCGGGTATTTCTCTCGATCTCGAGATCGTAAGGAAATAACTCAAGACTTTGTGATTGACGCATACAAATCAAGAGTACCTACACAATCAAGTGAAAAATTAAATGCAAGTCTAAATTAAGATCAATTAGACTATAATCAATATTGGTAAAATTATTGTAAAATAATTCCCCGGCAACGACGCCAAAAACTTGTTGCTTGATTTCGCAATCAATAAAATATGCACAAGTATACGCGGTTCACAAGTAATATAAGATAAGTAAAGTGTCGAACCCACGAGGAATTATGTTAAATAATTCCCAAATATCAATCGCATGAAAAATTAATCTAATTTAAACAATGATAATATGATTTGTTTTTTTGTTGATTAAAACTAAATAAAGACAATTTAAAAAACAACGTTTAACAAAACACAGATAAAATTCAAGATAAAAAGATCTAAGATTACAATTTCCCCCAACTCTTCATTTAAACATCATACTCTCTCTTGTTTAGTAAATTAGAACATAAGAATTGTTATCCAAGAAATCACAATATATATAAGCCTCTCTCGATGGTCGAATACGTATTTCCTATTGTGGTGTATAGATATATCTCTATTCTACACACTAGCAAGAATCTCATATCAAGAACAATCAATAAGACACATGTCACATAAAATCCTATTAACCATTCTATCAATTACCAACTTTCACAATAGAAATCATTAAGCAAGGATTCTCAATTGGATACATGAGTTATTTAGGTATATGTCTATCCCAAATACAATCAAATTATCAACTCTCGAGAATAATACATAAGACTCACGTCACATAATCTCATACATTATCCATGAAGAGTATCCAACTTTCACATGAATTCATAACTAGGTCTCAACCTATATTCCATTTCTCAATTTCATATAGATTACCAAGGTAATTACGGGTCAAGCAATTAATCCTTAAGCAAAGGTTATGTACTCCAATTCATGTAATGTCTAACTACCATTCAAAGAGAGAGCATTCAATTTAAATTACAAGTTGGGTTCCATTGCAACCTTATAATGAAAAGTTTAGCTCATGTTCAATCTCAATAACATCATAATCAGATTATAGTACATGGTTTGGATTTACAAAATAAGAATGAAGAACTAAAACATATGAAGATACACCCCTTTTTGATGAGATTCCCGAATTGGTATGGTGTAGTTCCTCTTCTACAGCTTTTGCCTTCCTATTTCGTGCTCCTCTCCTCCTTGAGTTGATGAATTGCAGATAGTAGCTCCCCTTATTCCTTGTTTGCTTCCGTTCAAAAACTAGGGTTTCAATGGTGTATATTGGTATGACCAGTGTTGTCTAATGTTTCAATACCTAGCACAATAACTCCCTGTATGCCTGATAATTCCCTTCTCTCTCCTCATATTCCCGTTCCTGAAAATCCTCCCTTAGTGCGCCACTTCTGCAGAACAAGACAAAGCCAGCTGCACTTGCAAAACGACGAGCTCGCCCCGGCGAAAGAAATGGCCTAGGGAGCTCGCCCCGGCGGGAGCTCGCCTCGGCGCCAGAAATGGCCTAGGGAGCTCGCCGCGGCGAGGTCCTCTTTCCTACTGGAATTACTCTTTTGCCCCTAAAAGTGCGAATTACTGCCACGGTCGTGAAAGTAGTATGCACACAAGCCAATCATATTTGATATGATGTAGCATATACTTTGTAATCTTATTCGGTTGTTAAAGGCATTTTACATTATTTACATGGTGCTGTAATATTAAATGTGATAAACCCATATTTTTGAGCAATGCTTTTAGAATCATGATGGGGATCATGTTAATGAGATCTAAATTCTAGATAGCTCACAAACTAAAATCGTTCCTAATCGTTGGATTACTAAAAAGGGGATTAGTGAATCCGGATAGATTAGTACATACGTTGCTTGCTCTTACGAAGAGGATGATTGATCTCATAATCATTTGTGTGGGGATACTAAAGCAAGTATGTAGGTGCTTATTAGAGAATAAGTTCATTGAACGTGGCATGCTAAGGAATACCTAATGGAGTTTTACTCGCCTGTCAATAGGAATTCCTCTAGTGATAGTAGTACAAGTGATCCTTGGACTTGAGATCATCATAGTATCTTATGTATGATGAGTTATACTTTGACATGTCCCTTAAGACCTTTAGGGTATATCAAAGGGTATGATTGGGCATAATAAGTTATGCCTGGAGATAGATGAATGATCAACAAAGAATCTACCACTTCTAGTAAAAGGAGAGAATGTCTTGTGTGATTCGATAAATGACGACTCAGAAGTCTTTGGCCGAAGTAGAATGAAATTAGAAAGGAGTTTCTAATTTGCATTATTTAGAGTTGTGCATTTGAGAATCGAAATACATATAATTAAATAAAATAAGACTTGACAGTAATTTCATGTCTTATATTTAATTGGGACATTGTATGGTAGAAGGATTGAATTGTACGGTAACTATTCACTGAAAGGTTCTTTTGTGATTAATGTTGAAATCTATATTATCTAGAAAGTCGTTGATCGCTAAGGAGGCTTACCCTTATTGTAGAATAAATATTATTTATTTAAATGAATTAAATAGTTTAATTTATTTATTTAAATAAGATTAGAATTGTTCTAATTGATTTATTCACAACCGGTTTAATATGGAGAACCAAAAAGAAAATATTTATTTAACAAGTAAATGGCATAATTGTAATAATAAGTTAAGTATATTTAATTTAGTCTATGGAGATAGAATAAATTAAATAGCTTAATATTTATTATTTAATATTTTGAAAATATTAAATATAAATTAATAAGAGTAGTCTTATTATTATTATTACTATTACTATTATTTAATTCCTAATAGGGATTGAGAATTAATTAATAGAAGTACTCTCTCATAAATTCCTAATTGGATTAAGAGTTTAATTAATTAAAGGAGTTTAATTAAAATAAAAACCCTAATCCTAAATAGTTTAGGAGGGTTCCGTATATCTATATATAAGAAGAGTCTTATCATGATTTAGGGTTAGACAGTTACACACTCTTCCATAAGAATTGGAAAGAGAGAGAGTACTTGTAATTTCTATAGAGATAGAAACTAGGGTTTTGCCAACACCCATATTCTTGAACAACTATTATTCCTTGGTGGATCAGCTCTAGAGTCCAAACACTTGGGTGGCTAACGTTGATCAAAGGAAGGAGTTTAGTCGGTGGAATTCAAGGAGAAAGCGAAGGAATTGGAGGTGAACTTGTACCCGAGGAAGCACGGTTCTACGAGGGTATAATTTTTATCTCTATCTCTTTCGTTTATATTGATAATTGAGCACAAGGATGATCATGGTAATGGTTTGTATGAAAAATTTTAAAATTCGTTTTATTGCGCTTCCGCACTATTTATGTAATTTGATTGAATGTTCGCGCTATATACAAACCTAATAGGTCGTCCAAGGCTGCTCCCTACACAACAAAAGCATAAAACAAGTAAATAGGCACTAGAAGTACCTAAGGATAGCAAAGAATTGGGTTCAAAAGATATCTAATTCGTAGGTATAAAACCCACTCATCAAATATGCACTTAACTGCTCCCATGTTCTTAAGGCCATGTTTGGTTGTCCCTATAAGCTCTCTTTTTAGTTTATTTTAATTAACTTACTTATTATATAGTCTATTGTCACACTTTAATAAATCAAACCTTATAATTTAATTACAATTAAATAAAACCACTACTATACATTAAATCAAATCATCACATAATTAAAATTCTCATTAATTTAATTATGACAAATCAATAAATCTCTAATTAATTATTAAATTAATTAGAACAACATCACAATTAATAAACAACTCATTTAATTTAATTATCTCAATTAAATTCACACTTTGCATTATAAAATTATTTCACATTAATATAATCAATGTAACGCATTTAATTAAATTAATCTATAACAATTTTATCAAATATCTATTTAACTCAATAAATAAATGAACACATATATTTATTTAATTCAATAAATATTTAAAAAACAAATATAAAATTCTCGTTTGTTACAGGAATATGAGTGAATATGTGTTATGTAAATTAAATAAGTTAGTTAATTTATTTAATTTAAGTGACTAAGAAATGGAAAGAAAAGCTATGTAACATATTTATAAATATTATAAATATGAGGAGTTAATAAACTTAAGTGTTATATTAATAGTCCAACTAATAAATAAATACTAGTGGACTAGTCCAATTGGTTAAATAACCAAGCTCACTCATTTAATTGATGGACTTCGATAATTAATATGTAAACTTACTAACTTAGCCCAATTCGAATGTTTACCAAAAGATTTAATAAACTAGTAGCCCAAGTGATAGTCTAATAATGCTTGAATACTAGTGGCCCAAATAATTTTAAATGAAAGTTCAATTAATAGCCTTTTTGGTGTAGACTTTCTAGTAAGTTAATTATTCTAATAATGAATGATATAAAAAAAGAAAGTTTGGTAGCCTAATGTTATAAATTAGGTATTGGAATTAAATAACCTAAAGGGTTATTTTTATTTAGTGGTCTTAGTATTTTAATTATACACTAGTAACCTAATCTAAGAGATTTATTTTATTATCTCAATGTATTAAATTATTTTGTATGAATATGTAAGTAAATGAATATGAATATTATGTGATTGTTTATATTTGTTTATTATATAATAAACAAATAAAAGGAATCTAGAGTAACCTAATTATATATTAGGTATGAAATTAAATAACCTAAAGGGTTATGGTATGGGAGAATAATAGTATTTAAAATAAATACCAACCCTAAGAGATTTATTTTATATATCTCAACTAATTAATTTTATAACCTAATTAAAGTAAGACTAATTGGGTTAAGAAATTAAATGTACATGAGTAAGGATTTAAATTACAAATGAGTGGACTAGATACCCTAATTAAATACATAGGGTAATATAAAATTAATGTATTGGACCTCTGTTATTTTCATAGCCCAAATGAATTAATTAGAGAGCCCAAACACTTAAATGAATGCCCCAAATTTAGCCCAACTTGGGAGGGACATTTAAGTCATTTGACTAAGAAAATTTGGCAATTAAAATAAATCACAAATTGGGCAAACGGAGGGGGTAGTACACAGATGGAAAAGGAGGGAGTAATTGGTATGTGCTATAATCATTACATTGTCATAGTTACTTACACACACAAGCTTAGGTGTCACTCTTTTATTTGGCCACCATATTCTTATCCAAGATTGCAAGTATAAAGAGATAAGATAATGAGAGAATATGGAAGATATTGGGAGATTATGTATAGATATAGGTATTATGTGTATACAATTTCTCCAATTTTAGTTAATCTTCTTTTTTGGGAAAACAAAAGTACATTTCACATTTTATTTCTTATTCTCCAAAAAGCTTGAAAGATAAATAGAAAGGAGAGAGAGGTAATCCGTGAGTTATAGGAGAGGAAGAGAGAGAGAGTTTTGTAAAGCTCCATAGCCATTTTGGGAAGAAGAAGAAGAAAGATCACACATAAAAGGTATAATATATAACTATATATAAACTAGCTTATTCCTTCTATTTAATTTATTTTGATGAAATAAAGATCTAATATCTCAAACTTAAAAACCCTTGATCTACATGTTAATAAGTATTTTATGTTTAGATCTAACCCTTTTGAATGTCAAAAGTTGGATCAAAGAAAGAAAAGTAAAACTAGTTTCTAAAGGGCTAGAAAATCCTAATTTTCTTTCACTTTATATGAGTACCATTTGAAATCTATACACTCTTTTTGCGATCCATCAAAGAGAGGTGTTAGATATATAAGTTAAGTGTTAAACTCAAGTGGTAGAACTCAAAAATAATGAGTACAAAATTCGTAGGGACTGTTTTAGCCAAAACTGTCCAAATTTTTCAAAAAGGGGAAAAGGGGCTACTACAGGTCAGTCCCTTCCAGGGGTAGTTTCATCATATTTCTTTGCTCTAAAAATTTTAAGAAATTTTAGAGTGATAATACGAGAAGTTATGTGAGTCTTGTAAAAATTTGAGAATATTTGGCTAAGTAGAATGAGAGATATGGATTTTATGGTAAAGGATTACTACTACAAGTATACCCGAATAACTCTCTGTGGTTAACTCCAAAAATTATGAAATTTTTACTGGAAGTATATATATACATTCAGGGCCATACCCTGAAATTTTCAGAATTTTCTGGAAACTTTTTAATGTATGATAAATGTAGCAATATTTTGGCTGTTTTAGAATTTTTAAATATAGTAAATGGATTTTAAAAATTCCATAAATAATATATGTTTATAAGGGTGACATATTCTGTCAAATCCCAGAAAAGAAATATTTTTGGTGATGATTTGGTAGTTTTCATGGAAATAGTTGAGTTATGTAATACCCGGTTAAAATAATAATAATAATAATAATAATAATAATAATAATAATAATAATACAATCAGATAATTAAAGTGTAACTAATAATTTTTTTTAATGCATATCTAAATCCTATAAGGATAAGATAAGTCATTTAAGTTGTAACAACCTTTTAAATTTTAAAAGGACTCTTTTACCAGGTAACCTATTTTGCAAAGGAATTACATATATTTACACAACTAGAGAGAGAATAACGTAACAAAAAAAATTATTTGGCTTGGAGTGCTGCAGAATAGAGAAGAAGAAAAGAAAAAACTCAAAAAGGTAAATCTAAACCCTTCTTTTTCAATTAAAATTTGATTCATATGTATGATTAGATATTTTAAAATAATGGTTATAACAAGGAAAATAGCATAAAAATTATTGATTTGTATTTTCTATATAAATCCAAGAGATTTTAAACCGTGTGCACAATTATATATATATATATATATATATATATATATATATATTTATATTACATATGTGTTCCGTGCGTGCATGTTTTGTATATATAATTATATATTATGAGTGTGTGAGTGATGTTATGGCAATTATATGACCTGCGGCTATAGAAGTATGTAATTAGATAGGTATATGTTATTAATATATGTATTGTGTGGGTGTAGATTATATTATTATTATATATATGTATCCTGTCAACATTGGACCATGGCATGTAAGAGTGAGGATGCTTGTATACTTCAAAATTAATTGGGTATACTATATGGGTCATGCTTAAGTTTTGGAACAGTAACAAAAAAAAGAATAAAAAAAGAATAAATGAATGTATATTTTCGAGTATACCATTTTGTCGTAAAATTGAACTAAAACTAAGATTAATATGTATATTGTTTCAATTAAGAGTACGAGTAAATTAGGATATTGTATCCTAATAATTTTATTTGTTCTAATTTTATATTTAGGATTTGTTCGCTTTTATTTTCGTATTTCGCAATATCGAGGTAAGTGGCTTTCCGAACTATTTAGTATTTTTAAAATTGTGGTTTTCTTATATGTATGCCTTAGAAATTACTCGGATGCCTAAATGTATTGTTTCAAAATTTATTATGCTTTATTTAAGGCTTCCATTTAAATTAAATGTTATGTTCTTTTATTTCAAAATTCGGATCAAGTATTTATTTTTGAACTGTGAAATGAGATTATATGATTTTGAACTGTGGAAAAGTATTGTTTAGAATATCGATAATATTGAGAAAAAGGTTTTTGAAATCCTCAGTCCGACTATGTATAGAATCCATTATTGTTTACGTTTAGTTCCGGAACTAATATAGGACCTACTAAGGCGCACACCTTTTAGATGCCCTTCGGGGAGCATACATTTTTATAGATACCTTAGCAGGGTGCGTGAACATTGACACTATCGAACTTTTGGGCCGTGTTACAGAGCTATTGTAACCTTAGTCACTAGGGCTGTGACGCCCCCAAATCCGGGTCACTTGAGCCACGGACCGGGTTCGTCACTATCTAACACAAGAATTATACAATCGATAACTTATAGCGGAATAAAGAAATATTTACATTGATATAACATAAATAACCCTGTCCCAAGTCTCAAAACGAAGGCTACAACAAAACATAACATAATACATAAGGGTAAATAGGCCTTAATACACGACGTCAATAATAAGTCTTAATACAAACGGTAATTCTAGAACAACAAATTACAACTACTCCGTAGATTTCCTGTTTCCCTTATCTTTTCTTGAGCTCTCGCCACGTGCCGGACTAACTGAAATGTTTTTAAGGAAAGTAAGGGGTGAGCAACAAATTTGTCCCACAAGTATAATAGCAATGAATAATCACATGAATAACTTTATAGCTCACAAGAGTAAAAATTTATCCGAGTCAAGGAAATAAACAACTCCTTTTTATCACCGTTATAGTGGTCGCTATGGACCGAAGGATTTCTAAAGTATCCAAGGATTTCAAAATTTCCCGGAGGAGGGAACTATTCAATATTGAGGATGCACCAAGGCACAGAACTCTATTCTAGACTTACTGGAAATTCATCCGATAATCCACAAACTGGTACAATAGGTGATCAACTTAAAATACCTGGCGTTATGCATAAGCCTTACATTTTCCATTTACGCGCGTGTCGGTTCCCCGACGTTTATACCATTTCTCCTGCTATGAGGGTTGTTCTTCTCAGCTTTACACGGGAGTCCGGACCAAAACAATTTGATCGGACAGTTTTACTTAACAACAATTATAGTTGGAGAACTTAACCTCATTTCAATAAACAAATCAATAAGTGCCTAGCTGGAACAATTAGCTTTGATATAACTTTCAAATAGTTTATGGAGTAAAGGATTTTAAGGTTCAACAACATGCACAATATCATCAATAATATCTTAAATGAATAACAATCCATAATCTTTGGGATCACACAATATACATTGCATGAAATGGGCTTTCACTGCAGTACTTGAATAAAAGTATGAATATTAGCACACTAATTGCTAATTTGATAAGTAATTTGAACGGGAGTCAAGAAACTCAACAAGCTTACTCAATAAATAATATTTGCTCAAATATAATTTTGGGTAGGGTAAGTAAACTTGCACAATAATTACTTGAATAAGGTAGGAGACTTGCTCGATAGATAAATGAGTTAAGGAAAAACTCGCACAATTAAATAAGGGTTGAGTAAGGAACTTGCCTTGCGCGTGCATTAAAATCTTAACATTAATCGTCCTTCAAAAATAATACCCTACAATTCATTAAAATCATCATAAATATTAGTCATGTGAGAACTAGGTTCAATATATTCATCACATCATCAAAATACAGTAATTGCCACTACGACTACCCAGTCAGGGGTCTCGCTCCCCGGTGAGCGAGCGGTTGCCCAGCTCGCCGGTGAGCTGGCGGGGGTCGGGGGGCAGCGCGCCCAGAAAACCAAGCGTAATTTGTAATCAGTTTATTCAATTTACGCCTTAAGACAACATCACTTTGGTTGACACGGGTATAAATTAAGCACATAAGGCTTTAACAAGATATAAGCGTTTCTAATCATTTTGTACAAAAATATAAGTTTTAGACTCGCGGAAAAAATTTACTGGGTCCGACCTGATCCAGCCCGACCCGGTCCGGCCTAACCTGATCCGGCCTGACTCGACCCGGACCAGGCGCCATGCAGTAGTAGTTGCAGTAGCGAAATGTAGTTCCTACAGAACCGCGACACAGTCATCTTGCCTCGCTCCAGCTGCTATAACTCTTCCTATACTCGATCAATTTAATCCCTTACGGATTCTATGGATTCCCAAGGCACGAAGCTACAACATATCACAAATTCAGGACGACCCATAATCACTAACATGACCAAATCCTGAGCTAAAACATAAACTGCATGCCCTGTTTTTCGCAACCATGAAATATCTCACACAAATGGCAATTGTGACTTCCTTTTAGCATCATTTTGATTCATTCAAATTGGGATGTCATCACAAATGATAGAAGTACAATATTCCAACAACAAACAATTAAAATAATCACAACATCAAGGATTTACTGTCCTCTAATCGTCCAAAGGTCCAAACAGTCTATTATCTTCCTCCTTAAGCTTGGGTCCGAATCATTCTTTGTTTTTTGTTTCACTTTGAAGGTATTAATGGTTTATAAAGCTTCTTAACAACGTTCATAAGGAACCATGGCCAACAATGCAACAAATATCTCAAGGAGGGCTCAAACCCATCGGTTTGAGCTCAAGAACCACAACTGTAACTAACAATGAAAAAAGGGAAGGGATGAGGCTTGTATACCTCTTCTTATTAGCTTTGGGTAGGTTGAGATGACTTGCTAGGTTGCTCTTCTCCTTGCTCGTTTCTGCTGATACTTCCTTTCCTCTTCTCCTTACTTGCCTTCTTACGTCCTTACCGCACACACACACACTTACTCTCCTTCTAGTTGCAGTAAGCTTTTTGCCTAGCAAAAAAAAATTAACTCTCTCTTTGAAGTTGCTAACAGTTGAGTATGGCTTGAATGGAGGAGGAGAATGAGCTCAGGGGAGAATAAGAGGAGTGCTTCGGGAGGAGATGGAATGTATGGGTATGCAAAAAAATGTGTTACCCAAGCCAAGTGTTAGTGTAGTTAACAGCCCCATGTATAGTGTACTGTGCGTGTTTATTCCTTTCCCCCAATTGGCTCTCAATATACACGTGGTCTCCCCCAATTGGTTTGAGGCTTAAATGTCTCACTAATTAATTCGAATACACAGATAAATATACCCGAATATTCCCACTTTTGTATTAAATTTGGTAAATAACTCTATCCAAAATTAACATGGGTACTCCCATAAATTATTGGGACACGTAAAAATATTTATTATGGGATTTGTCCACTTATTCGGAACACCCATACTATACATTTCGGATATGGATTAAATCACGTATCAGCTCCAATAAAATTTCTGACACTTGAAAAAATTATTCCTCCGCATATATGCCTCCTCTAAATTAATAAAAATTAAAATAGACGAAAAAGTTCGGGTGTGAATAGTGCTCGCGAATAGTGCCTCGGGAAGCGGGTCCCGTTAATAGTGATTTTATGAATTTTTGCAAAATCGATTTATTCACTCTAACGACACAACAACACATAAAATTTAACATATGCACATTTTCTAGGCTGTAACACAACTCTAAACACGTAGTATAGATTAATATAAATAAAAAAATAATAAAAATTCATTTTATTCATACATAACTCGGGTTACAAGGAAATCTAAAATTCCCGATCGTTACAAGGCTGTGGATTAAAAAGATATATTGTATACATTGAAATTATTTTGAATGTGAATTTGTTTTGTTATTATTCGTTTAGTTTTGAAAAAATATATTTACTATTATTATCGAATAAAAGATATTTCGAAAAAAAAATGTTTTGTAAATTATACTTGGTCCACCTAAATAGGGAGGATTGTCACTTGTTGAGCTTCATCGCTCACCCCTTATAAATTTTTACAGGTTCTATTATTGAGAGCTGAGCACTTATTTGATGCACTTTGAATAGCTGAAGATTTGTTTAAAATGTCATTTCCTTTAATGTTGAATTTTGATAGAAACTATTAGTTTCGAGGAGCTGCGTCTCCATTTTACGTTTTTGATATTTGATAGTATTTCACTTTGAAATGGATTTAAAAGATGTTTATTGTTGGGTTTAATTTAAGATTATTGTTAAATTATTTTGTTTGGGATGCGCTATTGATATTGTTGCTTTGCGGGCCTTTAGGCTTGCGGCGTGTAGCACTTCGGGCCTGTAGCGGGTTCGGGGTGTTACAGAGATGGTATCAGATGAGTGGCCCCTCACAATGTGTTAGGTTGAAAAACCCTACATATTCCCTAGGAAGTGATTTTGGGAGTTAGCTGTGGGTTATAGTTTTGGCTAATTTAAGAATTTTGGAGGTTAAATATAGAATAAGATAAGAAATCTTCGTATTGTTTGAGGTTAGTACTTGAGGCTAATTGGGTATTTTATTTTATTGTAGGATGGGTGATCAAAACATGGTAGATGACTTATCTGAGGAATTTGGAGATTTTGACCCCAAAATTTATTTCGCACCCCATAAGAAGCCAACCATTAAGTCTATTCGTGAATCGTCTCAATATGGGATTAGGGATGAAGAGTCAAAGAAACCTCGGGGGCCTAGTTCTCGGGTGAGGAAAGAAAGGGCGAAGAAGAATAGGCATCACTTCAAGGATGAAGTAAGAGATCGTGGCATGATCGCAAAGTTAGAGGACGATGTTAAACACCTTAGAAGAACATTGAGGGAGATGGATATAAAGTTAGAGATTACCCTAGAAGACCGAGATAGATATGCGAGGCATGTTTTGAAGGGATGTGAAAGTCTTAAGGAAGCTATCCGTCGTGCTTTTCCTGGTGCAGCGGAACCACAAGAGGCAATGGACACATTTATTGAGGAGTTCGACAAACGTCTTGAGATGGTGAAGAAGAGGGACGCCAAGTGGCGTTAAATTTTGTAATAGATTAGAATTTAGGAATAGTTTTATTTAGGAATTTTATGGATTTGTCGTTTGTTAATTGGTTGTTTAAGCATGAACATGTGATGGTATTTGAATTAAATAAATATGGAGTTTTTGAATTTCAATTATGTGTGTGCTTTTACCTTGATTCCTTTATATTACTAGTTTATATAGTGTTGTTGAGTGGGGATTTCTTTTGTGTAGGAAAATGCCGCCCAGAAGAAACTTCCCTAGTAACAACAATTTTGGCGCGATGGTATGACTTAGCTGGCTACTACCTTAGCTCAGCTAGTGCAGAACCAACAGCCTTGGCAGCGTGGCATAGTAGCGAAATTCAAGCGATTGAACCCGCCAATTTTTGAAGGGGCTACGGACCTTGCCATCGTTGAGAGGTGGATTCAAGAGATGGAGAAGGCGTTTGACTTACTAGGAAGTAGCGAGGCTAATAAGGTGACGTTGGCAGTTTACCAACTTCAAGGTGGGGCATATGATTGGTGGCTTATGGAGAAAAGAAAGCACGAGGGGAATCTCGAACCCTACACATGGACTATGTTCAAGGAAGTATTTACCAATAAGTACTTTCCTAGAACGATTCGGGCACAAAAGGAGAGGGAATTTATCAGGCTCGAACAAGGGAGTAAGACAGTTGCTCAATATGAAGCCGAATTCGCGAAGCTCGCCAAGTATGCACCGACCTTAGTAGCAGATGAGGAGACGAAAGCACGTAGGTTGGAGGATGGATTGCGGGCCGATATAAGACATGGAGTGGTGTCTTTTGAGCTGCCCACATATGATGCGGTGCTCAATAAGGCTTCAGTAATCGAGAAGGGCTTAGCAAAAATGGAGAAAGGGAAGAACACTAAGAGAGAAGAGCCATCCGGGGGAGAGTTGAACCATGGAGGACCTACGAAGAAGTTGAATACGCAGAACACTAAATTTAGAGGAAATCAAGAAAATTAATGGAATCAAGAGAACAAATTGAGGTGTACGAGGTGTGGTGGGAACCACCCGGACAAGGAATGCCGCTGAAATACGGGAGCGTTTTTTCATTGTGGAGATTTCAGCCATAGGATTGCACAATGCCCCAAGAACCCTCGACCTAGGGGAGATGAGAAGTAAGAGGAAATAACATTGGCAAGTCTAGGACCAAATCGAGGACGTGTGTTTCACCTTTCAGGCAGCCAGAATTAAGGTATGGAACCCTTTTTAACAAATGTGTTTAATAATTAAATAATGAGTTTTTTTTAATCGTGTGGTATGTGTATTTTCTTTAAAATTGTGATTTGCGAATTTGGAGGACCAAATTCTTTTAAGGTGGGTAGAATGTAATACCTGGTTAAAATAATAATAATAATAATAATTATAATAATAATAATAATACAATCAGATAATTAAAGTGTAACTAATAAATTTTTTTTAATGCATATCTAAATCCTATAAGGATAAGATAAGTCATTTAAGTTGTAACAACCTTTTAAATTTTAAAAGGACTCTTTTACCTGGTAACCTATTTTGCAAAGGAATTACATATATTTAAACAACTAGAGAGAGAATAACGTAAAAAAAAAATTTATTTGGCTTAGAGTACTGCAAAACAGAGAAGAAGAAAAGAAGAAACTCAAAAGGTAAATCTAAACCCTTCTTTTTCAATTAAAAATTGATTCATATGTAGGATTAGATATTTTAAAACAATGGTTATAACAAGGAAAAGAGCATAAAAATTATTGATTTGTATTTTCTATATAAATCAAAGAGATTTTAAACCGTGTGCACAATTATATATATATATATATATATTTGTATTACATATGTGTTCCGTGCGTGCATGTTTTGTATATATAATTATATATTATGAGTGTGTGAGTGATGTTATGGCAATTATATGACCTGCGGCTATAGAAGTATGTAATTAGATAGGTATATGTTATTAATATATGTATTGTGTGGGTGTAGATTATATTATTATTATATATATGTATCCTGTCAACATTGGACCATGGCATGTAAGAGTCAGGATGCTTGTATACTTCAAAATTAATTAGGTATTACTATATGGGTCATGCTTAAGTTTTGGAACAGTAACAAAAAAAAGAATAAATGAATGTATATTTTCGAGTATACCATTTTGTCGTAAAATTGAATTAAAACTAAGATTAATATGTATATTGTTTCAGTTAAGAGTATGAGTAAATTAGGATATTGTATCCTAATGATTTTATTTGTTCTAATTTTATATTTAGGATTTGTTCGCTTTTATTTTCTTATTTCGCAATATCGAGGTAAGTGGCTTTCCGAACTATTTAGTATTTTTAAAATTATGATTTTCTTATATGTATGCCTTAGAAATTACTCGGATGCCTAAATGTACTGTTTCAAAATTTATTATGTTTTATTTAAGGCTTCCATTTAAATTAAATGTTATGTTCTTTTATTTCAAGATTCGGATCAAGTATTTATTTTTGAACTGTGAAATGACATTATATGATTTGAACTGTGGAAAAGTATTGTTTAGAATATCGATAATATTGAGAAAAAGATTTTTGAAATCCTCAGTCCGACTATGTATAGAATCCGTTATTGTTTACATTTAGTTCTGGAACTAATATAGGACCTACTAGGCACACACCTTTTAGATGTCACTCAGGGAGCGTGCATTTTTATAGATACCTTAGTAGGGTGCGTGAACATTGACACTATCGAACTTTTGGGCCGTATTACAGAGCTATTGTAACCTTAGTCACTAGGGCTGTGGATTAAAAAGATATATTGTATACATTGAATTATTTTGAATGTGAATTTGTTTTGTTATTATTCGTTTAGTTTTGAAAAATTATATTTACTATTATTATCGAATAAAAGATATTTCGAAAAAAAATGTTTTGTAAATTATACTTGGTCCACCTAAATAGGGAGGATTGTCACTTGCTGAGCTTCATCGCTCACCCCTTATAAATTTTTACAGGTTCTATTATTGAGAGCTGAGCACTTATTTGATGCACTTCGTTTAGCTGAAGATTTGTTTAAAATGTCATTTCCTTTAATGTTGAATTTTGATAGAAACTATTAGTTTCGAGGAGCTGCGTCTCCATTTTACGTTTTTGATATTTGATAGTATTTCACTTTGAAATGGATTTAAAAGATGTTTATTGTTGGGTTTAATTTAAGATTATTGTTGAATTATTTTGTTTGGGTTGCGCTATTGATATTGTTGCTTTGCGGGTCTTTGGGCTTGCGGCGTGTAGCACTTCGGGCCTGTAGCGGGTTCGGGGTGTTACAAGTTATGAATAAATGGATTAAATTAGTTATGTGATGTTAAAAATTTGAAAAATAGGATTTTATGGCTTGAGAACCCTAGATATGCTATATGCAGATTTTTGAAGAGTATTTTATTCAATGTTGATGAGATATTATGGTTATGGAATTTTAAGTTGAATTGGAAATTCAAAACGTTTAAATAGGAATTACAGTTTGAATCCAGCTTGCTAGATTGTGTTATTCGGCTTGCTGAATTATTGAATCCGGCTTGCTGAATTAGTGAATATGGTTTGCTGAATTAATGAATCCGGTTTGCTGAATTAGTGAATCCAGCTTGCTCGATTGTAGGATAGTTTGAATCCAGGTTACTGGATTGGATGTCAGTTGTCGACGCCGGTTTTTTCGCTTCAATTGCGATTTGTTCGTCTTTTCCGATTTTAGCCTTTTTATTAGGTGATTTTTTGGAAAAGGTCGGCTTGAGTGTCGACGGGGTTTTGAAAGATCGTTTTTATGATGAGCCAATTAACCAGAGTCGCCAGTTGGTATATTTGAAATGGATGTACCAACTCATCCGAGTTTTCGTTTTTTATAAATCGATGGCTCATGTGTGACTCCGAATTAATTGGTCTGCGAACCGAGATTCATAGAGTTCGGGGGCTTGCTTAAGTGAGGGGAAGGTGTTAGGCACCCCCCGACTTCCGTGAAACACAGTTACCGCAATCTTGATGCTTTCCTATCCTTTAATTCATGAAATGTGTGTATATGCGCGTGTGTGTGTGTGTGTGCCTATGTGAATGTTGTGGTGAGTTTGTATGAAAGAATCATTTGGATTTTTTAGGGAAAATCGTGCTTTGGGAGTGCTTTAGAATGTCCCTCGATTTATACGAGAAAGGTTTATGAGAAAGGTTTGATTTTAATTGTCAAAACTATGAGATTTTCATTAGGTGTCGTTTTGGCAAAACAAGAGTTTTAAACCTTCGTCAAAATAGGAATCGAGATCTATATATTGCCTTCGTAACTCAAATGATGGGTAACTTCTAGGATCTCTTTAACCCTATGCACAACGGTTTAATAAAACGTCATTTGTTTATAAAATCATTTTGTGTGACGTTTGAAAACGATTTTCTTTAGCTTTCTCCTTTACATAGAAATCGACATTCATTAGCACTTCTCATTTTAAGCCTCGTGATGCTAATAACCTAGTTTGACTGATTTTATGAAAATCTTATCGTTTAGCTTTGAAATCAAATCGAACATAAACATGCGTCGGGGCTATTCATGGGCATGTAAGCCATCAAAATAACCCCAAACGCCTACAATCACAAGTTTCACTATTTCGGGGCCTCAAACACGATTCTCGCCTTGGCGTCGTTTTAAGGCCCGACGATTACATATTTACAATGAAAGGTACATCGAATTTATTACATATATCAAAAGATGTCCATCATCGGATTTGGACCACGGGGTCGCGCTCCTAGGCTCACATCCAAAATCGCTACACACCTACAAGATCCTAAAAATAACAATCTAAATAAACTATGCATAATACATCATTACAACGAGCTAAAATTCACCAAATGGATATCATCGGGCCATTAGGAGGAATTTCGTTCCATTTGGGAACCCTCACTAATAGTCCTCAATCCATAGATCCACAACAATATACAAGAAAAACTACATTTAATTTAACCAAACAATATGATATAAATTGCTAGAACAAAGGGAATTTTCACCTTGCAAATGATCTCAAATGGATGTGAACTTGTGTATTTGACTAAGATAAGGAGTATATTTGATACAATTAAAATCAAAGAATATAAATCCTCTCTTTTTTCCTCTCTTTTCTTCCTATTTGATTGCAAAATTTGCTCCTTTTTCTCTCTATTTCCGTGTTCTTGCTACTGCAGAATTCTTCTTCCTTCAAATTCTTCCCCCTCGTTCCCCTGTATGCTGAAATGGATTGATATAGGCTGGCCAGAGCCAGCCGCAGATTGATCTGCGGCTGGCCGCAGCCTGCCTTCCACCCAGCACGCCAGCCACTTTAATTATTTAATTCTTCTCGATTCCAGCACCGCACCTCGATTCTTGCGTCACGCCGTCAGTTTGATCTGAAATGCTTGTATTTTGCAGTCCGAAAAATTACTGTGGGACGTGACATATTATTCGGGAACGCCTTTTTTGGATGGCTATGTCGTCACGTTGGTTTTGACTGCGCATCGTCACGGTGGCGTCAAGTGCCGAGTCTTTTGCTCTCGCAGGCGGGTTCCATTGACGATTTCCTCCTCCTGTCACGGTTAGTATAGGGAACACAAAATTTGGGTGTCTACAGCTGCCCCTCTTTATCATGTTTATGCAATGTTTAAATGAAATGAACATGATAAAGAAATAGACACCTGATACATGAATGACAGTGTCTAAGGATGACAGTACATATATGATGCAACATGTGTAGCTTACAATGCAACACAAGATATAATGCATGCAAAAAAACATTCGCAAGAGTGTCGATGCTTCAACCCCCTGACCGTATTTGTTAGTCGTTAGGCTCACTCTTCCAATCTATCGTATCGTTCGGGGCCGGGTTTCGTCGCCGGTCACCCATTTCGTGATCGCCGGTTATCGTCGCCGTCGATCGTCTTGTCGGGGCCGGGTTTCGTCGCCGGTCACCCGTCTCGTGATCGCCGGTTATCGTCGCCGTCGATCGTCTCGTCGGGGCCGGGTTTCGTCGCCGGTCACCCGTCTCGTGATCGCCGGTTATCGTCGCCGTCGATCGTCTCGTCGGGGCCGGGTTTCGTCGCCGGTCACCCGTCTCGTGATCGCCGGTTATCGTCGCCGTCGATCGTCTCGTCGGGGCCGGGTTTCGTCGCCGGTCACCCGTCTCGTGATCGCCGGTTATCGTCGCCGTCGATCGTCTCGTCGGGGCCGGGTTTCGTCGCCGGTCACTCGTCTCGTGATCGCCGGTTATCGTCGCCGGTCGATCGTTTAGATCTCAGCCCTTCCCAGGGTGTTAGTGTTTGGATATCAGCCCTTCCCAAGGTGTTAGTTGTTTGGATATCAGCCCTTCCCAGGGTGTTAGTTGTTTAGATATCAGCCCTTCCCAGGGTGTTAGTGTTTGGATATCAGCCCTTCCCAAGGTGTTAGTGTTTGGATATCAGCCCTTCCCAAGGTGTTAGTGTTTGGATATCAGCCCTTCCCAGGGTGTTAGTGTTTAGATATCAGCCCTTCCCAAGGTGTTAGTGTTTGGATATCAGCCCTTCCCAGGGTGTTAGTGTTTGGATATCAGCCCTTCCCAGGGTGTTAGTGTTTAGATATCAGCCCTTCCCAAGGTGTTAGTGTTTGGATATCAGCCCTTCCCAGGGTGTTAGTGTTTGGATATCAGCCCTTCCCAAGGTGTTAGTGTTTGGATATCAGCCTTCCCAGGGTGCTCACCATCTTGTTGTGGTTTGCTTGGATGCCTTCCCAGGTTCACTTCTTGTTTGGATACCAGCCCTTCCCAGGGGTCATTGATTGTTCGGATACCAGCCCTTCCCAGGGGTCGTTAATTGCTTGGATACCAGCCCTTCCCAGGGATCACTTCCTGCTTGGATTTGAGTGTTTTTTTTTTTATATATATATATATATATATATATATATATGAGATATGTGATCGGCTTCATGTCCTGGATCTCCCACCAACATCGTCCACGTACCACGCCGCAAAAGCCATCACAGTCTGATCATTCGCGGGGTTGAAAGCTACGTGCTTGGACTTTCCCTTGAAGATTTTTATTTTGATCGTACATGTATGCATGCAAAAGATGTTATGCATGATCTGGCAGATATGTTATGGACAAATGCATGTGCACAACATATGTTTAGATAGAAATGACCCCTGTTTAGTCAAATGATACGATTCGACCGTCGTCATTGTTTGCCAACATTTGATCGGATCACGCCTCGTCGCGAGGTGTAGTTTCTAGACTTCAACATGGGTTTGGTACTATGCCTGTTCTTGGTCGTCTTCATCCGAGGCAGTCTGTTTCGCTCTCTGTGATGATTGACAGCTATGTTGGGCTCCTTGGCTTTTTGATCATTTCTGATGGCCGATATGCTGTTGTCCCGCATTATATCATCCTTGTATATGCTCATGCACGTGGATCATTTGGATGTCGAGGTAATGATAGTCAGGATTGGGGAGAAGCCCAATGACGAGAAGTTCTGTGCAGCCTCAGCTTCCTTCCATTTCATGATTCTTAACTGCCCCTGCCTTGGCGCGTGTCGCTGCCAAGAATTTCTATCGAAAACTCGCGATGTTGACCGTGCTGAGTTATCCACAGCTCTGCAAGATCTTGCATATCAGATGACTAACAAATGCCAAAACTTGAAAGCTCGGGCCGTTAGTGTTAGTTCAACACAAAGGTATTATAATCTCGACAAAAATGTAGTTAAAGCACATGAAATTGAATATCTATTGATCGTACAATCTAGCAAGTTGTGAACCGTTTTTTTTTTTTCAATCCCTCGTGAGTTGATGATTTTCTTTTTGACGAGTTATGAAATCGTAAGAGCACCTTCAAGCATTCATGGTCATTGTATGTGAGTAAGGTCGAATTCAAAAGGACTACCTTCCCTCGTCAAAGGCACTCTGTCTCCATTCTCGACAACGTCCTTAGCAGGATTGACGTCATATGACAAATGCACTATGCGATGCAGTATTCAGTAGGGGATTCTCTTCCATGACTCATTGTTTAAGGCCGAGAGTTTTTTCGCATTATCCTTTCTCTTTATTAGTCCACTTGACTTGTCTTGTTTTCTTAGGCTTTTCAAAGTTATCCATTTAACGAGTTTTGGACCAATGACTCCCGAACCAGACGGTTTTGGGGCATTAGGTGTACAGACACCCCTTCGGGTTTATTTACTCGAGTAACAAAGGCCACGGTTCGAGACAAGCTGGTGGTCTGCCCCACTCATTCTTTGCTTGACCTTGCGCAAGATTCGTTTTCTTAGGCTTGAGTTACCCATGTAGCGAGTGTTAGGCCGGTGACTCCCAAACCAGACGGCTTTAGGGCACCAGATGTAGAGACACCCCTTAGGCTTAATTACTCGAGTAGCCCATGCCACGATTTGAATCTGCTCGGGCCTCCTCTACTGTAATGCTCATTTTCTTAGGCTCTGAGTTACCCATGTAACGAGTGTTGGGACAGCGACTCCTAAACCAGATGGCTTTAGGGCACCAGGTGTAGAGACATCCCTCGGGCTTAATTACTCGAATAACCCAGGCCACGATTCGAGACATTAGCTTGATAATCATTTATCGTCTGACTTCTTGATATTGATAATTATTGACTGTCTGATTAGGTGTTAATTGCCATCAACGTCGCCATAGTTTTATACCCCACAACTGGAAGTTTGTGCAAATGCAAAGTGAAGGCTGTCACATGAGGTCGATTCTGTCGCAAACGTTGCTTTGAATTAAGGCTTTGTACCCGATCAAAAGGTTGAATAGCCTTCTTCGTCTAATCATACTCACGATCGTGCTCCACGGTTGCTTGTCAGAAATAATCCGATTCCTATCAAGCCAAATAAAATCCCCCTTCACGCGGGTCATCGTATCCTGGGAAAACTATGCTTGACAAATGCCAGATGATCGCATCGTTGAATATTGACATGAGGTAGCATCTGATGATGATGGTGCATGCTGATGGGATTGTTGCATGGGTGCCAATTTGCACGTCATCATTTCCTGGGTAGTTGACAAATGCCCCAGTGTTAAGTTGCCTTTCTTGTGATCTCCCTCGCACTGGTTGCATCGGTATCTCGCTGGGCTAACAGAAGATCCGGTCCTTTGACTTGTTGAAAGGTTTGGGGAATTTTTTTTTTTGTTTTTTTTTGTTTTTTTTTTATTTCGAGATTTTTTTTTTTTGTGGTCGAATATGCCCCTACTCCGGGTTCTTTGTGATCGTCAGGGGTTCTGATGTTTGATGGCAAAGGTTTGGTCTAAGTTGGGTTTGGGTTTACCTTCGACCCACCCTTTGATCTCGCCAGGCGTATTATCGATATCTATCTCGTCCTGCTCGATCCCCATCAGATCGAAATCTAGCTTTATACCAAAATCGTGATCCCCCTTCAAATTTGGCCTATTGTTTGTCAGGCTAGAATGCCTCAATTCGGGGTACTGCCATAAAACAAAAAAATGCTTGTTATATATATAAAACATTTCAGCACATGATTTTCTTTTTGGGTAACATGATAAAATGACAAGAGCGTGTAGGGATTTGAAATAAAACTCAGAATTTTAAAACCCGTTGATCTTCTACTGGCCGGGTTTCACTGTCGTACTTCTGGATTCACCCCCCTTCCCCATCATGCTTAGGTAGAGGATTTAACATTTGGTGACCCTGGCTGTTCCACCACAATATCCCCACTATCAATCAAATCTTGAATTTTGTGTTTCAGCGTCCAACATTTCTGCGTATCATGACCGGGGGAACCTGAGTGGTACGCGCATCGCTTGCTTGGGTCAAATCTCCTCCCATTCGGGTCACTCGGGGGTGCCAAATCGACTATTTTCCTTTGGGCTATCAATAATGCCAAAACCTGCTCAAGAGGATCCCCGAGTGGGGTGAATACTCGATCTTTCGAGGCATCAAATCTTCTTCGTTCGTCCGACCCTCGATCATTGAAATTAGGCTGTCGGGGTGGTGCAATTCTCTGTGGTCGCACTAGAGGGCCATTATCCACCTTCCTAGATGAGCCCTGCAGAATGAGGGAGACATCCTCCTCCCTTTTCTTTTGGGCTCTCTGGGAAGCACTGCCATAATTTCCACTCCGGATTTGCTCCGCAGCCGTCTCCAAAACCGTGAAATCCCGAATCTTGCCAGACTTCAAACCCATGTCCACCATTTCTCCATTGTTTTAATCATTTCAGCAAAGGGTCTTCCAATCCCCGAGATGACTCGTTCATAATACGGTGCCTCTTGAATGTCTACAAAAGTCATCACCATCTCTGACTCGCTCATCGGGGGATTCACCTGTGCGGCCATACCCCTCCATTGCTGTGCATAATCCCTGAAGGATTCCCGGGGTTGCTTCTTAACTTTCGTCATTTGGTACCTGTCAGGGGCCATCTGGGCCTGAAAGCTGTACTGGGTTAAGAAGGTATGGGCCAATTCCTCCCAGTTGTGGATTCGGGCATTGTCAAGGCGGGCATACCAGATTTTTGCCTCCCCCGTTAAGCTTTTCTGGAACAGCTGCATCCTCAACCCTTCGTCTTCAGCATAAGACCCGAGTTCCCCAATGTATATTTTCAAGTGTGTATAGGGGTCTCCCTTTCCATTATATTTTTCAAACTCGGGGACTTTGAACTTTTTTTGGATATCTGGTTCCGGGGAAAACACATAGATCCGAGTAATTAACCCTACCCAGGGAGCCTATGCCTCTTAGAGATTGGATGGTCTCCTCCATGTGTTTCATTTTTTTCCGAAGGTCGTCAGTGTCCCCTTCCTCTGGGATAGTAATCACTGTCTTGTTAGGTATGGGAACAGCCCTTGGGATGACTGGCTCGTCCTTGAGTTGGGGTTGGTCATCTTTAAACAGGTTTGCACCATTTTTAGGAGGATTCTGGTCACCCCCTGGTGGTGGAATATTATGCGGTCCTTGGTTTGGCGGATCCTGTCTGATTAGGAACTGTTCTTTTAGCATTGTGGCCATTTCTATCATCTGCTTTTTGAAGTCATCAAACTCTTCCCGAGATATGGAACTATGATTGGGAAGATCAGCCATTTCAGGGGTAGAGACCTGAGCTTTCTTAGACTGCGAACGGGTTTGAGGAGCAATCCTACAGAAACAACGGTTTGAAGTTTAGTCCTGGGCAATGAAACGATATGGATGCATGCTAAAGCTGTAACTTTTTGTGTTTTTGGGTTTTTTAATTTTTTCCTGTAAAACAGAAAGTTAGTATTCCTTTAATGCAAAAACAAATGCAAAACACGACTTTATTATGCTTCCCCAGCTGTTCCCTGCAAAACATAAAGGTTTAGTAATTTCTCTTGATAGAAGGGGAGGCATATATGAGTGGGATCATGACATTTATACGCGTGAACGTAAAAGGGCATGAAGAGATCTTTCCTGCGTTGGGTTAATCTAAGGCTGACCTACCCTAGGGTTACTCTCGCGGGCTTTTCGGCATGAAGGTCCCCAAATCTTTGCAATCTACTCGTCTGAATCCTTTCGATTGGAGCGGATTTGGGTGGTGCGTTTCCTGAGCCATCTCCGGGGAGCAGCCCCTTCGAGTCCAGAGATAAGCAACCGACAGGTTCGCCTCAGGAGGAGGTACTCTCTCAACATACATTCACATTCATCGTCCTCACCGCATGCAAATGATTTCTTTAAAGTAAAGCCATTCCATTCAATCAATCATTCATTCATTCGACACAAACACACATTCACACAACAATAAGTAAAACAGGTCAAAATGTCGCACGCACATACATATTCATAAATTTTAAAGGATAGGACAGCATCAAGATTTGAACGCGGCTTAAGCCCTCTAATCTCCCTAGCAGAGTCGCCAGCTGTCGACGCCGATTTTTTCGCTTCAATTGCGATTTGTTTGTCTTTTCTGATTTTAGCCTTTTTATTAGGTGATTTTTTGGAAAAGGTCGGCTTGAGTGTCGACGGGGTTTTGAAAGATCGTTTTTATGATGAGCCAATTAACCAGAGTCGCCAGTTGGTATATTTGAAATGGATGTACCAACTCATCCGAGTTTTGGTTTTTTATAAATCGATGGCTCATGTGTGACTCCGAATTAATTGGTCTGCGAACCGAGATTCATAGAGTTCGGGGGCTTGCTTAAGTGAGGGGAAGGTGTTAGGCACCCCCCGACTTCCGTGAAACACGGTTACCGCAATCTTGATGCTTTCCTATCCTTTAATTCATGAAATGTGTGTATATGCGCGCGTGTGTGTGTGTGTGTGTGCCTATGTGAATGTTGTGGTGAGTTTGTATGAAAGAATCATATGGATTTTTTAGGGAAAATCGTGCTTTGGGAGTGCTTTAGAATGTCCCTCGATTTATACGAGAAAGCTTTATGAGAAAGGTTTGATTTTAATTGTCAAAACTATGAGATTTTCATTAGGTGTCGTTTTGGCAAAACAAGAGTTTTAAACCTTCGTTAAAATAGGAATCGAGATCTATACGTTGCCTTCGTAACTCAAATGATGGGCAACTTCTAGGATCTCTTTAACCCTATGCACAACGGTTTAATAAAACGTCATTTGTTTATAAAATCATTTTGTGTGACGTTTGAAAACGATTTTCTTTAGCTTTCTCCTTTACATAGAAATCGACATTCATTAGCACTTCTCATTTTAAGCCTCGTGATGCTAATAACCTAGTTTGACTGATTTTATGAAAATCTTATCGTTTAGCTTTGAAATCAAATCGAGCATAAACATGCGTCGGGGCTATTCATGGGCATGTAAGCCATCAAAATAACCCCAAACGCCTACAATCACAAGTTTCACTATTTCGGGGCCTCAAACACGATTCTCGCCTTGGCGTCGTTTTAAGGCCCGACGATTACATATTTACAATAAAAGGTACATCGAATTTATTACATATATCAAAAGATGTCCATCATCGGATTTGGACCACGGGGTCGCATTCCTAGGCTCACATCCAAAATCGCTACACACCCACAAGATTCTAAAAATAACAATCTAAATAAACTATGCATAATACATCATTACAACGAGCTAAAATTCACCAAATGGATATCATCGGGCCATTAGGAGGAATTTCGTTCCATTTGGGAACCCTCACTAATAGTCCTCAATCCATAGATCAACAACAATATACAAGAAAAACTACATTTAATTTAACCAAACAATATGATATAAATTGCTAGAACAAAGGGAATTTTCACCTTGCAAATGATCTCAAATGGATGTGAACTTGTGTATTTGACTAAGATAAGGAGTATATTTGATACAATTAAAATCAAAGAATATAAATCCTCTCTTTTTTCCTCTCTTTTCTTCCTATTTGATTGCAAAATTTGCTCCTTTTTCTCTCTATTTCCGTGTTCTTGCTGCTGCAGAATTCTTCTTCCTTCAAATTCTTCCCCCTCGTTCCCCTGTATGCTGAAATGGATTGATATAGGCTGGCTGGCCGCCTGCCTTCCACCCAGCACGCCAGCCACTTTGATTATTTAATTCTTCTCATTTCCCGCACCGCACCTCGATTCTTGCGTCACGCCGTCAGTTTTATCCGAAATGCTTGTATTTTGCAGTCCGAAAAATTACTGTGGGACGTGACATATTATTCGGGAACGCCTTTTTTGGATGGCTATGTCGTCACGTTGGTTTTGACTGCGCATCGTCGCGGTGGCGTCAAGTGCCGAGTCTTTTGCTCTCGCAGGCGGGTTCCATTGACGATTTCCTCCTCCTGTCACGGTTAGTATAGGGAACACAAAATTTGGGTGTCTACATCAGTTAGAATCCAGTTTGCTGGATTAGTATGTTTGGATAATCCAACTTGCTGGATTAGGTATGTCGACGCCGGTTTTCGCCTCTTCCGATTTATGCCTTTTTGATTAAATGATTTTTTGGGAAGAGGTCGGCATTGATGTCGACGGGGGTTTTGAAAGATTTGTTTTTTTATGATGAGCCAATTAACCAGAGTCGCCAGTTGGTATATTTGAAATGGATGTACCAACTCATCCGAGTTTTTGTTTTTTATAAATCGCTGGCTCATATGTGACTCCGAATTAATTGGTCTGCAAACCGAGATTCATAGAGTCTGGGGGCTTGCTTAAGCGAGGGGAAGGTGTTAGGCACCCCCCGACTTCCGTGAAACACGGTTACCGCAACCTTGATATTTTCTTATCCTTTAATTCATGAAATGTGTATGTGTGCGTGTGTGTGTGTGTGCCTAATGAATGTTGTGGTGAGTTTTGTATAAAAAAGGAATTCTTTTTGGTGTTTTATGAAAGAGACGTGTTTTATTTTGAGAGTGCTTTAGAATGTCTTTTGGCATATTCGAGATAGCTTTATTTCTTTATAAGAAAGGTTTGATTTTAATTGACAAAAACTATGAGATTTTTCATTAAGTGTTGTTTTGACCAAACATGAATTTGTTAAACCTTAGCTAAAATAGGAATCGAGATTTATACGTTGCTTTCATAAATGATGGGCAATTTCTAGAATCTCTTTCGCCCTATGTATCAAGGTTTAGTAAAACGGTTATTTCTTTTTATAAAACCATTTTTCGTGTCATTTGGAAACAACTTCTCTTTAGCTTTCTCGTAAAATAGGAATCGACTTTCATTAGCATTTCCAATTCTTAGCCTCGTGATGCTAATATCCTACTTTGATTGATTTTAGAAAAATCTTTATTATTTTGGCTTTGAAATCTTTAGTTTTGGTGTTACAAATCAAATTAAATATCAAAACGCGTAGGGGGCTATTCATGGGCATGTAAGCCATCAAAATATCCCCGAACGCCAACAATCACATATTTCACTACTACGGGGCCTTAAACCCGATTCTCGCCTTAGCGTCGTTTTAAGGCCCGACGATTACATGTTACAAAAACGAGCACCTTGAATCTATTACATACATCAAAATGTCCATCATCGGATTTGGACCACAGGGTCGCGTTCCTAGGCTCACACCCGAGATTGCTACATGCCCATAAAATGAATACTACATAACTAACCAACCCGGATTTATGTAATACACCATGATATCCGAAAATGATAATCTAAATGAATTACACCCAATAAATCACCATAAACAAGCTAGAAATTTCACCAATTGGATATCCTCGGGATATTAGGAAGAATTTTGTTCCGATGGAACCCTCACTAATAATCCCTAATCCATCATCCCACCATAAATTACATGAAAACTACATTTAATTTAACCAAATAATATGATATAAATTGCTATAACAAAGGGAATTTTCACCTTGCAAATGATCTCAAATGGATGTAAACTTGTGTATTTGAATAGGATAAGAAGTATATTTGATACAATCAAAATCAAGAGAGTATAAATCCTCTTTTTTTTCTCTCTTTTCTTCCTATTTGGTTGCAAAATTTGCTATTTTCCCTTCTATTTCCGTGCCTTGCTGCTGCTGAATTCTCCTCTCCTTCCAATCTACTCAACCTCCTGTATGCTGAAGCGGAAATGAGCTGAAATAGGCTGGCCAAAGCCAGCCTAAGATTGATCTGCGGCTGGCCGCAGATCAATCTGTGGCTGGCTGGCCGCCTGCCTTCCACTCACCTGATTTCGAGTTCCGTGTTTTCAATAGGCGCACTTATTGGCCGCAGATCAATCCGCGGCTGGACGGTTTGACTTTCTCGATTTTCGTGCCACGCCTCGACTTTCGTGCCGTAACATCGGTTTTCGCTGACAGGCTTGTATTTTGCAGTCCGGGAATTTTCGGGAGACATGCCACCTCATTCGGGAATGCTCGTTTCGGACGGCCTTGTTGTCACGTCAACTTTGATCGCCAATCGTCGCGGTGGTGTTGGGCGTTCGTGCTTGTGCACATCCTTTGCTCTTGCAGGCCGGTTCAATTGACGATCTTGCCCTCCTGTCACGGTTAGTATAGGGAACGCAAAATTTGGGTGTCTACAGCTGCCCCTCTTTATCATGTTTATGCAATGTTAAATGAAATGAACAGGATAAAGAATAGACACCCGATGCAGGAATGACAGTGCACAAGAATGACATACATACACGATGCAACACATATAACTTATGATGCAATGTAAGATGTAAGACATTCAAGATACTCGCAAAAAGGTGTCAATGCGGATGATCGCCTCGTCGGGGCCGGGTTTCGTCGCCGGTCACCCAACTCGTGATCGCCGGGTATCGTCGCCGGTCGATCGTCTCGTCGGGGCCGGGTTTCGTCGCCGGTCACCCATCTCGTAATCGCCGCTTATCGTCGCCGATCGATCGTCTCGTCGGGGCCGGGTATCGTTGCCGGTCACCCATCTTGTAACCCCCGGGTATCGTCACCGGTTGGTTGTCTTGTCGGGGCCCGATTTCGTCGCCGGTCACCCATCTCGTGATCGCCGGGTATCGTCGCCGGTCGATCGTCTCGTCGGGGCCGGGTATCGTCGCCGGTCACCCATTTTGTAACACCCGGGTATGGTTGCCGGTTGGTTGTCTTGTCGGGGCCGGGTATCGTCGTCGATCACCCATCTCGTGATCGCCGGGTATCATCACCGGTCGATCGTCTCGTCGGGGCCGGGTTTCGTCGCCGGTCACCCATCTTGTAATCGCCGGTTATCGTCGCCGGTCGATTGTATTGCCGGGGCCGGATTTCGTCGCGGTCACCCTCTCGTGATCGCCGGGTATCGTCACCGGTCGATCGTCTCGTCGGGGCTGGGTATCGTCGCCGGTCACCCATCTTGTAACCCCCGGGTATCGTCGCCGGTTGGTTGTCTTGTCGGGGCCGGGTATCGTCGCCGGTCACCCATCTCGTGATCGCCGGGTATCGTCGCCGGTCGATCGTCTCGTCGGGGCCGGGTTTCGTCGCCGGTCACCCATCTTGTAATCGCCGGTTATCGTCGCAGGTCGATTGTCTCGTCGGGGCTGGGTATCGTCGCCAGTCACCCATCTCGTAACCGCCGGGTATCGTCGCCGGTCGATTGTCTCATGAATGCTGGGTCTCGTATCCGGTCACTCGGTTGAATTGAGAAGCCGTGTTCGACACCTACTTCATCAACATCTTGTCTTTTATTATCACATTATGAGTCAAATGGGCTTTAAAATCGATTAAGCTTGCAATGGACCAAGGGGGGAGCATGGGGCCCAGTCGCAGATGGATCTGCGGCCAGCCGCAGATTGATCTGCGGCTAAGATCGGGCATATAGGCGGCCAGCCGCCTCCCAGATCTGTCACTTTCATTCATACCCCACGCGATTTTCAAACCTTTGCACTCCCTTTTGCTGAGTTTTCCAACCTTTTTTGCAAAAATCGTTCCGGTTAGATCGATCTACGCGTTACAGGTAACACTTTGACCGATCGTTTTTCAATTTCGTCAATGTTTTGCTATACATTTGGCTATTTACATGCTTAGAGATAAAAATGTATGCTTTATAATGTTATGCTATGCATTATCGTATATACATGCTATGTATCAACTGTGTGAGTCCTATTTTATGCTCATGATGCGGTCCCACATACTTGTAGTTTCCTTTTCGAAGAAAATCATGCATTAGGGTCTTTTCATGCTGCAATTATCCATATAAATGCAATTTTGATCTGTTATGGCTTGGGTTCTTTGAAAAACATGCTTGGCTATGCATGGGATGTCCATTTTACAGACGGAACTCTGCCGAATTTTTTTTTTTTTTTTTTTTTTGCACATATAATAAACATGCATCATGTTGCATTAATTATATGATGAGGGTAGGAAATTAGAATATTCGTGACATAATTCAAAAGGGAACTTACATTCCTCTTCGCCTGTTCTATTCCAGCTATGGATCCCGATGCTCCCAGTAGCTCTTCTGCGTCTCGGACTTCGGGCGTTCGCCGTCGTAGGGCCGCACCTGCCCCTGCTTTGCCTCGGACCCGCCAGGCTCGCCGATTGGCGGAGGCTGTCATCCGTCCCGATCACCCGGACGTTGAGGAGGCTGTTCTTCCGGAGTTTGCGGCAGAAGGGCCATCCTCCAGTACACCGGCCCCATCTCCTCACCGCGCCCTTTCTGGCGCCTCTGTGCAGATACCCGATCTATTGGGTCGGGATCTCAGTCGTCACCCCTCGGCATCTCTTGTAGCTAATGAGGTATGCTTAAAGTACTCCTCTAAACTTATTCCCAAATTTTGTTTAGATCTGCACTGATCCATTCATTTTTTGTCACAGGTGCCCGAGTTTACCCAGCCGAGGGGTAACTGGTTCAACATTTACTCCCTCTATACCGCTTTGCATAGCGACTACCGGGCGGTGGTGGATTCATGGGGCTTCCATCACTTTTTCACTATCATCCCCCGTCAGTGCCCCTGGGGTTACATGAGGGCCTTATCCGAGCGATGGTTCCACCAGACGCAGTCTTTTCATCTTCTTGACTGCGAGGTGGTGCTGACCCCCTGGGATTGGAGGTACATCACGGGTATAGAGTTTACCGGGTCCCGTGTCCCCCTGGATCTTGACATTACTCCAGCGGAGGTCCGGGCTTTATTGGGCTTCGCTGCTGAGGGCCGGGTCTTTAAGGCCCGTAGTATTCGGTCCGGTGCTTTGGCTGTCGATGCTGTCGGGGGTATATACGCACTGCCTATTCCAGCGGATCAGGGCACTCGTGACATTCTGCTACGGCGCTTGTTCTTGACCATTATGAGGGGTTTTTTCCTAGGGAACAACTCCTCTACCATTCATTTCAGCGTCGTAGGAGCTGTCAGAGACGTAGACCGGATCGGTGACTACGATTGGGGGTCGTTCACCTTTGCTTATTTCCTCCACGGTCTGCGTCTACGTTCGGAGGGACAGACATACGCCTGGCTCGGATTCTATCACTTTTTGATGGTGAGGTTTCTCTTCCTCTTTTCTTACTGGACTTTCCTTCATTTATTTCTCTTTTCTGCATTTGTCGGTTACTCATACTTTTCGCTGTTTCTGTTCGCAGTTATGGGCCTACGAGCGTCTTCCATGCCTGAGGCTCGTCACTACCCTTAGCCTGGACACTTATCCCCGGGGTCGGCGGTGGCATCATAGCACTCTAGAGGAGGTCCCGGTGTCGGGCAACTTTGCACATTGTCGTATTCAGCTGGAGCTGATCACGGTCGCTGATGTCGTATGGGTTCCCTACCTCTCTGAGCATCTGACTGTGGGGTTTGCCGATGGACATCCTTCTGGCCCGGAGTTCGAGCTTTCCACCCGTCGCCTCACTTTGCAGAGTGTTGGAGGATGGGTGATGTACCTGGGAGAGCGCGCATTCAGATGCGTTACTAGAGAGATCCGCATCCCGCATTCCCTTCCCTTCACTACCTCTTGGCCTTTGGATTCTCAACCTTCGGAGATCATGCTAGCCGGGGAGGACGGTCGGATGCTGTCTACGGGTCCCAGTACGAGCGAGGCTTTCCGGACCTGGTGGGTGCCTCGCACCATCGGTCCTCAGACCCGAGCCACTTTCTTTCTTGGAAACATGGTTCCCGGCTCGGTGATGATGACTGATTGGGCTACCTGCGTTCGGACTCCCACTCATGCCGAGCAGATTGCCACTTTGACCCGCCAGGTGGAGCAGCTGTCGCTGTATCTTCGGGTCTTAGGCCGGACTCCAGAGGATGCTTACGCCTATGATCCTGACAGTGCGGGTTATGATGCAGGCCCGAGCTCATCTGATGCCACAGCGCAGCCATACATTCCTGACATAAATTTTGGTCCTCCGACTTCGACGACCCCAGGGGATCAGTTCGAGGATCCCGCTTTCATAGATGACATTGACTTTGTTTAGATCATGATAGGATAGGGCTTTTGTACCTGCACCTGTTTAGATTTATTTTTTCCCTTTTCTATCATTATTACATGCACTATGTACTGAACTCATTTGTTTTATTTATGCACAGTTTTTATCTTTTATCTCTATGAAATTCATTTGCTTTATTATTAACTGTATGATGCATGCCTTTTCTATTTATGGATAGAGAAATGACCCATGTACAGTCTTTTGATACTATTTTTTCACAGATATCGTCCTCAGATGTCGTGGTACGTTTGGATTCCATTCCTCCCACAGGGTTGGTCGGCAGTCTCCTCCGTTGGTTGGACAGTTTGTCGCCGGCCGACAGGGTTATCACAGATGGCCTTTTGGGACATTCTTGGTCCTTATTATCCTTTCAGGTGCCAGCGAGCTTTGTGGAGGGTATTCTGAGCTATTGGGCCCCTGCCCGTTAGGTGTTCAGATTAGGGACAGTAGAGCTGACCCCCACTCTCGAGGAGTATGCTCGCTTTACCGGCCTGCCTTTGGATAGACCTTGTGCTAGGGTCACAGCTGGTTCCATGCACCGTCAGTTCTTGACTTTCACCGGTTTGCGGAGGACAGTCCTGTTATCGGTGATCACATCAGACCATATGGTTCCCCTTCAGTTCTTGATTGACCGATTTGGCTCACCCGACAGCTTTCGTCTTTTCTTCGGTGATATTTCCGTGTCCGAGGAGCGCTGGGGCGCTTTGAGAATAGACTTTCTGATGGCCTGTGTCATCTCAGTTTTGTATTTGCCAGCAGGACCCGATCAGTTGGACATGCGAGTTGTCGCGGCCGTTAGAGCCCTTCAGGGGGATTACACCATTCTTCCCATGATATTGGCGGATACCTACATGTCAGCCACATATTGCCAGTCTTTTCGAGGCAGAGTTTTCAGAGGGAGCTCGACTTTGCTGTATGTGTGGTTTATGAGCCATCTCAGCCCCATTGGCCATTTCCGTCGCCAAGGGTTTTGCTTCAGCCATGACATATCCACGCAGTTTTCATTTCGCCCCATGAGCTGTACTGATGCAGCTTCTGTAATATTCCGAACCCTAATAAGATTTGTATATGTAAATTATGTGTTTAATAAATGAAATTTCTTGTTCTGACTTGGTATTATGTGATTGCGTATTTTATTAAACAATTAGGTCAAATAAAAATTTTTCGCCAAGTAGCTGTGTCGTGCTTAATCGGACAAAATGATTTGTCGTGCTTCCGGCGAATTCACCGAGAAGCGTTTCGATAAATTAGTTTTGTAAGCTGCTGTGTCGTACTTGGAATTGACGAAGTGCTTTGTCGTGCTTCGACATTAATATAATATTATATTAAATGATAAAATTTTAAAATAAGTTAAATAGGATTTAAAATGTTATGCGGAAATAAAAACCCTAATTTGAAAACCCTAATTGGTAATAATTGTCCGAATTGATCAATTAAAACCTTAATTATTGTACAATAATCTTAATTGATGTAATTAAGATTAAAATGATGAATCATAATATTAATTATAAATTATTAAGATTAATTTAAACACTAAACGGAAGATTGAAAACCCTAATTGTGGAATTGAAAACCCTAAACCTTAATTCGGAACCCTAAAACCCTAATTTGGTTCAATAACCCTAATTTATGAAATGTAAAACCTTAATTATGATATATTGACTTAATTAAGGTATTATTAACCATGATTAAACATCCTAATCATGATTAACAAAAATCTAGAATTAATTAGTAAGTAAATAAATGAAAATTAAAATCCTAGCCAATGAAAATGAAGCTAGGAGTGTGCAAGCTTGTGCTTGACACACTCCAGCACAAGTAGGTTAATTAGGCCAGATCATAAGCACCACAAGTTCCAAGCTTAGATATTTTTGGGAGCAAAGTTTGGAAATTAGTCTAGGAAACCCTAAATTCAAGTTGCTATAAGTAGAATGAGATGCTGAGCTTTAAACCTACGAAATTTCAAAGCTTATACACTCACATATCCAGCCTAAACAAACCCTAGCAATCACAAGCTCAGAATCATAAGCCAGAAATCAAAATTTGAAGAAAAAGGTGCACAAAACCCTAATTTATGTTTGATCTTCAAGTCTGGAAAATTTTTGTGTTTTAGATGTTTAGGAATCCTTGTTAAGGTGTTAATAAGTGATCTGGGCGGTTAAAACATGTTTACATAACATCTAGGTATGAAAATCAAGCCAAAAACTCAAACTGTTCTTGGCAGTCAAGAACAGTCTGACAGGCCTTTTTGTCAGGCCTTTTGATCGTCTTAGATTAGTTGTTTGATCTGTTTTTATGCATCTATGTGTAGCCTGCCATGTTATCTTTAAAGCCCGACGTGTATCATAGCAACCAAATAACTAGGATGAAAGATATAAGTGGTCAAAGTCCTTTGACCGCTCTGATTTTGCAAGTTTCTGGGCAACCCAGAAACCTTTGAAGAACTCTGACAAGGTTTGTCAGAAGTTCATGCTGCCTAGAAATGGCTTAGATGTAATATTTTGTGTAGTTTATTGGTTTAGAGTTGTTGTGTGCTATGTAAAATTTAATCTTGAACCATTAAAACACATAAACAAACAATCAATCAAACGGAATTAGCAGTCAAACCACGTTGACCGTTATGACTGGATGAGTTTCTGGGTTACCCAGAAACTCAAGAACAGTCATGAACGGGGTAGTTTGACCATAAATATTTAGCATGTTATGATATATTTTAAGATGGAATTTGTTATGTCGTTTGTACACTGCCATGTTGGCTATAACAACAAACAAAAATCAAGCACAAACATCAAACGAGCTAAGATTAATTTGAGATCAAAAGTCACTGTTGGACATTGACCAAGTGTTCTTCACGAAGAACACATTTAGCGACAGTCTTCAATCCCAAACCCAGAAAACTAAAATTTTTCTATTTCTATGCAGACCGTCGCTAAAGCCCTTTAGCGACGGATTTTTTAATAAAAATAAAATAAAAAATTAATTAAATAAATTATAAAATATAAAATAAATATAAAATAATTATTAATAATTAATAAATAAATCCGAAAATTCATTTTTAAATTATAAAAAATTTATTTTTAATATTTTTCTATATTTCTGAAATATTATTTAATTTAATTAAAATAATAATTAATAATTATGATAAATCATTTAATAATTATTTTAATTATTTAAAAATGGTATTAAATTATTAAATAATTATATTAATTATTTAAAAATGATATTAAGGTAAATAAAAATTATTATATATAATAATTAAATAAAATATTAAATATTTAAATATTATTAATGATAAATAAATCATTTAAATAATATATTAAGTATTTAAAAATTATTTTAAATGATAATTAAATCATTTAAATATCAAATTAAGTTTTGAAAATTATTATAAATAATAAATAAATTATTTTTAATGATAAAATAAAATCTAGAGATATTATTAATGATAAAATAAATCATTTAAATAATATTCTATCTTTCTAAAAATATTATAAATGATAAATAAATCATTTAAAATAATATTTTAAATATCTAAAAATGTTCTAAATGATAAATAAAATCATTTAAACAACATATTAAATGTTTTAAAAATTATTCTAAATGATAATTAAATCATTTAAAAATATTCCTAAGCTTGTAAAATTATTTAAAAATTACTTCCAAGCTTCTGAAAATTATTTAAAAATAATACCAAGCTTCTAAAAATGTTAGAAATAATAATTAAAATTATTTAGACTAATAATTAGACTTCCACATGAAGTTTTAATCAAACAATCTATGTGTTTAGCCATTAAGGATCAACGACCGAGATACCGAATCAACGTCAAACCTTAATGAACCTTGTTTAGATTAGCGTGATACATGTTTATATACGTGCTAACGCTTATTATTGGTATACGTAGACTACGTGCGTTGACCGATTGTACTAAAATTATAGTGAGCTACGCTAAGGCAAGTGTCCTAACCTTTCTCAATTTATATTAAGCAAGTATTATACATCTTGCTATCAATTATTGTGAAGTTATTGCTTCTTGTTCAGCATAACTTAAGAAATGAATTATTATTCATATATTGCTTGTTCGAGCTTAAATTGTTGTGTCAAGCCAAATTGTTTGGTACGACATCTGATACTGAGAAATGGGACACCTTGATGTAAGGTGAACCCGAAATTTTCCCTTAAAATAAGGTGACGAAATTCCCTTAATATAAGGTGACGAACAGTTGATAATATATCAACATAAATTGGTAGGATGATATGCATACTCCTAGGATATTGGTGAGGCTGATCACCTACCAGATATCCAAAACTCAAATGGTTCTAAGTCATTAAAGACTGATAGAACTAAATGAAATATATGGTTCATGTACAGAACCCTCAGTATACATCATTGACATCTTTCAAATCAAACACATGCTGTTTACATATTTAAATGAACTTGCTGAGCATTTGTAGCTCATTCTTGCGCATATCTTCTTTTGCAGCTATAAATGATATCCCTGGCACGTCTGGGACTAACAAGGGGAAAAGCCATGCTTATTAGCTTTAATGTTTATTGTTGAATACTTTAAGTCTTTTTAAAGACTTGTTGTTGTAATAACTTAGTATAACGAATGATGTAACCGAACAAAATGTTATGTAATATATTATGATCCTTTATGTTATAGAATGCGTTATACTCTGATCTTTAAATTCTTTAGAATAGTTGTAATAAGTTAAATGCAATGTCTATATGAACTATACATCTGAATGAGGGTATCTAAATGATGTTGAACGTCCTATATGGACAATCTTGTCATTTGTACTGTGAATGTCAGATAGATAGGGAATATTGATATGAAAGAGATATTCATAAGGTATGAATCTATATATCTAAGTGAGGGTATCCAAACACAGACAACGTTCTGGCCGGAACTAGTACCTGTTATGGGATATTGTGAACCTTGGATAACTAGAAGTCATATTTTATTGAATATTTATAGTTGTATAGTTCCACGTGAGCACCAGATCTGCTACAGGGGAGTGTAGAGATTTGGGGGCGTCACAGGTTGGTATCAGAGCTGTAGATTATAGCTCTAAGGTAGTTAGGAAATACCTTAGAATATAGTCTTTGAGTCGGTAAAATACTTAATGATACATAAAATAATCTTAAAAGCTTTATCTTATGTGTAAATTTGTTTCCCCATAAATACTAAATAAATTAAAATTCTTTTGTAGGATGGCTGGAGTAAACCAACACATAGGATGGTTATCCGACAGTGAGCCCGATGAGGTGCCTGATTACGAGCCGGTTACCCCTGAACTAGATTTAGAGGATGAAGACCCAGAGGAGGAGGAGCTTATTCATGATGAGGAGATCTTAGAGGCAGAGGAGGCATAGAACCCTGTCGATGGGCAGTTAGTAGACCCTGATTCTGAGGAGGAGATTGGAGCAGGCCAGATGATGAGTGTCGAAAGACACGAAGAGATAGTCATCGAGTTAGTACAGCAGTCAACAGTAGAGTTAGAAGCTGCTAACTCTCGTGCAAACATAGCGACAGGATTATTGGAGAGTGAGCGAGATACAACTCGGCGTTTGAGGATACTCCTTCAGGACACACAGAGGGAGAAACAGGAGGCACAAATGCAGGCATACAGAGCCGATAGGAAGAGTAAGGCGGCATTTGATGGCCTAGAGCGACGAGTGTTTAGGTATCCGGTGGAAGAGGAGAAGGAGGAATATATGATTGATAGAGCAGTAGTCGGTCACATGATACGAGATGCTGATAAGGGGATGCGTAATAGCGCAGTTTAGTAGTGTCTAAGTTTATATGTTGTACTTAGTACGATATCAAAATTTTGAGTTGTAAAATAGGAAATCCTTGTAATAACTAGTAGTAGTATAACTACTAGTCGGTTATGTAATCGTTGTTGCATGTTATATACAAGTTGTGTTTATATAATCAAGTTGTTAGTTCTATGTAAGCATATCTTTGTATTTATACTTGCTTTTCTTTATTTTAGAACCATGGCATCAGGACGAAGAACCCAAGCCCGAACTGAGACCATCGAGCCAAATCCCACACAACAATTAGTAAATATCCTCTTAGAAACCTTACAAAATCGTCCACCACCTCAACCCACCCCAGTTAATCCACAGGGTACAATATCCAATGACTTTAAACTTGTTGGACCACCGGAATTTAAGGGAGCTGCGGAACCAATTGAGGCGCAAACATGGGTTACCGAGATAGAAAAGTTTTTCAGGGTAACTAATGTTGGCGAAGATCAAAAGACGATCTTTGCCACCTTTTTCCTCAAGGGTGAGGCAAATCATTGGTAGGAAAATACAAAAATTCGTGCAGGTGAGGATATAATTCATTGGACCAGGTTTAAGGAATTATTCTTCGAAAATTATTTTCCCCAATCAATGAAGGATCGTATGGAGGTACGATTCTTAGAATTGAAACAAGGAGAACTTACCGTATCCCAGTATACGGCCAAGTTCAATGAATTAGCCAGGTTTGCCTCACACCAGGTTGATACAGAGGCAAGAAAGACTAGGAGATACGAAGAGGGATTAAAACCCCAAATTCGTAGCAAATTGTCAGTATTTCAAGTGAGAACTTTTCCAGAAATTCTCGAGAAAGCTATTATAGCTGAAAACGAGAATGAAGCTTTAATCAAATTTCATAAGGAAAAGAGAAGTTTGAGTGAGGGAGGAAAGTTGAAAGGAGAAGTTAGTACAGGAGGTACTAATAATAACAAAAGGAAGTGGGATGCCACTGTTCCTACAAATTTTGTAAGGAAGGGTAACAATTACAATAATAATAACAATAATAGAAACCAGAACAATATCAATAAGGTGGGTCGTTGTGCCATATGCGGAAAGAATCACCTAGGGTTATGTCGCCAGAAGGTGGTTACTTGTTACCATTGTGGGCAAGAGGGACATTATTCCTCTTATTGTCCTAAAAAGAGTAATGATAATACTCGTTAGAGTAATCCGAATGTTACTTGTTATCTTTGTGGTGCAACGGGGCATGTGTCTAGGAATTGCCCGAGGAATAGAAACCAATTTGGGGGAGGAAACCAAATCCCAAACAATAACCCCAAACCAACAGTAGCAGGAGCTGGAGGTCCAGGTCGTCCAACCGCAAGAACGTTTAATATGGCGACAAGGGATGCTGTTGCTGAACCAGACGTGGTAACAGGTATCATCCCTATCGACACTTTAAATGCATATGTGTTGTTCGACTCTGGTGCTACTTGTTCATTTATGTCTAATAGCTTTGCTAAGAAATTGTCAATACCATGCGAAGATTTAGACATACCTTTTAATGTGGAGATTGCAAACAATGAAATCATTCCCGTCAAAACCATATATAAGAATTGTGCCGTAGAGATTAAGGGACACAAGTTTCTTGTGAACCTCATTCCCATACAACTAGGGGAATTTGATATAATCTTAGGCATGGACTGGCTGGGCAATTATAATGCAATAATTGACTGCCAGCAGAAGCGGGTGAATTTAGTGACTTCTTCAGAGTCAAAAGTAGTGTTCAAAGGTGGATGTTCACCTAAACGATCTCACTATCTGACAGTAATGCAGGCATAGAGATTGCTTAGGAAGGGTTGCACAGGTTATTTGGCATATATAGTAGATACTCGAAAAGAAGGAGTAAAGCTAGAACAAATACTTGTAGTTAGAGAATTTCCGGATGTGTTTCCAGATGACTTACCTGGTTTACCTCCGGACAGGGAGATCGAATTTGTTATTGATCTTGCACCGGGTACGACACCAGTTTCCAAGGCACCGTACAGAATGGCACCTGTAGAGTTGAAGGAGTTACTTGTGCAGCTACAAGAACTCTTAGACAAAAAGTACATACAACCAAGTGTTTCACCTTGGGGAGCACCGGTGTTGTTTGTAAAGAAGAAGGATGGAACATTAAGGTTGTGTATTGATTATAGAGAATTAAATAAGTTAACAATAAAGAACAAATATCCTTTACCACGAATTGATGATCTGTTTGACCAGTTGAAAGGGGCCGAATACTTTTCAAAGATCGACCTACGATCGGGTTATCATCAATTAAAGGTAAGAAGAGAAGATGTGCCAAAGACAGCGTTTAGGACACGCTACGGACATTATGAGTTTCTTGTGATGTCTTTTGGATTAACAAATGCGCCGGCAGCATTCATGGACTTGATGAACCGAGTGTTTAAACCATGCTTGGACAAATTTGTCGTAGTGTTCATCGATGATATTTTAGTATACTCGAGAACAAAAGAGGAGCATGATGAACACTTGAGAAGTATATTGGAGATATTACGCAAGGAACAACTTTATGCAAAGTTTTCCAAATGTGAATTCTGGTTGGAACGAATCCAATTCTTAGGTCATGTAATTGACAAGAATGGAATAGCGGTAGATCCAGCCAAAATAGAAGCAGTTGTAAATTGGGAACAACCAACAACTCCAACAGAAGTAAGAAGTTTTCTCGGTTTAGCAGGGTATTATCGGCGTTTTATACAAGATTTATCAAAAATAGCAACCCCACTAACCAATTTGACTCGAAAGACGGTGAAGTACGTCTGGACAGACAAATGTGAAGAAAGCTTCCAAGAGTTGAAGAAAAGGTTAAGCATGGCACCAATATTATCTTTACCAGATGATACAGGATGCCTCGTTGTTTATAGTGACGCATCACACAAAGGGTTAGGGTGTGTGTTAATGCAACACGGAAAGGTGATTGCATATGCATCAAGACAACTCAAAGATTATGAGAAGAGATATCCTACGCATGATCTTGAGTTAGCCGCCGTAGTATTCGCCTTGAAAATTTGGAGGCATTACTTGTACGGGGAGAAGTGTGAGATATACACAGATCACAAGAGTCTGAAATATATTTTCACACAGAAGGAGTTAAATATGAGGCAAACGAGATGGTTAGAGTTGATAAAAGATTTTGATTGTGAGATCTTATATCATCCAAGGAAAGCCAACGTCGTAGCAGATGCATTAAGTAGGAAGAACCAGGAGAAATTGAATGTGATGACTAATAACGAGGTACTGATAAAAGAGTTTGACAAACTTGAGATTGAGGTGAGAGTTCCAGTTAACTCTACCCAGAAGTTATTTGTCATCGAGAGTAATTCGACTTTATTGGACAAAGTCAAAGAATTACAGGAGACTGATGCAGAATGTCAGAAGTATAAGGCAGAAATGACTCATAAAAAGAATGTTAAGTTTAGAGTGGATAAGGATGGAGTACTAAGATACGAAAATAGAATTTGGGTACCTTCAGTACAAGAGTTAAAAAGACGAAATACTGAATGAAGCCCATAATTCTAAATTCGCTGTACATCCAGGGAGTACAAAAATGTATAAAGACCTGAGCCAACATTTTTGGTGGTCTAACATGAAGAGAGAAATAGCGGAGTGGGTAAGTAAATGTTTAACATGTCAAAGGGTTAAAGCTGAACATCAGAAACCAAGTGGATTATTACAACCCTTAGAAATTCCTGAGTGGAAATGGGAGCATATTACCATAGATTTCGTAGTTGGCCTTCCAACCACACAAAAGGGTCACAATGCCATTTGGGTAATTGTAGATCGTCTTACCAAATCAGCTCATTTCCTACCCATAAAAATCAACTTCAGTCTAGACCAATTAGCCAGACTTTACATCAATGAAATCATTTCTAGACATGGAGTCCCTGTTTCTATAGTATCAGATAGAGATCCACGATTTACTTCAAATTTTTGGATAAGTCTCCAGAAAAATTTAGGAACTCAATTGAGACTAAGTACAGCATACCATCCACAAACTGACGGTCAGAGTGAGAGAACCATCAAGACATTGGAAGACATGTTGCGCTCTTGCATCATGGATTTCAAGGGAAGTTGGGAAGATCAATTACCTTTGGTAGAATTTGCATACAACAATAGCTACCATGCCAGCATAGGGATGCCACCATTTGAAGCCCTATATGGAAGAAAATGTAGGACGCCTTTATGTTGGGACGAGGTTGGGGAACGGCAAATGCTAGGACCCGAAATAGTGCAACAAACCACGGAGGTAGTTCGAATTATACGGGGAAGATTACAAGCGGCACAAGATCGACAGAAGAAATATGCTGATCAACACAGGAAATTACAAGATTTCGAAGTCGGTAGTCACGTATTCTTAAAAGTATCTCCGTGGAAGGGAAAAATACGTTTCGGCAAGAAGGGCAAATTGAGTCCGAGATTTATTGGGCCATTTCAAATATTGAGGAGAATAGGTGAGGTAGCCTATGAGGTAGCCCTACCTCCTGAACTAGAACATATTCATAACGTGTTTCATGTGTCCGTGTTACGACCGTACAAACCTGATTATAAACACGTTATTGATTATGAGCCCATTCAAATCGAGAAGGATTTATCGTATGAAGAAATTCCTATTGAAATTGTGGATAGGAAAGAACAGCAATTGCGAAATAAAAAGATACCTTCGGTTAAGGTTATCTGGAGAAATCAGAATATCGAGAAAGCTACGTGGGAGCTCGAGAGTAAAATGCGAGATAACTACCCACATTTATTTTCATAGACTGCGCTGTAAATTTCGAGGACGAAATTCTTATTAGTGGGGGTGAATGTAATATTCCGAACCCTAATAAGATTTGTATATGTAAATTATGTGTTTAATAAATGAAATTTCTTGTTCTGACTTGGTATTATGTGATTGCGTATTTTATTAAACAATTAGGTCAAATAAAAATTTTTCGCCAAGTAGCTGTGTCGTGCTTAATCGGACAAAATGATTTGTCGTGCTTCCGGCGAATTCACCGAGCAGCGTTTCGGTAAATTAGTTTTGTAAGCTGCTGTGTCGTACTTGGAATTGACGAAGTGCTTTGTCGTGCTTCGACATTAATATAATATTATATTAAATGATAAAATTTTAAAATAAGTTAAATAGGGTTTAAAATGTTATGCGGAAATAAAAACCCTAATTTGAAAACCCTAATTGGTAATAATTGTCCGAATTGATCAATTAAAACCTTAATTATTATACAATAATCTTAATTGATGTAATTAAGATTTAAATGATGAATCATAATATTAATTATGAATTATTAAGATTAATTTAAACCCTAAACGGAAGATTGAAAACCCTAATTGTGGAATTGAAAACCCTAAACCCTAATTCGGAACCCTAAAACCCTAATTTGGTTCAATAACCCTAATTTATGAAATGTAAAACCTTAATTATGATGTATTGACTTAATTAAGGTATTACTAACCATGATTAAACATCCTAATCATGATTAACAAAAATCTAGAATTAATTAGTAAGTAAATAAATGAAAATTAAAATCCTAGCCAATGAAAATGAAGCTAGGAGTGTGCAAGCTTGTGCTTGACACACTCCAGCACAAGTAGGTTAATTAGGCCAGATCATAAGCACCACAAGTTCCAAGCTTAGATATTTTTGGGAGCAAAGTTTGGAAATTAGTCTAGGAAACCCTAAATTCAAGTTGCTATAAGTAGAATGAGATGCTGAGCTTTAAACCTACGAAATTTCAAAGCTTATACACTCACATATCCAGCCTAAAACAAACCCTAGCAATCACAAGCTCAGAATCAGAAGCCAGAAATCAAAATTTGAAGAAAAAGGTGCACAAAACCCTAATTTATGTTTGATCTTCAAGTCTGGAAAATTTTTGTGTTTTAGATGTTTAGGAATCCTTGTTAAGGTGTTAATAAGTGATCTGGGCGGTTAAAACATGTTTACATAACATCTAGGTATGAAAATCAAGCCAAAAACTCAAACTGTTCTTGGCAGTCAAAAACAGTCTGACAGGCCTTTTTGTCAGGCCTTTTGATCGTCTTAGATTAGTTGTTTGATCTGTTTTTATGCATCTATGTGTAGCCTGCCATGTTATCTTTAAAGCCCGACGTGTATCACAGCAACCAAATAACTAGGATGAAAGATATAAGTGGTCAAAGTCCTTTGACCGCTCTGATTTTGCAAGTTTCTGGGTAACCCAGAAACCTTTGAAGAACTCTGACAAGGTTTGTCAGAAGTTCATGCTGCCTAGAAATGGCTTAGATGTAATATTTTGTGTAGTTTATTGGTTTAGAGTTGTTGTGTGCTATGTAAAATTTAATCTTGAACCATTAAAACACATAAACAAACAATCAATCAAACGGAATTAGCAGTCAAACCACGTTGACCGTTATGACTGGATGAGTTTCTAGGTTACCCAGAAACTCAAGAACAGTCATGAACGGGGTAGTTTGACCATAAATATTTAGCATGTTATGATATATTTTAAGATGGAATTTGTTATGTCGTTGTACACTGCCATGTTGGCTATAACAACAAACAAAAATCAAGCACAAACATCAAACGAGCTAAGATTAATTTGAGGTCAAAAGTCACTGTTGGACATTGACCAAGTGTTCTTCACGAAGAACACATTTAGCGACAGTCTTCAATCCCAAACCCAGAAAACTAAATTTCTATGCAGACCGTCGCTAAAGCCCTTTAGCGACGGATTTTTAATAAAAATAAAATAAAAATTAATTAAATAAATTATAAAATATAAAATAAATATTAAATGATTATTAATAATTAATAAATAAATCCGAAAATTCATTTTTAAATTATAAAAAATTTATTTTTAATATTTTTCTATATTTTGAAATATTATTTAATTTAATTAAATAATAATTAATAATTATGATAAATCATTTAATAATTGTTTTAATTATTTAAAAATGGTATTAAATTATTAAATAATTATATTAATTATTTAAAAATGATATTAAGGTAAATAAAATTATTATATATAATAATTAAATAAAATATTTAATATTTAAATATTATTAATGATAAATAAATTATTTAAATAATATATTAAGTATTTAAAAATTATTTTAAATGATAATTAAATCATTTAAATATCAAATTAAGTTTTGAAAATTATTATAAATAATAAATAAAATTATTTTAATGATTAAAATAAAATCTAGAGATATTATTAATGATAAAATAAATCATTTAAATAATATTCTATCTTTCTAAAAATATTATAAATGATAAATAAATCATTTAAATAATATTTTAAATATCTAAAAATGTTCTAAATGATAAATAAATCATTTAAATAACATATTAAATGTTTGATAATTAAATCATTTAAAAATATTCCTAAGCTTGTAAAATTATTTAAAATTACTTCCAAGCTTCTGAAAATTATTTAAAAATAATACCAAGCTTCTAAAAATGTTAGAAATAATAATTAAATTATTTAGACTAATAATTAGACTTCCACATGAAGTTTTATCAAACAATCTATGTGTTTAGCCATTAAGGATACGACCGAGATACCGAATCAACGTCAAACCTTAATGAACCTTGTTTAGATTAGCGTGATACATGTTTATATACGTGCTAACGCTTATTATTGGTATACGTAGACTACGTGCGTTGACCGATTGTACTAAAATTATAGTGAGCTACGCTAAGGCAAGTGTCCTAACCTTTCTCAATTTATATTAAGCAAGTATTATACATCTTGCTATCAATTATTGTGAAGTTATTGCTTCTTGTTCAGCATAACTTAAGAAATGAATTATTATTCATATATTGCTTGTTCGAGCTTAAATTGTTGTGTCAAGCCAAATTGTTTGGTACGACATCTGATACTCAGAAATGGAACACCTTGATGTAAGGTGAACCCGAAATTTTCCCTTAAAATAAGGTGACGAAATTCCCTTAATATAAGGTGACGAACAGTTGATAATATATCAACATAAATTGGTAGGATGATATGCATACTCCTAGGATATTGGTGAGGCTGATCACCTACCAGATATCCAAAACTCAAAATGGTTCTAAGTCATTAAAGACTGATAGAACTAAATGAAATATATGGTTCATGTACAAGAACCCTCAGTATACATCATTGACATCTTTCAAATCAAACACATGCTGTTTACATATTTAAATGAACTTGCTGAGCATTTGTAGCTCATTCTTGCGCATATCTTCTTTTGCAGCTATAAATGATATCCCTGGGCACGTCTGGGACTAACAAGGGGAAAAGCCATGCTTATTAGCTTTAATGTTTATTGTTGAATACTTTAAGTCTTTTTAAAGACTTGTTGTTGTAATAACTTAGTATAACGAATGATGTAACCGAACAAAATGTTATGTAATATATTATGATCCTTTATGTTATAAGAATGCGTTATACTCTGATCTTTAAATTCTTTAGAATAGTTGTAAATAAGTTAAATGCAATGTCTATATGAACTATACATCTGAATGAGGGTATCTAAATGATGTTGAACGTCCTATATGGACAATCTTGTCATTTGTACTGTGAATGTCAGATAGATAGGGAATATTGATATGAAAGAGATATTCATAAGGTATGAATCTATATATCTAAGTGAGGGTATCCAAACACAGACAACGTTCTGGCCGGAACTAGTACCTGTTATGGGATACTGTGAACCTTGGATAACTAGAAGTCATATTTTATTGAATATTTATAGTTGTATAGTTCCACGTGAGCACCAGATCTGCTACAGGGGAGTGTAGAGATTTGGGGGCGTCACAGGTTGGTATCAGAGCTGTAGATTATAGCTCTAAGGTAGTTAGGAAATACCTTAGAATATAGTCTTTGAGTCCGTAAAATACTTAATGATACATAAAATAATCTTAAAAGCTTTATCTTATGTGTAAATTTGTTTCCCCATAAATACTAAATAAATTAAAATTCTTTTGTAGGATGGCTGGAGTAAACCAACACATAGGATGGTTATCCGACAGTGAGCCCGATGAGGTGCCTGATTACGAGCCGGTTACCCCTGAACTAGATTTAGAGGATGAAGACCCAGAGGAGGAGGAGCTTATTCATGATGAGGAGATCTTAGAGGCAGAGAACCCTGTCGATGGGCAGTTAGTAGACCCTGATTCTGAGGAGGAGATTGGAGCAGGCCAGATGATGAGTGTCGAAAGACACGAAGAGATTGTCATCGAGTTAGTACAGCAGTCAACAGTAGAGTTAGAAGCTGCTAACTCTCGTGCAAACATAGCGACAGGATTATTGGAGAGTGAGCGAGATACAACTCGGCGTTTGAGGATACTCCTTCAGGACACAGAGGGAGAAACAGGAGGCACAGATGCAGGCATACAGAGCCGATAGGAAGAGTAAGGCGGCATTTGATGGCCTAGAGCGACGAGTGTTTAGGTATCCGGTGGAAGAGGAGAAGGAGGAATATATGATTGATAGAGCAGTAGTCGGTCACATGATACGAGATGCTGATAAGGGGATGCGTAATAGCGCAGTTTAGCAGTGTCTAAGTTTATGTGTTGTACTTAGTACGATATCAAAATTTTGAGTTGTAAAATAGGAAATCCTTGTAATAACTAGTAGTAGTATAACTACTAGTCGGTTATGTAATCGTTGTTGCATGTTATATACAAGTTGTGTTTATATAATCAAGTTGTTAGTTCTATGTAAGCATATCTTTGTATTTATACTTGCTTTTCTTTATTTTAGAACCATGGCATCAGGACGAAGAACCCAAGCCCGAACTGAGACCACCGAGCCAAATCCCACACAACAATTAGTAAATATCCTCTTAGAAACCTTACAAAATCGTCCACCACCTCAACCCACCCCAGTTAATCCACAGGGTACAATATCCAATGACTTTAAACTTGTTGGACCACCGGAATTTAAGGGAGCTGCGGAACCAATTGAGGCGCAAACATGGGTTACCGAGATAGAAAAGTTTTTCAGGGTAACTAATGTTGGCGAAGATCAAAAGACGATCTTTGCCACCTTTTTCCTCAAGGGTGAGGCAAATCATTGGTAGGAAAATACAAAAATTCGTGCAGGTGAGGATATAATTCCTTGGACCAGGTTTAAGGAATTATTCTTCGAAAATTATTTTCCCCAATCAATGAAGGATCGTATGGAGGTACGATTCTTAGAATTGAAACAAGGAGAACTTACCGTATCCCAGTATACGGCCAAGTTCAAATGAATTAAGCCAGGGTTTGCCTCACACCAGGTTGATACAGAGGCAAAGAAAGACTAGGAGATACGAAGAGGGATTAAAACCCCAAATTCGTAGCAAATTGTCAGTATTTCAAGTGAGAACTTTTCCAGAAATTCTCGAGAAAGCTATTATAGCTGAAAACGAGAATGAAGCTTTAATCAAATTTCATAAGGGAAAAGAGAAGTTTGAGTGAGGGAGGAAAGTTGAAAGGAGAAGTTAGTACAGGGGGTACTAATAATAACAAAAGGAAGTGGGATGCCACTGTTCCTACAAATTTTGTAAGGAAGGGTAACAATTACAATAATAATAACAATAATAGAAACCAGAAAAATAACAATAAGGTGGGTCGTTGTGCCATATGCGGAAAGAATCACCTAGGGTTATGTCGCCATAAGGTGGTTACTTGTTACCATTGTGGGCAAGAGGGACATTATTCCTCTTATTGTCCTAAAAAGAGTAATGATAATACTCGTCAGAGTAATCCGAATGTTACTTGCTATCTTTGTGGTGCAACGGGGCATGTGTCTAGGAATTTGCCCGAGGAATAGAAAACCAATTTGGGGGAGGAAACCAAATCCCAAACAATAACCCCAAACCAACAGTAGCAGGAGCTGGAGGTCCAGGTCGTCCAACCGCAAGAACGTTTAATATGGCGACAAGGGATGCTGTTGCTGCACCAGACGTGGTAACAGGTATCATCCCTATCGACACTTTAAATGCATATGTGTTGTTCGACTCTGGTGCTACTTGTTCATTTGTGTCTAATAGCTTTGCTAAGAAATTGTCAATACCATGCGAAGATTTAGACATACCTTTTAATGTGGAGATTACAAACAATGAAATCATTCCCGTCAAAACCATATATAAGAATTGTGCCGTAGAGATTAAGGGACACAAGGTTCTTGTGAACCTCATTCCCATACAACTAGGGGAATTTGATATAATCTTAGGCATGGACTGGCTGGGCAATTATAATGCAATAATTGACTGCCAGCAGAAGCGGGTGAATTTAGTGACTTCTTCAGAGTCAAAAGTAGTGTTCAAAGGTGGTTGTTCACCTAAACGATCTCACTATCTGACAGTAATGCAGGCAGAGAGATTGCTTAGGAAGGGTTGCACAGGTTATTTGGCATATATAGTAGATACTCGAAAAGAAGGAGTAAAGCTAGAACAAATACTTGTAGTTAGAGAATTTCCGGATGTGTTTCCAGATGACTTACCTGGTTTACCTCCGGACAGGGAGATCGAATTTGTTATTGATCTTGCACCGGGTACGACACCAGTTTCCAAGGCACCGTACAGAATGGCACCTGTAGAGTTGAAGGAGTTACTTGTGCAGCTACAAGAACTCTTAGACAAAAAGTACATACAACCAAGTGTTTCACCTTGGGGAGCACCGGTGTTGTTTGTAAAGAAGAAGGATGGAACATTAAGGTTGTGTATTGATTATAGAGAATTAAATAAGTTAACAATAACGAACAAATATCCTTTACCACGAATTGATGATCTGTTTGACCAGCTGAAAGGGGCCGAATACTTTTCAAAGATCGACCTACGATCGGGTTATCATCAATTAAAGGTAAGAAGAGAAGATGTGCCGAAGACAGCGTTTAGGACACGCTACGGACATTATGAGTTTCTTGTGATGTCTTTTGGATTAACAAATGCGCCGGCAGCATTCATGGACTTGATGAACCGAGTGTTTAAACCATGCTTGGACAAATTTGTCATAGTGTTCATCGATTATATTTTAGTATACTCGAGAACAAAAGAGGAGCATGATGAACACTTGAGAAGTATATTGGAGATATTACGCAAGGAACAACTTTATGCAAAGTTTTCCAAATGTGAATTCTGGTTGGAACGAGTCCAATTCTTAGGTCATGTAATTGACAAGAATGGAATAGCGGTAGATCCAGCCAAAATAGAAGCGGTTGTAAATTGGGAACAACCAACAACTCCAACAGAAGTAAGAAGTTTTCTGGGTTTAGCAGGGTATTATCGGCGTTTTATACAAGATTTTTCAAAAATAGCAACCCCACTAACCAATTTGACTCGAAAGACGGTGAAGTACGTCAGGACAGACAAATGTGAAGAAAGCTTCCAAGAGTTGAAGAAACGGTTAAGCATGGCACCAATATTATCTTTACCAGATGATACAGGAGGCCTCGTTGTTTATAGTGACGCATCACACAAAGGGTTAGGGTGTGTGTTAATGCAACACGGAAAGGTGATTGCATATGCATCAAGACAACTCAAAGATTATGAGAAGAGGTATCCTACGCATGATCTTGAGTTAGCCGCCGTAGTATTCGCCTTGAAAATTTGGAGGCATTACTTGTACGGGGAGAAGTGTGAGATATACACAGATCACAAGAGTCTGAAATATATTTTCACACAGAAGGAGTTAAATATGAGGCAAACGAGATGGTTAGAGTTGATAAAAGATTTTGATTGTGAGATCTTATATCATCCAAGGAAAGCCAACGTCGTAGCAGACGCATTAAGTAGGAAGGACCAGGAGAAATTGAATGTGATGACTAATAACGAGGTACTGATAAAAGAGTTTGACAAACTTGAGATTGAGGTGAGAGTTCCAGTTAACTCTACCCATAAGTTATTTGTCATCGAGAGTAATTCGACTTTATTGGACAAAGTCAAAGAATTACAGGAGACTGATGCAGAATGTCAGAAGTATAAGGCAGAAATGACTCATAAAAAGAATGTTAAGTTTAGAGTGGATAAGGATGGAGTACTAAGATACGAAAATAGAATTTGGGTACCTTCAGTACAAGAGTTAAAAGACGAAATACTGAATGAAGCCCATAATTCTAAATTCGCTGTACATCCAGGGAGTACAAAAATGTATAAAGACCTGAGCCAACATTTTTGGTGGTCTAACATGAAGAGAGAAATAGCGGAGTGGGTAAGTAAATGTTTAACATGTCAAAGGGTTAAAGCTGAACATCAGAAACCAAGTGGATTATTACAACCCTTAGAAATTCCTGAGTGGAAATGGGAGCATATTACCATAGATTTCGTAGTTGGCCTTCCAACCACACAAAAGGGTCACAATGCCATTTGGGTAATTGTAGATCGTCTTACCAAATCAGCTCATTTCCTACCCATAAAAATCAACTTCAGTCTAGACCAATTAGCCAGACTTTACATCAATGAAATCATTTCTAGACATGGAGTCCCTGTTTCTATAGTATCAGATAGAGATCCACGATTTACTTCAAATTTTTGGATAAGTCTCCAGAAAAATTTAGGAACTCAATTGAGACTAAGTACAACATACCATCCACAAACTGACGGTCAGAGTGAGAGAACCATCAAGACATTGGAAGACATGTTGCGCTCTTGCATCATGGATTTCAAGGGAAGTTGGGAAGATCAATTACCTTTAGTAGAATTTGCATACAACAATAGCTACCATGCCAGCATAGGGATGCCACCATTTGAAGCCCTATATGGAAGAAAATGTAGGACGCCTTTATGTTGGGACGAGGTTGGGGAACGGCAAATGCTAGGACCCGAAATAGTGCAACAAACCACGGAGGTAGTTCGAATTATACGGGGAAGATTACAAGCGGCACAAGATCGACAGAAGAAATATGCTGATCAACACAGGAAATTACAAGATTTCGAAGTCGGTAGTCACGTATTCTTAAAAGTATCTCCGTGGAAGGGAAAAATACGTTTCGGCAAGAAGGGCAAATTGAGTCCGAGATTTATTGGGCCATTTCAAATATTGAGGAGAATAGGTGAGGTAGCCTATGAGGTAGCCCTACCTCCTTACCTAGAACATATTCATAACGTGTTTCATGTGTCCGTGTTACGACCGTACAAACCTGATTATAAACACGTTATTGATTATGAGCCCATTCAAATCGAGAAGGATTTATCGTATGAAGAAATTCCTATTGAAATTGTGGATAGGAAAGAACAGCAATTGCGAAATAAAAAGATACCTTCGGTTAAGGTTATCTGGAGAAATCAGAATATCGAGGAAGCTACGTGGGAGCTCGAGAGTAAAATGCGAGATAACTACCCACATTTATTTTCATAGACTGCGCTGTAAATTTCGAGGACGAAATTCTTATTAGTGGGGGTGAATGTAATATTCCGAACCCTAATAAGATTTGTATATGTAAATTATGTGTTTAATAAATGAAATTTCTTGTTCTGACTTGGTATTATGTGATTGCGTATTTTATTAAACAATTAGGTCAAATAAAAATTTTTCGCCAAGTAGCTGTGTCGTGCTTAATCGGACAAAATGATTTGTCGTGCTTCCGGCGAATTCACCGAGCAGCGTTTCGGTAAATTAGTTTTGTAAGCTGCTATGTCGTACTTGGAATTGACGAAGTGCTTTGTCGTGCTTCGACATTAATATAATATTATATTAAATGATAAAATTTTAAAATAAGTTAAATAGGGTTTAAAATGTTATGCGGAAATAAAAACCCTAATTTGAAAACCCTAATTAGTAATAATTATCCGAATTGATCAATTAAAACCTTAATTATTGTACAATAATCTTAATTGATGTAATTAAGATTTAAATGATGAATCATAATATTAATTATGAATTATTAATATTAATTTAAACCCTAAACGGAAGATTGAAAACCCTAATTGTGGAATTGAAAACCCTAAACCCTAATTCGAAACCCTAAAACCCTAATTTGGTTCAATAACCCTAATTTATGAAATGTAAAACCTTAATTATGATATATTGACTTAATTAAGGTATTACTAACCATGATTAAACATCCTAATCATGATTAACAAAAATCTAGAATTAATTAGTAAGTAAATAAATGAAAATTAAAATCCTAGCCAATGAAAATGAAGCTAGGAGTGTGCAAGCTTGTGCTTGACACACTCCAGCACAAGTAGGTTAATTAGGCCAGATCATAAGCACCACAAGTTCCAAGCTTAGATATTTTTGGGAGCAAAGTTTGGAAATTAGTCTAGGAAACCCTAAATTCAAGTTGCTATAAGTAGAATGAGATGCTGAGCTTTAAACCTACGAAATTTCAAAGCTTATACACTCACATATCCAGCCTAAACAAACCCTAGCAATCACAAGCTCAGAATCAGAAGCCAGAAATCAAAATTTGAAGAAAAAGGTGCACAAAACCCTAATTTATGTTTGATCTTCAAGTCTGGAAAATTTTTGTGTTTTAGATGTTTAGGAATCCTTGTTAAGGTGTTAATAAGTGATCTGGGCGGTTAAAACATGTTTACATAACATCTAGGTATGAAAATCAAGCCAAAAACTCAAACTGTTCTTGGCAGTCAAGAACAGTCTGACAGGCCTTTTTGTCAGGCCTTTTGATCGTCTTAGATTAGTTGTTTGATCTGTTTTTATGCATCTTTTTGTAGCCTGCCATGTTATCTTTAAAGCCCGACGTGTATCATAGCAACCAAATAACTAGGATGAAAGATATAAGTGGTCAAAGTCCTTTGACCGCTCTGATTTTGCAAGTTTCTGGGTAACCCAGAAACCTTTGAAGAACTCTGACAAGGTTTGTCAGAAGTTCATGCTGCCTAGAAATGGCTTAGATGTAATATTTTGTGTAGTTTATTGGTTTAGAGTTGTTGTGTGCTATGTAAAATTTAATCTTGAACCATTAAAACACATAAACAAACAATCAATCAAACGGAATTAGCAGTCAAACCACGTTGACCGTTATGACTGGATGAGTTTCTAGGTTACCCAGAAACTCAAGAACAGTCATGAACGGGGTAGTTTGACCATAAATATTTAGCATGTTATGATATATTTTAAGATGGAATTTGTTATGTCGTTGTACACTGCCATGTTGGCTATAACAACAAACAAAAATCAAGCACAAACATCAAACGAGCTAAGATTAATTTGAGGTCAAAAGTCACTGTTGGACATTGACCAAGTGTTCTTCACGAAGAACACATTTAGCGACAGTCTTCAATCCCAAACCCAGAAAACTAAATTTCTATGCAGACCGTCGCTAAAGCCCTTTAGCGACGGATTTTTAATAAAAAATAAAATAAAAATTAATTAAATAAATTATAAAATATAAAATAAATATTAAATAATTATTAATAATTAATAAATAAATCCGAAAATTCATTTTTAAATTATAAAAATTTATTTTTAATATTTTTCTATATTTTGAAAATATTATTTAATTTAATTAAATAATAATTAATAATTATGATAAATCATTTAATAATTGTTTTAATTATTTAAAAATGGTATTAAATTATTAAATAATTATATTAATTATTTAAAAATGATATTAAGGTAAATAAAATTATTATATATAATAATTAAATAAAATATTTAATATTTAAATATTATTAATGATAAATAAATCATTTAAATAATATATTAAGTATTTAAAAATTATTTTAAATGATAATTAAATCATTTAAATATCAAATTAAGTTTTGAAAATTATTATAAATAATAAATAAATTATTTTAATGATAAAAATAAAATCTAGAGATATTATTAATGATAAAATAAATCATTTAAATAATATTCTATCTTTCTAAAAATATTATAAATGATAAATAAATCATTTAAATAATATTTTAAATATCTAAAAATGTTCTAAATGATAAATAAATCATTTAAATAACATATTAAATGTTTTAAAATTATTCTAAATGATAATTAAATCATTTAAAAAATATTCCTAAGCTTGTAAAATTATTTTAAAATTACTTCCAAGCTTCTGAAAATTATTTAAAAATAATACCAAGCTTCTAAAAATGTTAGAAATAATAATTAAATTATTTAGACTAATAATTAGACTTCCACATGAAGTTTTTATCAAACAATCTACGTGTTTAGCCATTAAGGATACGACCGAGATAACCGAATCAACGTCAAACCTTAATGAACCTTGTTCAGATTAGCGTGATACATGTTTATATACGTTGCTAAACGCTTATTATTGGTATACGTAGACTACGTGCGTTGACCGATTGTACTAAAATTATAGTGAGCTACGCTAAGGCAAGTGTCCTAACCTTTCTCAATTTATATTAAGCAAGTATTATACATCTTGCTATCAATTATTGTGAAGTTATTGCTTCTTGTTCAGCATAACTTAAGAAATGAATTATTATTCATATATTGCTTGTTCGAGCTTAAATTGTTGTGTCAAGCCAAATTGTTTGGTACGACATCTGATACTGAGAAATGGAACACCTTGATGTAAGGTGAACCCGAAATTTCCCCTTAAAATAAGGTGACGAAATTCCCTTAATATAAGGTGACGAACAGTTGATAATATATCAACATAAATTGGTAGGATGATGTAGACACCCAAATTTTGCGTTTCCTTCTACTAACCATGACAGGAGGGCGAAATCGTCAATTGAACCGGCTTGCGGGAGCAAAGGAGCGGGCACAAGGGCAAGCGCCCGGCACCGCCGCAATGTTTTGGGCAACCCAAGTTTACGTGACAATAAAGCCGTCCGAGGCAGGCATTTCCGTATGAGGTGGCACGTCTCCCGGAAATTCCCGGACTGCAGAATACAAGCCTGTCAGCGAAGACCGACGTTGCGGCACGAAAATCGAGGCGTGGCACGAAAATTGAGAAAGTCAAGCCCGCCAGCCGCGGATAGATCTGCGGCCAAGTGGGTGCGCCAGCACGGAAACCAGGAAATCAGCACTACCAGCTGAGTGCGATGGGAGGCGTGCCAGCTGGCCAGCCGCAGATCCATCTGCGGCCAGCCGCAGATAGATCTGCGGCTGGCTCTGGCCAGCCTATTTAAGCCCAGCTTCGGGCAGCATACAGGAGGTTGGAAGAATTTGAAGGAAGAAGAATTCTGCAGCAGCAAGAACACGGAAATAGAGAGAAAAAGGAGCAAATTTTGCAATCAAATAGGAAGAAAAGAGAGGAAAAAGAGAGAGGATTTATATTCTTTGATTTTGATTGTACCAAATATACTCCTTATCTTAGTCAAATACACAAGTTCACATCCATTTGAGATCATTTGCAAGGTGAAAATTCCCTTTGTTCTAGCAATTTATATCATATTGTTTGGTTAAATTAAATGTAGTTTTTCTTGTATATTGTTGTGGATCTATGGATTGAGGACTATTAGTGAGGTTTCTAAAATGGAACGAAATTCCTCCTAATGGCCCGATGATATCCATTTGGTAAATTTTTAGCTCGTTATATTAATGTAGCGATTTTGGATGTGAGCCTAGGAGCGCGACCCCGTGGTCCAAATCCGATGATGGACATCGTTTGATATATGTAATAAATTCGATGTACCTTTCATTGTAAATATGTAATCGTCGGGCCTTAAAACGACGCCAAGGCGAGAATCGTGTTTAAGGCCCCGAAATAGTGAAGCTTGTGATTGTAGGCGTTTGGGGTTATTTTGATGGCTTACATGCCCATGAATAGCCCCGACGCGTGTTTATGCTTGATTTGATTTATGACACGAAATTGGTTTCAAAGCTAAACGATAAGATTTTCATAAAATCAATCAAACTAGGTTGTTAGAATCACGAGGCTAAAAAATTGGAAATGCTAATGAATGTGGATTCCTATTCAACGAGAAGGCTAAAGAAAAAATCGCTTTCAAACATCACCCAAAATGATTTTATAAATAAAATGATGTTTTATTAAACCTTGGTGCATAGGGTGAAAGAGATTCTAAAAGTTGCCCATCATTTGAGTTACGAAGGCAACGTATAGATCTCGATTCCTATTTTGACGAAGGTTTTAACTCTTGTTTTGCCAAAACGACACCTAATGAAAATCTTGCAGTTTTGACAATTAAAATCAAAACCTTTCTCATAAAGAATAAAGCTTTCTCGTATAAGCCGAAGGACATTCCAAAGCACTCTCAAATTGAAGCACGACTTTCCTTAAAAATCCAAATGATTCTTTCATACAAACTCACCACAACATTCACATAGGCACACACACACACACACACATTCGCACACACACACACACACTTCATGAATTAAAGGATAGGAAAGCATCAAGATTGCGGTAACCGTGTTTCACGGAAGTCGGGGGGTGCCTAACACCTTCCCCTCACTTAATCAAGCCCCCGAACTCTATGAATCTCGATTCGCAGACCAATTAATTCGGAGTCACATGTGAGCCAGCGATTTATAAAAAACGAAAACTCGGATGAGTTGGTACATCCATTTCAAGTATACCAACTGGCGACTCTGGTTAATTGGCTCATCATAAAAAACGATCTTTCAAAACCCCGTCGACATCAATGCCGATCTTTTCCAAAAGAATCATTAAATCAAAAGGCTAAAATTGGAAAAGGACAAGCGGATAAAACCGGCGTCGACAGATGATATGCATACTCCTAGGATATTGGTGAGGCTGATCACCTACCAGATATCCAAAACTCAAATGGTTCTAAGTCATTAAAGACTGATAGAACTAAATGAAATATATGGTTCATGTACAGAACCCTCAGTATACATCATTGACATCTTTCAAATCAAACACATGCTGTTTACATATTTAAATGAACTTGCTAAGCATTTGTAGCTCATTCTTGCGCATATCTTCTTTTGCAGCTATAAATGATATCCCTGGCACGTCTGGGACTAACAAGGGGAAAAGCCATGCTTATTAGCTTTAATGTTTATTGTTGAATACTTTAAGTCTTTTTAAAGACTTGTTGTTGTAATAACTTAGTATAACGAATGATGTAACCGAACAAAATGTTATGTAATATATTATGATCCTTTATGTTATAGAATGCGTTATACTCTGATCTTTAAATTCTTTAGAATAGTTGTAATAAGTTAAATGCAATGTCTATATGAACTATACATCTGAATGAGGGTATCTAAATGATGTTGAACGTCCTATATGGACAATCTTGTCATTTGTACTGTGAATGTCAGATAGATAGGGAATATTGATATGAAAGAGATATTCATAAGGTATGAATCTATATATCTAAGTGAGGGTATCCAAACACAGACAACGTTCTGGCCGGAACTAGTACCTGTTATGGGATACTGTGAACCTTGGATAACTAGAAGTCATATTTTATTGAATATTTATAGTTGTATAGTTCCACGTGAGCACCAGATCTGCTACAGGGGAGTGTAGAGATTTGGGGGCGTCACAGGTTGGTATCAGAGCTGTAGATTATAGCTCTAAGGTAGTTAGGAAATACCTTAGAATATAGTCTTTGAGTCCGTAAAATACTTAATGATACATAAAATAATCTTAAAAGCTTTATCTTATGTGTAAATTTGTTTCCCCATAAATACTAAATAAATTAAAATTCTTTTGTAGGATGGCTGGAGTAAACCAACACATAGGATGGTTATCCGACAGTGAGCCCGATGAGGTGCCTGATTACGAGCCGGCTACCCCTGAACTAGATTTAGAGGATGAAGACCCAGAGGAGGAGGAGCTTATTCATGATGAGGAGATCTTAGAGGCAGAGGAGGCAGAGAACCCTGTCGATGGGCAGTTAGTAGACCCTGATTCTGAGGAGGAGATTGGAGCAGGCCAGATGATGAGTGTCGAAAGACACGAAGAGATAGTCATCGAGTTAGTACAGCAGTCAACAGTAGAGTTAGAAGCTGCTAACTCTCGTGCAAACATAGCGACAGGATTATTGGAGAGTGAGCGAGATACAACTCGGCGTTTGAGGATACTCCTTCAGGACACACAGAGGGAGAAACAGGAGGCACAGATGCAGGCATACAGAGCCGATAGGAAGAGTAAGGCGGCATTTGATGGCCTAGAGCGACGAGTGTTTAGGTATCCGGTGGAAGAGGAGAAGGAGGAATATATGATTGATAGAGCAGTAGTCGGTCACATGATACGAGATGCTGATAAGGGGATGCGTAATAGCGCAGTTTAGTAGTGTCTAAGTTTATGTGTTGTACTTAGTACGATATCAAAATTTTGAGTTGTAAAATAGGAAATCCTTGTAATAACTAGTAGTAGTATAACTACTAGTCGGTTATGTAATCGTTGTTGCATGTTATATACAAGTTGTGTTTATATAATCAAGTTGTTAGTTCTATGTAAGCATATCTTTGTATTTATACTTGCTTTTCTTTATTTTAGAACCATGGCATCAGGACGAAGAACCCAAGCCCGAACTGAGACCACCGAGCCAAATCCCACACAACAATTAGTAAATATCCTCTTAGAAACCTTACAAAATCGTCCACCACCTCAACCCACCCCAGTTAATCCACAGGGTACAATATCCAATGACTTTAAACTTGTTGGACCACCGGAATTTAAGGGAGCTGCGGAACCAATTGAGGCGCAAACATGGGTTACCGAGATAGAAAAGTTTTTCAGGGTAACTAATGTTGGCGAAGATCAAAAGACGATCTTTGCCACCTTTTTCCTCAAGGGTGAGGCAAATCATTGGTAGGAAAATACAAAAATTCGTGCAGGTGAGGATATAATTCCTTGGACCAGGTTTAAGGAATTATTCTTCGAAAATTATTTTCCCCAATCAATGAAGGATCGTATGGAGGTACGATTCTTAGAATTGAAACAAGGAGAACTTACCGTATCCCAGTATACGGCCAAGTTCAATGAATTAGCCAGGTTTGCCTCACACCAGGTTGATACAGAGGCAAGAAAGACTAGGAGATACGAAGAGGGATTAAAACCCCAAATTCGTAGCAAATTATCAGTATTTCAAGTGAGAACTTTTCCAGAAATTCTCGAGAAAGCTATTATAGCTGAAAACGAGAATGAAGCTTTAATCAAATTTCATAAGGAAAAGAGAAGTTTGAGTGAGGGAGGAAAGTTGAAAGGAGAAGTTAGTACAGGGGGTACTAATAATAACAAAAGGAAGTGGGATGCCACTGTTCCTACAAATTTTGTAAGGAAGGGTAACAATTACAATAATAATAACAATAATAGAAACCAGAACAATAACAATAAGGTGGGTCGTTGTGCCATATGCGGAAAGAATCACCTAGGGTTATGTCGCCATAAGGTGGTTACTTGTTACCATTGTGGGCAAGAGGGACATTATTCCTCTTATTGTCCTAAAAAGAGTAATGATAATACTCGTCAGAGTAATCCGAATGTTACTTGCTATCTTTGTGGTGCAACGGGGCATGTGTCTAGGAATTGCCCGAGGAATAGAAACCAATTTGGGGGAGGAAACCAAATCCCAAACAATAACCCCAAACCAACAGTAGCAGGAGCTGGAGGTTTGGGGGAGTGTAGAGATTTGGGGGCGTCACAACATCCTGGGTAGAATTCTTGTCGGTTATCGAGGATCCTTTTCATCTCCTGATCTACTCGGGTTATTGCTCCTTTATGAGTTTCTTGACTCACGTGCCCAACCTGGATTTCATCCCTATTGCCGGCTTGAGGGGCGTGACGACCTATCATCCCTTGGCGGTTATAGGACAGTTTGATCAGACACAGGATTTTCACCCTTTCACGGGTGTCGCCGCCTACCGATTCCTTATATCATCCCAGACAGAGAGAGATCTAGTGCGGGTATATGATCTTTGGTCCCGCAGGATCCTTGCCGAGTATAGTGACAGTTGCCCCATCCAGACATTCGCTTATGTGCAATGGTTGCGCGGAGACTCGGATATGGTTGGTTTGAGTCAGACTGGGGCCTTTGATGACTCTGGAGTGATTTTCCCACATGATACCACATATCATTCCATCTCAGCCGATTCTGCCCCTAGTCGGGTCACTGAAAATAGCCGGATCCGACTGGCCTGGATTGCTATTGAATCTGAGAGGGATGTTGCCATTGCTGAGAGAGATGCCGCTATTCTGGCCAGAGATGCTGCCCTTATTGACAGAGACGCCATTGTATCGCAGACCAGGGCAGTTATAGATGCTCATTCTGGGACTGTCAGTCGAGCCACTGCTTTACTGGATCACATTGATATGATGGGGCAGCAGATTGTAGGGGATGCTGATGCTTCAGATCTATTCACCACTTTGTCCATCCTGCTTCAGCTAGTTTCAGATTTGTAGATTATTTTAATTCCTGCATAGACTATGTTAGTTTCATCGATTATCGAAAGAGAAATCTTGCAATAAAATGACTTATATATACAAGCATGCATTTAAATTTAGTCATTTTCCCTTTTTGTCGTATCGTTGCCTTTCATTGGATCCTCATTTTATTCAGTTGACCACGATTTTGACATTTCACTTTCTTTCTCTTCTCAAGTATTAATGGAGATCTGACATGTCGACGCCGGGTTTTCTCGTCTCTTGGTCTTTTCCAATTTTTAGCCTTTTAGGTGATTTTGGGAAAAAGGTCGGCATTGATGTCGACGGGGTTTTGAAAGATCGTGTTTTATGATGAGCCAATTAACCAGAGTCGCCAGTTGGTATATTTGAAATGGATGTACCAACTCATCCGAGTTTTCGTTTTTTTATAAATCGCTGGCTCATATGTGACTCCGAATTAATTGGTCTGCGAATCGAGATTCATAGAGTTCGGGGGCTTGATTAAGTGAGGGGAAGGTGTTAGGCACCCCCCGACTTCCGTAAAACACGGTTACCGCAATCTTGATGCTTTCCTATCCTTTAATTCATGAAGTGTGTGTGTGTGCGCGCGCGTGTGTGTGTGTGTGCCTATGTGAATGTTGTGGTGAGTTTGTATGAAAGAATCATTTGGATTTTTAGGGAAAGTCGTGCTTCAATTTGAGAGTGCTTTGGAATGTCCTTCGGCTTCTACGAGAAAGCTTTATTCTTTATTAGGAAGGTTTGATTTTAATTGTCAAAAGCTATGAGATTTTTCTTTAGGTGTTGTTTTGGCAAATCAAGAGTTTTTAAACCTTCGTCAGAATAGGAATCGAGATCTATACGTTGCCTTGTGAATGTAATGACGGGCAATTTCTAGGATCTCTTTAACCCTATGCACAACGGTTTAATAAAACATTACTTATTTCTAAAATCAAATTTTGTGATGTTTGAAAACGATTTTCTTTAGCTTTTCTCGTTAGATAGGAATCGACATTCATCAACATTTCTCAAATTTTAACCTCGTGATTCTAATATCCTACTTTGATTGATTTCATGAAAATCTTATCATTTAGCTTTGAAATCAATTTCGTGTCATAAATCAAATCAAGCATAAACACGCGTCGGAGCTATTCATGGGCATGTAAGCCATCAAAATAACCCCAAACGCCTACAATCACAAGCTTCACTATTTCGGGGCCTTAAACACGATTCTCGCCTTGGCGTCGTTTTAAGGCCCGACGATTACATATTTACAATGAAAGGTACATCGAATTTATTACATATATCAAACGATGTCCATCATCGGATTTGGACCACGGGGTCGCGCTCCCTAGGCTCACATCCAAAATCGCTACATTAATATAACGAGCTAAAAATTTACCAAATGGATATCATCGGGCCATTAGGAGGAATTTCGTTCCATTTTAGAAACCTCACTAATAGTCCTCAATCCATAGATCCACAACAATATACAAGAAAAACTACATTTAATTTAACCAAACAATATGATATAAATTGCTAGAACAAAGGGAATTTTCACCTTGCAAATGATCTCAAATGGATGTGAACTTGTGTATTTGACTAATATAAGGAGTATATTTGGTACAATCAAAATCAAAGAATATAAATCCTCTCTTTTTTTCCTCTCTTTTCTTCCTATTTGATTGCAAAATTTGCTCCTTTTTCTCTCTATTTCCGTGTTCTTGCTGCTGCAGAATTCCTCCTTCTTCAAATTCTTCCAACCTCCTGTATGCTGCCCGAAGCTGGGCTTAAATAGGCTGGCCAAAGCCAGCCGCAGATCTATCTGCGGCTGGCCGCAGATGGATCTGCGGCTGGCCAGCTGGCGCGCCCCCCATCGCACTCAGCTGGTAGTGCTGATTTCCTGGTTTCCGTGCTGGCGCACCCACTTGGCCGCAGATCTATCCGCGGCTGGCGGGCCTGACTTTCTCAATTTTCGTGCCACGTCTCGATTTTCGTGCCGCAACGTCGGTCTTCGCTGACAGGCTCGTACTCTGCAGTCCGGGAATTTTCGGGAGACGTGCCACCTCATTCGGAAATGCCTGCCTCGGACGGCTTTATTGTCACGTAAACTTGGGTTGCCCAAAACATTGCGGCGGTGCCGGGCGCTTGCCCTCGTGCCCGCTCCTTTGCTCCCGCAAGCCGGTTCAATTGACGATTTCGCCCTCCTGTCATGGTTAGTAGAAGGAAACGCAAAATTTGGGTGTCTACAGCTGCCCCTCTTTATCATGTTTATGAAATGATAAATGAAATGAACATGATAAAGAAGTAGACACACGATGCATGAATGACAGTGCATACATGATGCAACACATACAACTTATGATGCAACGCAAGATGTAAGGCATGTAACACATTTGCAAGGGTGTCAATGCATCAATCCCTGATCTGTCGCTCGTCTCGTAATCGCCGGGTCTCGTATCCGGTCACCCCTCTCGTAATCACCTTATTCCATCCCGTTGTCATCAAAGGAAGTTATTCTCCTGACTAGCTTTGAAGGGCATCCTTGGAGTTCGTCCTCGCACATCGTTCTTGGCAACCATTGCTTTTGACTCTGATAGGCTAGGACCTTGACACCTAACCTGCATGGATCACGTACATAATTATCACTTATTCAATGCATGTGACACAACATTTAAAATGAAAAATGACCCCTGTACAGTCTTTTGATACGATTCTACAGGTGTCACCGTTTGTCGGAGCCAGTTTTCGTCGCCGGACATCCATCTCGTAATCGCCGGTTATCGTCGCCGGTCGATTGTCTTGTCGGGGCCGGGTATCGTCGCCGGTCACCCATCTCGTAACCCCCGGTTATCGTCGCCGGTTGGTTATCTCGTCGGAGCCGGTTTTCGTCGCCGGACATCCATCTCGTAATCGCCGGTTATCGTCGCCGGTCGATCGTCTCGTCGGGGCCGGGTATCGTCGCCGGTCACCCATCTCGTAACCCCCGGTTATCGTCGCCGGTTGGTTATCTTGTCGGAGCCGGTTTTCGTCGCCGGACATCCATCTCATAATCGCCGGTTATCGTCGCCGGTCGATTGTCTCGTCGGGGCCGGGTATCGTCGCCGGTCACCCATCTCGTAACCCCCGGTTATCGTCGCCGGATGGTTATCTTGTCGGAGCCGGTTTTCGTCGCCGGACATCCATCTCGTAATCGCCGGTTATCGTCGCCGGTCGATTGTCTCGTCGGGGCCGGTTATCGTCGCCGGTCACCCATCTCGTAACCCCCGGTTATCGTCGCCGGTTGGTTATCTTGTCGGAGCCGGTTTTCGTCGCCGGACATCCATCTCATAATCGCCGGTTATCGTCGTCGCCGGTCGATTGTCTCGTCGGGGCCGGGTATCGTCGCCGGTCACCCATCTCGTAACCCCCGGTTATCGTCGCCGGATGGTTATCTTGTCGGAGCCGGTTTTCGTCGCCGGACATCCATCTCGTAATCGCCGGTTATCGTCGCCGGTCGATTGTCTCGTCGGGGCCGGTTATCGTCGCCGGTCACCCATCTCGTAACCCCCGGTTATCGTCGCCGGTTGGTTACCTTGCCGGAGCCGGTTTTCGTCGCCGGACATCCACCTCGTAATCGCCGGTTATCGTCGCCGGTCGATCGTCTCATCGGGGCCGGGTATCGTTGCCGGTCACCCATCTCGTAACCCCCGGTTATCGTCGCCGGTTGGTTATCTTGGATCTCAGCCCTTCCCAGGGTTTGTTGTTTTTTTGTCTTTTTCTTTTTCTGGATATCAACCCTTCCCAGGGGTGCTCACCATCTTGTTGTGGTTCGCGTGGATCTCAGCCCTTCCCAGGGTTTGTTATTTTTTGTCTTTTTTTTCTTTTTGTGGATATCAGCCCTTCCCAGGGGTGCTCACCATCTTGTTGTGGTTCGCGTGGATCTCAGCCCTTCCCAGGGTTTGTTGTTTTTTGTCTTTTTTCTTTTTGTGGATATCAGCCCTTCCCAGGGGTGCTCACCATCTTGTTGTGGTTTGCTTGGATCTCAGCCCTTCCCAGGGTTTGTTGTTTTTTGTCTTTTTTCTTTGTGTGGATATCAGCCCTTCCCAGGGGTGCTCACCATCTTGTTGTGGTTTGCTTGGATCTCAGCCCTTCCCAGGGTTTGTTGTTTTTTGTCTTTTTTCTTTGTGTGGATATCAGCCCTTCCCAGGGGTGCTCACCATCTTGTTGTGGTTCGCGTGGATCTCAGCCCTTCCCAGGGTTTGTTGTTTTTTGTCATTTTCTTTTTGTGGATATCAACCCTTCCCAGGGGTGCTCACCATCTTGTTGTGGTTCGCGTGGATCTCAGCCCTTCCCAGGGTTTGTTGTTTTTTGTCTTTTTTCTTTTTGTGGATATCAGCCTTTCCCAGGGGTGCTCACCATCTTGTTGTGGTTTGCTTGGATCTCAGCCCTTCCCAGGGTTTGTTGTTTTTTGTCTTTTTTCTTTGTGTGGATATCAGCCCTTCCCAGGGGTGCTCACCATCTTGTTGTGGTTTGCTTGGATCTCAGCCCTTCCCAGGGTTTGTTGTTTTTTGTCTTTTTTCTTTGTGTGGATATCAGCCCTTCCCAGGGGTGCTCACCATCTTGTTGTGGTTCGCGTGGATCTCAGCCCTTCCCAGGGTTTGTTATTTTTTGTCATTTTCTTTTTGTGGATATCAACCCTTCCCAGGGGTGCTCACCATCTTGTTGTGGTTCGCGTGGATCTCAGCCCTTCCCAGGGTTTGTTGTTTTTTGTCTTTTTTCTTTTTGTGGATATCAGCCCTTCCCAGGGGTGCTCACCATCTTGTTGTGGTTTGCTTGGATCTCAGCCCTTCCCAGGGTTTGTTGTTTTTTGTCTTTTTTCTTTGTGTGGATATCAGCCCTTCCCAGGGGTGCTCACCATCTTGTTGTGGTTAGCGTGGATATCAGCCCTTCCCAGGGTTTGTTGTTTTTTGTCATTTTCTTTTTGTGGATATCAACCCTTCCCAGGGGTGCTCACCATCTTGTTGTGGTTTGCTTGGATCTCAGCCCTTCCCAGGGTTTGTTGTTTTTTATCATTTTCTTTTTGTGGATATCAACCCTTCCCAGGGGTGCTCACCATCTTGTTGTGGTTCGCGTGGATCTCAGCCCTTCCCAGGGTTTGTTATTTTTTGTCTTTTTCTTTTTGTGGATATCAACCCTTCCCAGGGGTGCTCACCATCTTGTTGTGGTTCGCTTGGATGCCTTCCCAGGTTCACTTCTTGTTTGGATACCAGCCCTTCCCAGGGATCACTGATTGTTTGGATACCAGCCCTTCCCAGGGGTCTTTGATTGGTTGGATACCAGCCCTTCCCAGGGGTCATTGATTGGATTTGAGTGATTTTTTTTTTTTTTTTTTTTTTTTTTGAATGGGATATGTGATCGGCTTCATGTCCTGGATCACCCACCAACATCGTCCACGTATCATGCCGCAAAAGCCATCACAGTTTGTTCATTCGTGAGGTTGAAAACGACGTGCTTGTACTTTCCTGAAGATTTTCATTTTGATCGTACCTGCATGCATGAAAAAGATGTTATGCATGATCTGGCAGATATGTTATGGACAGATGCATGTGCACAACATATGTTTAGATAGAAATGACCCCTGTTCAGTCAAATGATACTATTCGACAGTCGTCATTGCTTGCCAACATTTGATTGGATCACGCCTCGTTGTGAAGTGTAGTTTCTAGACTTCAATCCTGGTCTGGTGCTCTGTCTTTTCTTGGTCGTCTTCATTTCATCGAGTTGAGGCAGTCTGTTTCGCTCTCTGTGATGATCGACAGCTATGTCGGCTCCTTGGCCTTTTGATCATTTCTGCTGGCCGATATGTTGTTGTCTTGCATTATATCATCCTTGTATATGCTCATGCACATGGATCATTTGGATGTCGAGGCAGTGATAGTCAGGATTGGGGAGAGGCCCAATGACGAGGAGTTCTGTGCAGCCTCAGCTTCCTTCTATTTCACGATTCTTAACTGCCCCTGCCTTGGTGCGTGTCGCTACCAAGAATTTCTATCGAGAACTCGCGATGTTGATCGTGCTGAGTTATCCACAGCTCTGCAAGATCCTGCATATCAGATGACTAACAAATGCCAAGCTTGCAGGCTCGGGCCGTTAGTGTTAGTTCAACACAAAGATATCATAATCTCGACAAAAGAGTAAATGCAGTTAAAGCACATGAAATTGAATATCTTTTGATCGCACAATCTAGGAAGTTGTGAACCGTGCATGTACTAGATTGGAAGTTTTTTTTTTTTTACTTTTTTTTTTTATTCTTTTATTTTTTTTTTTTTATTTTTTTTTTTTTTCAATCCCTCGTGAGTTGATGATTTTCTATTTAACGAGCTATGAAATCGTAAGAACACCTTCAAGCATTCATGGTCAGTGTACGTGAGTAAGGTCGAATTCAAAAGAACTACCTTCCCTCGTCAAAGGTGTCCTGTCTTCATTCTCGACAACGTTCTTAGCAGGATTGACGTCATATGACAAATGCACTGTGCGATGGAGCACTTAGTAGGGGTTTCTCTTCCATGACTCCTTGTTTAAGGCCGAGAGTTTTTTTATCTTTCTTTTTATTAGTCCACTTCACTTGTCTCGTTTTCTTAGGCTATTCAAAGTTACCCATTTAACGAGTTTTGGACCAATGACTCCCAAACCAGATGGTTTTGGGGCATTAGGTGTACAGACACCCCTTCGGGTTTATTTACTCGAGTAACAAAGGCCACGGTTCGAGACAAGCTGGTGGTCTGTACTATTCATTCTCTGCTTGACCTTGCGCAAGATTCGTTTTCTTAGGCTTGAGTTACCCATGTAGCGAGTGTTAGGCCGGTGACTCCCAAACCAGACGGCTTTAGGGCACCAGATGCAGAGACACCCCTTAGGCTTAATTACTCGAGTAGCCCATGCCACGATTCGAATCTGCTCGGGCCTCCCCTACTGTAATGCTCGTTTTCTTAGGCTCTGAGTTACCCATGTAACGAGTGTTGGGCCAGCGACTCCCAAACCAGGTGGCTTTAGGGCACCAGGTGTAGAGACACCCCTCGGGCTTAATTACTCGAATAACCCAGGCCACGATTCGAGACATTAGCTTGATAATCATTTATCGTCTGACCTCTTGATATTGATCATTATTGACTGTCTGACTACGTATTAATGGCCATCAGCATCGTCATAGTTTTATACCCCACAACTGAAAGTTTGTGCAAATGCAAAGTGAAGGTTGTCACATGAGGTCGATTCTGCCGCAAACGTTGCTTTGAATTAAGGCTTTGCACCCGATCAGAAGGTTGAATAGCCTTCTTCGTCTAATCATACTCACGAGCGTGCTCCACGGTTGCTTGTCATAATTAATCCGATTCCTATCAAGCCAAATAAAATCCCCCTTCACGCAGATCATCGTATCCCCGGAAAACTATGCTTAACAAATGCCAGATGATCGTACCGTTGAAGATTGACATGAGGTAGCATTTGATGGTGATGGTGCATGTTGATGGGATTGCTGCATGGGTGCCAACTTGCACGTCATCATTTCCTGGGTAGTTGATAAATGCCCCAGTGTTAAGTTATTTTTCTGTGATCTCCCTCATACTGGTTGCATCGATATCTCGCTGGGCTGACAAAAGATCCGGTCCTTTGACTTGTTGAAAGGCTTGGGGGATTTTTTGATTTTTGAAAATTTTTGATTTTTTGATTTTTTTTTTTTTTTTTTTTGGATGAATTTGCCCCTACTCCGGGTTCTTTGTGATCGTTATGCCACGCTTTCACGGTTCTCTTAATCTTATCCTGCAAAACAAGGTCAGTGTTTGATGACAGGATAGTATTCAGAAGTTTTAGAAAACCTTGGTACGTGGTATGGATGGCCTTCCTGCAAAACCATGTCAGCATTCTCTTTATATGTGCAGGTGACGTAATCATATGATACAGGACACATTTATTATGATGATGCTGGTATGTCAGTTGTATGCCATTTATTTGACTGAACGATAAAAGAGCATGAAGAAGCTTCCCTTCCGTTAGGTTTATCAGAGGCTGACCTACCCTAGGGTTACTCTCGCGGGCTTTTCGGCATGAAGGTCCCCAAATCTTCGCAATCTACTCGTCTGAAACCCTTTCGATTGGAGCGGATTTGGGTGGTGCGTTTCCTGAGCCATCTCCGGGGAGCAGCCCCTTCGAGTCCAGTAATAAGCAACCGACAGGTTCGCCTCAGGAGGAGGTACTCTCTCAACATACATTCACATTCATCGTCCTCACCGTATGCAAATGATTACTTTAAAGTAAAGCAATTCCATTCAATCATTCATTCATTGGACAAAAGGCACACATTCACACACAACAATAAGTAAAACAAGTCAAAATATCGCACATACATACACATTTATGAATTTTTAAAGGGTAGGATAGCATCAAGATTTGAACGCGGCTTAAGCCCTCTAATTGTCCCCAGCGGAGTCGCCAGCTGTCGACGCCGGGTTTTCTCGTCTCTTGGTCTTTTCCAATTTTTAGCCTTTTAGGTGATTTTGGGAAAAAGGTCGGCATTGATGTCGACGGGGTTTTGAAAGATCGTGTTTTATGATGAGCCAATTAACCAGAGTCGCCAGTTGGTATATTTGAAATGGATGTACCAACTCATCCGAGTTTTCGTTTTTTTATAAATCGCTGGCTCATATGTGACTCCGAATTAATTGGTCTGCGAATCGAGATTCATAGAGTTCGGGGGCTTGATTAAGTGAGGGGAAGGTGTTAGGCACCCCCCGACTTCCGTAAAACACGGTTACCGCAATCTTGATGCTTTCCTATCCTTTAATTCATGAAGTGTGTGTGTGTGCGCGCGCGTGTGTGTGTGTGTGCCTATGTGAATGTTGTGGTGAGTTTGTATGAAAGAATCATTTGGATTTTTAGGGAAAGTCGTGCTTCAATTTGAGAGTGCTTTGGAATGTCCTTCGGCTTCTACGAGAAAGCTTTATTCTTTATTAGGAAGGTTTGATTTTAATTGTCAAAAGCTATGAGATTTTTCTTTAGGTGTTGTTTTGGCAAATCAAGAGTTTTTAAACCTTCGTCAGAATAGGAATCGAGATCTATACGTTGCCTTGTGAATGTAATGACGGGCAATTTCTAGGATCTCTTTAACCCTATGCACAACGGTTTAATAAAACATTACTTATTTCTAAAATCAAATTTTGTGATGTTTGAAAACGATTTTCTTTAGCTTTCTCGTTAGATAGGAATCGACATTCATCAACATTTCTCAAATTTTAACCTCGTGATTCTAATATCCTACTTTGATTGATTTCATGAAAATCTTATCATTTAGCTTTGAAATCAATTTCGTGTCATAAATCAAATCAAGCATAAACACGCGTCGGAGCTATTCATGGGCATGTAAGCCATCAAAATAACCCCAAACGCCTACAATCACAAGCTTCACTATTTCGGGGCCTTAAACACGATTCTCGCCTTGGCGTCGTTTTAAGGCCCGACGATTACATATTTACAATGAAAGGTACATCGAATTTATTACATATATCAAACGATGTCCATCATCGGATTTGGACCACGGGGTCGCGCTCCTAGGCTCACATCCAAAATCGCTACATTAATATAACGAGCTAAAAATTTACCAAATGGATATCATCGGGCCATTAGGAGGAATTTCGTTCCATTTTAGAAACCTCACTAATAGTCCTCAATCCATAGATCCACAACAATATACAAGAAAAACTACATTTAATTTAACCAAACAATATGATATAAATTGCTAGAACAAAGGGAATTTTCACCTTGCAAATGATCTCAAATGGATGTGAACTTGTGTATTTGACTAATATAAGGAGTATATTTGGTACAATCAAAATCAAAGAATATAAATCCTCTCTTTTTTTCCTCTCTTTTCTTCCTATTTGATTGCAAAATTTGCTCCTTTTTCTCTCTATTTCCGTGTTCTTGCTGCTGCAGAATTCCTCCTTCTTCAAATTCTTCCAACCTCCTGTATGCTGCCCGAAGCTGGGCTTAAATAGGCTGGCCAAAGCCAGCCGCAGATCTATCTGCGGCTGGCCGCAGATGGATCTGCGGCTGGCCAGCTGGCGCGCCCCCCATCGCACTCAGCTGGTAGTGCTGATTTCCTGGTTTCCGTGCTGGCGCACCCACTTGGCCGCAGATCTATCCGCGGCTGGCGGGCCTGACTTTCTCGATTTTCGTGCCACGTCTCGATTTTCGTGCCGCAACGTCGGTCTTCGCTGACAGGCTCGTACTCTGCAGTCCGGGAATTTTCGGGAGACGTGCCACCTCATTCGGAAATGCCTGCCTCGGACGGCTTTATTGTCACGTAAACTTGGGTTGCCCAAAACATTGCGGCGGTGCCGGGCGCTTGCCCTCGTGCCCGCTCCTTTGCTCCCGCAAGCCGGTTCAATTGACGATTTCGCCCTCCTGTCATGGTTAGTAGAAGGAAACGCAAAATTTGGGTGTCTACATGACAGATATGGCCGTACCCCTGTCGATTTCATCGGATTGGGTCTTAGATTTTGGGATAACTGTTTGGTTGGATCAGGGTTATGTCATTTGGGATGAAACTGGTTAGGCGGCTGGCTTCGGGACGGTTTTGAGGGTGTAGGAAGGTTTATCTGGCTGTCGAAAAATGGTTCTGTTTAGGGAAAGGATTATTTTTAAGGGATCGGACCGCGCCATGATGGCTGCCTACGTACCCCCACAAGTTGGGAGATCAGGTCCTACGTAGTTCGTTCCTCAAAGAAAAAAAGAGAAATCGATTATTCAAGCGTAGAACCGCTTCACCGAGTCGGAATTGAGGGGCTGTGGAAATACTTCCCCATCCATTTCTTGCAATATGAAGGCTCCTCCAGATAGCACTTTCTTAATCACAAATGGTCCTTCCCAGTTCGGGGCGAACTTCCCCTTGGCTTCGTCTTGACAAGGCATGACTCTTTTTAGCACCAAACCATTTTTCTTGAACTTCCGAGGTCTTATCCTTTTGTCGTATGATCGAGAGATCCTTTGTTGATATAACTGACCATGCCAAACAGCAGCCACCCTCCTTTCATCAATTAGGGCCAATTGATCATATCGACTTTGCATCCAATCTTCCTCGCTTATCTGAGCATCGATCACTATTCTGAGGGACGCCATCTCAACCTCAATTGGCAGAACAACCTCCATTCCATACACCAAAGCGTAAGGGGTTGCCCCTGTAGAAGTACGCGTTGACGTTTGGTATGCTAGCAGGGTGAGGGGTAGCAAATCCGGCCATCCCCGATGATTAGCAGACATTTTCGCCATGATCTTCTTGATGTTCTTATTTGCAGCCTCTACTGCCCCATTCATCTTGGGATGGTAAATAACAGAATTGAGGTGTTTGATCTTAAACTGGTCGCACAATCCCTTCATGAGGGCGTTGTTCAAATTCTTGGCATTGTCGGAGACCAAAACCTCAGGTTGCCCGTATCGACAAATGATATTATTCCTGATGAAACCGACGATGACCTCCTGAGTTACCTTGGGGAAAGAAGCTGCTTCTACCCATTTGGTGAAGTAATCGATCATGACGAAAATGAATCGGTGCCCGTTGCTTGCTTTGGGCTTTATTGGTCCGATTACATCCATTCCCCACATTGAAAATGGCCACGGGGAGGTCATACAGTGCAATTCATTGGGAGGCGTATGGATCACATTACCGTGCGCCTGGCATTGATAACACCGTTTGACATGATCATCGCAGTCGGCCTTCAGCGTTAACCAATAATGCCCCGTTCGCAATATCTTTTTGGCCAGCATCGGTCCACTCATGTGTGGCCCACACACTCCACCATGTATTTCGTTCATAATCCTTTGGGCCTGCATTTCATCTACGCATTGCAACAGTCCCAACCCAACATCCCTCTTGTAGAGTGAATCCCCACTCAGGTAAAATTTCATTGCCATCTTTTGAATTCTCGTCCTCTCAGCTCGACTCGCCTGGTCGGGAATGGATCTATCCCTCAGGTACTCCCTTATGTCGTGATACCAAGGCTGCTTTGGCAGAACCACCTCGTCTGATAATACTGCAACATGTTCCTCGTATGCCGGGGCATTCTGTTCTGCTATCTCAATCTGTGGAACATCTTTTCTTTTGATTATATGGATTAAGGAAGCCAGCGTTGCCAATGCATCCGCAAAATCATTCCGTCCACGGGGGATATGTCGGAAAGCGATATCTTTGAACTCCTGCATCAACTGGATAATACAACGATGGTATGGAAGTAGTCAGAGCTATTTTGTGTTATACACCCCGATCGCCTGTCTGGTTACCAGTTCTGAATCCCCGAATACCGCTAGTCTTTTCACTCCCATATCGCGGGCAAAACGAAGTCCCAATATACATCCCTCGTACTCAGCTGTGTTGTTCGAATTACTGAACTGCAATTTAGTGGCCACAGGGTATTGCTCTCCGGTGATAGAGACTAGGACCGATCCGGCTCCTGCCCCCTCAGCATTCATGGCACCATCAAAATACAGCTTCCAGAACTGCCCCTCGTCATCACATTTCGTGTGTGATACCCAAAATATATCTTCGCCCGGCAGAGGAGTTTCTAACGGCTCCATCCCCCTTGACGGCGTTTCAGCCAACTGATCTGCAATTCCCTGCCCTTTCATGGCTTTTTGAGTTACGTATACAATGTCGAACTGTTGTAAGATTAACTGTCATCTTGACAGTCGACAATTCAACATGGGTCTTTCAAAGATATATTTCAAGGGATCCATCCTCGATATCAGGTACGTAGTATGCCCATGGAGGTAGTGTTGTAATCTCCCTGCAGCCCAGGCCAGAGCACAACAGGTCTTCTCGATGGGAGTGTAATTCTGTTCACACTGGCTAAATCTCTTGCTGAGGTAATAGATGGCCTGCTCTTTACCTGCCTCATTCTTCTGTCCCAGCATACATCCTATCGCGATGGCATTGACCGATATATACATAAACAGAGGGATCCCATCCTTCGGGGGTACCAGCACTGGTGCCTCTGTCAGCTGCTTTTTAATGGTCTGAAAAGCCTTCTGACATTTCTCATTCCATTCTTGGGAAGCACCTTTCCTTAACAATTTGAAAATTGGCTCGCATGTAGTCGTCAAGTGGGATATAAAACGGCTGATGAAGTTTATTCTTCCGAGGAATCCTCTTATCTCCTTCTCCGTGTGAGGTGCCGGCATATCCACAATGGCCTTAATCTTTACTGGATCCAACTCAATGCCTCGATCACTAACCAGGAATCCCAAGAGCTTACCCGACTGCATTCCGAAAGCACACTTTGCTGGATTGAGCTTCAAATTATACTTTCTGAGCCGGTCGAATAGCTTTTTAAGATGGGTTATATGGTCATATTCTACCCTTGACTTCACGATAATGTCATTTACGTAGACCTCTATCTCCTTATGCATCATGTCGTGGAACAGGGCCATCATGGCTCTCTGATAAGTAGCCCCCGCATTCATGAGACCAAAAGCCAATCGTCTATAGCAGAAGGTGCCCCAAGGGGTGATGAACGCGGTCTTTTCACGATCTTCCTCCGCCACCATTATCTGATGATACCCCGCAAAGCAATCCACAAAAGAGTACATCTCGTACTGGGCTGTGTTATCTACCAGGATGTGTATGAAAGGCACCGGGAAGTTATCCTTGAGACTGGCCTTGTTTAGATCTCTATAGTCTACACATACCCTCACCTTCCCTCCAGGCTTAGCCATTGGGACTACATTGGACAGCCATTCGGGGTAAGTGGACACCATAATGATTCCCGCCCTGAATTGCTTGATGATCTCTTCCTTCACTTTTAAGCTCCACTCAGGTTTCAACTTCCTTAGTTTCTGCTTGACAGGCCTGAAACCCTCCTTGATGGGCAACCGGTGTACCACAATGTCGGTGGATAATCTGATCATATCATCATGAGACCTGGCAAAGACATCCTCATATTGGCTTAGCAACTCAGTTATTTCTGCTTTCTGGCTAGGGGTAAGGTCCGTCCCTATCTTGAATTCTTTTGGCTTGTCAGGGGTTCCGATATCTATAGTGATGGTTTGGTCCAACTTGGGTTTGGGTTTATCCTCGACCCATCCTTTGATCTCGTCAGGCGCATCGTCGTAATCTGTCTCGTCTTGCTCAATGCCCATTAAATCGAAATCCAGCTCAATGTCAAAATCATAATCATCATTCAAATTTGAAAGACCGTTTGTTAGGCAAGGATTACTCAAATTGGTACACCTGACATGAAACAAAATACTTGTCATATATAAGTTACTTTCGACGACGATCACATATTCAAATAACACGAAGAAACGACATAATTATGCAAAAACAAAACAACAACAAAAATAAACTTCTTCATCCTCCCATCCTCTGGGGTCTACCACCCTGATGTCGGGTTTTACCCTTGTTTGGATATCACTGGTTTCATGGTCCAGTTGTCGATGGTCAGGTCAGATGAAATGCGCTGGATAAAAGGTGGCTTCACATCGGACACTTCCCCAATGATTACGGCTACATCGCCTGAGTCCTTCTTCCTACCCTCTTTAGGAATAATTAGCCCTGCCCAATCGATGACAGGCACACTTTGTTGGGCTCCCGGTGGCGTGGTAACATCCGTCCCCTCTCCATTACTTGTTAATTGTTCGGGGACATAGCATCTGGTTTCAAACTTTTGCGCGACCTCCTGTAGGAAACTTTCCCTCTTGGTCGACCTGTCACTTGCGGGGGTTAATTCTTCATCCCCTGACTCAATCACAGGCTTGCTAGTCCCCCGCTCATTGTTAACCTTGGTCCCCAGACTGCCAGCCAGTCGAATCGGGGCCACGCCCTGCCGGTGTCTCCGTGTCATGCCTTCATGATATCCCAACCCTTCTTTACCTATCTGATGGGGTAGTTGAATGGGCTTGGTGATTCCTTGACTGCTCTTTCCTAACCCCTGTCCAGGCTGGAATTTCATTTTCATCATTTCTTTTGCAACGAAGGTAAGTTCTGGAGAGACCTTAGGTTTCACGGCTGGGGCCCCCAGGCATCTGTAGTGGGGAGGGCTGATTTCCAGCGCCTGAAAACTGGCAGGTGCCGCCGACTCGTCCACATGGATCACTGGTAGGCCATTCCTGGGAGGAGAAGGGTCATCACATTCTGCCGAGATCGTTACCAGATTTCCGTCGATGATTAGTTTGATTTGTTGATGTAGCGTGGAAGGAACTGCCCCGGCCATGTGTATCCACGGCCTCCCCAATAACAGGTTATAACTGGCCGCAATGTCTAGGACTTGGAAAGAGATATCAAAAGTACAAGGTCCTATTTCCACCGGTAATTCTATCTCTCCAATTGTATCCCTCCGGGAACCATCGAAGGCTCGCACCACCACATGACTGGCCCGTAGGCGCTTGGGATTGGTGTTCATCTTCTGTAATGTACTGAGGGGACAGATATTCAACGCCGATCCCCCATCAATCAGCACCCCATTCATGATATAACCTGAGGAGATTACCGCAATATGTAGCGGTTTTCGATGCCCCCTTCCCTCCTTGGGGATATCGTCATCTGTAAATGATATTACATCACTCTCCAACAAGTGGTCCACCAGATGGCCGAAACCTTCCTTGCTAATTTCTTTGGGAACGTATGCCTCCTCTAGGACTTTCGCCAGGGTTTTGCAGTGATCATTGGACGATAACACCAAGTCCATGATTGATGTCAGGGTCGACTCCTCGCTTAATACCTGGATCCCTCTTGCTTCCGGATGATCCATCCTCTTCAAGAATTCTATGGCTTTCTCCTCGAAGATCTCTTCATTTTTCTTCGTTTTTTTCTCAAAGACTCGTCCAGGAAGATACAAAGGATTCCCCCTTGTTGTCACAGAAGCACAACTGGCCGTTTCCTCTAACACCCCCCCCCCCATAATTCCATGGTACTGTCTTTAGACTGCTGACAGGGATTTGCGGTCTCGCTGCAAGGATGAGGGGTTTCGGAGCTGCTAACTTGACAGGCCCCTCCATGATATTTCTGCTTACCCCTGCCAATCTAATTGGCGCTCCCCGTGTATTCCCGTGATCACATATCACGTTGATCATTTCATCGATTTTCTTTACATAATTTAGCCTTGACGGCCCCTCGGCTTCACTGGCTTCTGCCACATTGACCCCTCCTCCATCATGCCTCGGCAGGGGATTGACTTTGACATTCGGGGAGTCTGGCTGTTCCACCACAATTTCCCCACTATCAATCAAGTTCTGAATTCTGTGCTTCAACGTCCAACAGTCCTGCGTATCATGACCATGGGAACTTGAGTGGTATGCGCATCGCTTGCTTGGGTCAAACCTTCTTCCCTTTGGGTCACTTGGGGGTGCCAAATCGACAATTTTCCTCTGGGCTATTAAAACTGCCAACACCTTTTCAAGAGGATCCCCGAGTGGGGTGAATACTCAATTTTGCGAGGCCTCGAATCTCCTTCGCCCTTCCGCCCTCTGATCAGTGAAGTTAGGCTGTCGGGATGGCCCCACTCTCTGCACCTGGACTGGAAGATTGTTTTCTGCCTTTCTAGATGACCCCTCAAGGATGAGGGAAACATCTTCTTCCTTCTTCTTTTGGACCCCTACGGGAAGTGCTGCCATAATTTCCACTCTATATTTGTTCTGCAGCCGTTTCCAAAGCCGTGAAATCCCGAATCTTACTAGACTTCAAACCCATATCCACCATTTCCCCGTGTTTAATCATCTCAGCAAAAGGCCTACCAATCCCTGATATAACTGATAAGTAGGTTTCATACCTACTTATTGGATACTATTTTGTTCCATTTGTTGCTCATCTAATAGCTATCTAGTGTAATTTCATGCATTTTTCCCTCTCTTTCGGTTTTTGATTCACTATTCTCATTATACGGCTTTTGCATAGTTTTTGGTACATTTGGCTCGGGATGTTGTGCATTTGTGGATGGGTGCTATTTGATTGTTTGTTGATTGTGCAGGACGTGAGAGAAGAGAAATTATCCAACAGCAGCACTGCAGCAAACTGGCATCCGGCGCAGCTGCGCCCCTTTTACAAAGGGCACCGGCGCAGCTGCGCCCCTCCTGCTCATTCCTTGCCCCCGACGCAGCTGCGCCCCTTTTACAAAGGGTGCCGGCGCAGCTGCGCCTGTCGCCAGCCAGCCATGCAGCACGTTCCATCCAGCGAAGCAGCATTATCAGAAAATGGGGTGGTGCCTGATTTTGAGGATTCAGTGGGTTCGAACTTTTGTAGTGGGAATCATAATAAGTCAAAATAAGATAATTCATGCATGCATTATTAGCCAATTTTGGAATTCAATTTGCAGCTCTCCTCCTACACGAAAAATAGAGTAGTTTACTGCATGTTAGCTTCAAAAAAATTAGAAATAGTCAGTTGAGCATTTTTGGCATTTGGGAATTGAAGAATGGAGCTATATGGATGCTAAATTGGAGATTGGGAGCAAGGAATCAACTATCTACACAACTTGAAAAATCACCAGAAGTTGCAGAACGGAAACAGGGAGCTTGAATATTTTCTATTTTTGATTAATTCTCCTATTCTGTAATTATGATGATGAACCAATTGTGCATGATGAACTCTAGTATTGTTATTATGAACTAAATTTAATTCTTGGGATTATAATGGATCTTTTGCATGACTAAGAATTGAAGTGCTTCCTTATTTTTACTAGTTGGTTGTGAAATGAATGTCTAGCATAATCTATACTCCATGTTTAATTGTTTGATCATCAATTACTGTGATAATTTATATGCAATTGAGAAAGGAAGTATAAATTAAGATCTCATTATGCTATGTTCATAATTATTACATTCCTCGTGAAATTATGTTTCGTGCTTAGGATAGAGATATACCGAAGCACCATATGTGGCCAATGGAAAACTTGTTCTTAAACCCTTTTGATTGTGATTCACATAGGAATATAGTGTGTTAGTCATCTAGGGTGTTCACATTCATTCTATCAATTGTGGATTTAGTGTGATATGGGTATTGTGCATCGAGAGATGGCCATATTTTACTTTCGTGTTTTCGACCAACATTCTATAGTAACCAACTAGCAACAATAGGAAGCATGGAAATCTAAATCTGCATTAAGTGAAATTATAATCCCAAGCCCATAAAATCTGTATTTTTACAACCAAATTTGTTTTAATTGTTTCATTAGTAATTATTAGACTATTTCATCACTAAAACCGCTTGTTTAAAGAGACCAAACTAATTACAAAATCGGTGTTTGTAGTTATAAATGCAATTCAATTCCTCGTGGGATCGATACTTTACTTACTTTATATTACTTGTGGATCGCGTGCACTTGCGTGTATGAGTTTTATTTGTTATACATACAAATATCCGAACAAGTTTTTGGCGCCGTTGCCGGGGACTTGCAATTGCGTTTATAACTTTCATCATCAGTTTAAATTAGATTGGTTTTAGTTAAACAAATTTGTTCTTATCCTAATTCTGTTTTATTTTCTTCTACATTGTGTTGGGTACTCTTGAGTAGTGTATGCATACTCGGTCGAAGAATCCTGACCTATTGCCTTTTGTGGATAACATTGAGAAAAGGGTTCAACAATCAAGGAAGTGTGCTGAAAATACTCTGGAGAATCTAGAACAACCTCAACCTATGGCGGGAGAAGCACAAAAAGCCTTAAGAGATTATGCTACGCCAAGAATCAATGATTTGCAATCAAGTATCTCAAGGCCAGCCATAACAGCCAATTCCTTTGAAATCAAACCAGGGACAATCCATATGATCCAAAATTCTGTCCAATTCGGAGGGATGGTGGTTGATGACCCAAATGAGCACTTGATAAATTTCTTGGAGATATGTGATACATTCAAGTTCAGCGGGATCTCGGAAGATGCGGTGAGATTGCGATTATTCCCATTCACATTGAGGGACAAAGCAAAAAGTTGGCTACACTCGCTACCACCCGGATCCATTACTACTTGGCAAGATTTGGCCCAGAAATTCTTAGCAAAGTTCTTCCCACCTGCCAAAACTGCCAAGTTGAGAAATGACATATCTTCATATGAACAACATCATGGAGAATCATTGTACGAGATATGGGAGCGGTACAAGGAACTATTGAGAAAGTGCCCACATCACGGTTTGCCCCAATGGATGCAGCTAAACACATTTTACAATGGGTTGAATATTCAAACATGTGCAGGCATTGATGCAGCTGCGGGTGGGGCATTCATGGGTAAAAACTATGACGAAGCTTATGAACTTTTGGAGACTATGGCTGCAAACAACTATAAATGGCCATCCTCCAGATCCACTCAACCAAAAGTGGCAGGGATACTAGAGGTTGGCACAGCCACTTCACTTCAAGCCCAGATTTCAGCTATGGCCAAAAGGCTTGACAACATATGTGACGGTAAAGGTCAGCAAGTTTCCATGATTTGTGAGCATTGTGCAGGTTCTCACGCTTCGGATCAATGTGCCATCAACGCTGAATCTGTGCACTTTGTGAGCAACTATCAGCGGTCAGCAAATCAATATTAGAACAACTACACTCTGGGGAATAGGAACCACCCAAATTTCTCGTGGAGCAACCGTCAAGATAATTCACAAGCTCCAAAACCTCTCAATCCTCCGGGGTTCCACAATCAGCTACAAGTCACAGCCACTAATAGGAAGGTCGCTGAAATGAGTGAGAATTTGGAGAAATACATGGCCAAAACTGACAGATTGGAGCAAGGCCAAACATTAGGCTTCAAGAATCTGGAAAATCAAATGAGTCAATTGTTCAGTTTGTTGTCTAGCAGACCTCAGGGAGCTCTTCCTAGCGACACAGAAATCAATCCAAGGAGAAATGGGAAGGAGCAATGCCAAGCTGTCACCACCAGAAGTGGGAAGCAGACCCTGCCAGACAGCGCAGCTGCGCCACTGTCACACGAACAGACAGCGCAGCTGCGCCCTTCATCAGCACTGGAACCAAGCAGCGCAGCTGCGCCCATGTTGCAAAGGGAGACGGCACAGCTGCGCCCTTCCCCAGAAACTGCATCTGCTGAACTTTTTAAAGAAGAGGATAGCATTGAGAAATCTGAACCCCCACCCATAAAGAGCACAGAAAAGACTCAAGCCCCTCCCACCAGGTACTACCCACCAGTTCCATACCCTCAAAGGCAGCAAAAGCAGAGAATGGACAAGCAATTTTCTAAGTTTCTTGAGGTTTTCAAAAAGCTTCAAATCAATATACCATTTGCAAAAGCTTTAGAACAAATGCCAAGCTATGCCAAGTTCATGAAGAGTATTCTGTCAAGAAAGAAGAAACTGCAAGATTTTAAAATTGTAGCCTTAACAGAGGAATGTAGTGCAGTATTACAAAGGAAGCTACCTCCAAAATTAAAGGATCCGGGCAGTTTCACCATTTCGTGCACCATTGGAGACTTATCATTCAAGAAATGTTTGTGTGATCTTGGTGCAAGCATTAATCTCATGCCATTGTCTGTCTTTACTCAGTTGGGATTACCAGCTCCCAAGCCAACTAATGTCTCTCTTCAGCTAGCGGATCGTTCAGTCACTTATCCGAGAGGTATTGTGGAAGATGTCCTGGTTAAGGTTGATAAGTTCATTTTCCCAGCTGATTTCATAATCTTAGACTTTGAGGAGGACAAGGACATCCCCATCATACTTGGGAGGCCATTTCTAGCTACCGGGAGAACTCTCATTGATGTGCAAAAAGGAGAATTGACAATGAGGGTTCAGGACCAAGAAGTTACTTTTAATGTCTTCAAGGCTATGAAATTTCCAACTGAAGAGGAAGAGTGTTTCCGAGTTGACATCATTGAAGAAGCAGTGACCGAGGAATTCATTAAGGCCACACATAGGGACTTGCTTGAGCAAATACTAACAAGGGACATCGACTTGGACGAACCCGAGAACTATGAGTATGTTCATTTTCTAGATGCAATACCCAGGATGGCAAGATTCAAGGTACCTATTGAGCCCTTGAAAAGCTCAAACGATGCCTCATTTCAATTAAAACCATCCAGTGAGGTACCTCCTAAACTTGATCTCAAACCCCTGCCTAGTCATCTCAGGTATGCATTCCTAGGCATTTCAGATACATTACCTGTCATTATTTCCTCTGCACTAACATCCTTGCAGGAAGATAAACTGATAAGAATCCTCAGAGAATTCCAAGGGGCTATTGGATGGACCATTGCAGACATAAAGGGAATCAGCCCCTCATTTTGCATGCACAAAATCCTGATGGAAGATGACAGCAAGCCTACCATAGAGCATCAAAGAAGGCTGAATCCCATCATGAAGGTGGTGGTTAAAACAGAAATTCTGAAATGGCTAGTGTTAGGTTTGTACATAGCGCGAATATGCAATCAAATTACATAAATAGTGCGGAAGCGCGATAAAATCAGATTTTAAAATTTTATACAAACCATCACCATGATCTTTCTTTATGCACAATTATTAATTAAACGAAAGAGATGGAGAATAAGAATTATACCCTTGTAGAATTCTAGCTTCCTCAGGTACAAGTTCACCTCCAATTCCTTCACGTTCTCCTTGAATTCCACCGATTAAATTCCTTCCTTTGATCAACGTTAGCCACCCAAGTGTTTGGCCTCTAGAGGTGATCCACCAAGGAATAATACTTGTTCAAGAAGATGGGTGTTGGCAAAACCCTAGTTTCTATCTCTATAGAAATTGTAAGTACTCTCTACAATTCTTATGCAAGAGTGTGTAACCCTAATCTATGATAAGACTTCTCTTATTTATAGATGTAGGAAAACCCTTCCCTAAACTATTTAGGATTAGGGTTTCTATTCTAATTAAACTCCTTTAATTAAATTAAACTCCTAATCCAATTAGGAATTAATGTGAGAGTACTTCTATTAATTAATTCACAATCCCTATTAGGAATTAAATAATAGTAATAGTAATAATAATAATAAGACTCCTCTTATTAATTTATATTTAATATTTCTAAAATATTAAATAATAAATATTAAGCTATTTAATTTATTCTATCTCCATAGACTAAATTAAATACACTTAACTTATTATTACAATTATGCCATTTACTTCTTAAATAAATATTTTTCCTTTTGCGGTGTGACCCTTTAGGTTCTCCATATTAAACCGGTTGTGAATAAATCAATTAGAACAATTCTAATCTTATTTAAATAAATAAATTAAACTATTTAATTCATTTAAATAAATAATATTTATTCTACAATAAGGGTAAGCCCCCTTAGCGATCAACGACTTTCCAGATAATATAGATTTCAACATTAATCATAAAAGAACCTTTCAGTGCATAGTTACCGTACAATTCAATCCTTCTACCATACAATGTCCCAATTAAATATAAGACATGGAATTACTGTCAAGTCTTATTTTATTTAATTATATGTATTTCGATTCTGAAATGCACAACTCTGATTAATGCAAATTAGAAACTCCTTTCTAATTTCATTCTGCTTTGGCCAAAGACTTCTGAGTCGTCATTTATCGAATCACATAGGACATTCACTCCTTTTACTAGAAGTGTTAGATTCTTTGTTGATCATTCACCTATCTTCATGTATAACTTATTATACCCAATCATACCCTTTGATATACCCTAAAGGTCTTAAGGGACATGTCAAAGTATAACTCATCATACACAAGATACTATGATGATCTCAAGTCCAAGGATCACTTGTACTACTATCACTAGAGGAATTCCTATTGACAGGCGAGTAAAACTCCATTAGGTATTCCTTAGCGAGCCACGTTCAGTGAACTTATTCTCTAATAAGCACCTACATACTTGCTTTAGTGTCTCCACACAAATGATTATGAGATCAATCATCCTCTTCACAAGAGCAAGCAATGTATGTACTAATCTATCCGGATTCACTAATCCCCTTTTTAGTAATCCAACGATTAGGAACGATTTTAGTTTGTGAGCTATCTTGAATTTAGATCTCATTAGCGTGATCACCATCATGATTCTAAAAGCATTGCTCAAAACTATGGGTTTATCACATTTAATATAACAGCACTATGTAGATAAAGTAAAATGCCTTTAATAGACGAATAAGATTACAAAGTATATGCTACATCATATCAAATATGATTGGCTTGTGTGCATACTACTTTCAATCTCCCACTTGCACTAAAGCCAATCGTCATGGTATCTAATACTCTTCTTCTCTAAGTGACGATCATCCTGCTGTTTGGATAAAGCTTCAGTAGATGGATATGCAATGTTGTTCTTGAGAGTCCACTATCTCTATAGTGGACTTATTCTCTTTCAATGATTCTACTAATCAAATGAAAGTGCCGCAACACATGTTTGAATCCAAGATGAGACTTAGGAACTATTCCTAGTTCTGTGATGAACTTTTCATCCAAACAATCAACTTGCAGCTTCATTTACAGCTATATACTTTGTCTTTGTCACTAAACCAGCAACTCTTTGCTGTTTGGAACCTTTCTAATTCACTGCACCACCTTTCAAGGTAACGATTTACCTTAAAGTGGATTTGTTATCGTCTTGGTCAGTCTGAAAAAACTTGAGTCTGTTTAGCCCTCTAGTTTTAATTCAAACCTACCATGAATTATGATTACATCTTCAATACCGGTTAAGTACTTAAAGATGTTTTATCACTGTCTTACAGTGATCTTCTCCAGAATATGACTGATCAACATCAAGCCCGGTATATTCATTGCATACATGATAGTAACTCATGTGATCTCTCTTTCAATTGGGGACAATTTTAGAGAGATACACTCCATGGCTCATCATCATGAGACCTCTCTTGGAGTTTGCCATGCTAAACGCCTTTAGCATCAAATGAATATACGTTCCTTGGGTCAAGCCGAACATCCTTTTAAATCTATCTATATAGACTTATATCCCCAATTTATAGGATGCTCCTCCCAAGTCATTCATGGAGGAATGTTTAGACAATTTTATCTTTACTGATTGTAGCATTGGTGTGTTATTCCTTGTCAGTAGTATATCAACATATAATACCAAGAATGTCACAGCGCTCCCACTGACCCTTTTGTATACACTAGGTTCATTCCCGTTTTTGATAAAATCAAACTCTTTTGATTGTCTCATCAAAATGAATGTTCCATCTTTGAGAAGCTTGCTTCAATCCATCAATGGATCATTGTAGCTTAAAACACGATTTGCTTCAACCTTTGAAAACAAATTCCTCTGGCTGTATCATACATACATTCTCCTCAAGTTTTCATTGAGGAAGGACGTCTCCACATCCATTTTGCCAGATTTTGTAATAAGCTGCAATCGCAAGTAAAATCCAAATGGACTTGAGCATTACCCGGTAATAAGGTTTTATCATAGTCAACTCCTTGACTTGAAAAACCTTTTAAACAGGTCTGGTCTTATAGGTCTCTACCTTGCCATTTTCCCCAGTCTTTCTCTTAAAAGACCCATATTCACACTCTAAGCTCTAAGCCCTTATGTGGAGTAACCAGAGTCTATACTTGGTTCTCATACATGGAGTCTATTTCGGATTTTATGGCCATCTACCATTTCTCTGAGTATCTTATACTCATAGCCTTATCGTATATAACTGGATCATCATCCTCTATGATGCGTACCTCATCATCATCCTCTATGATGAATCCATACCTCCCAGGTATCTTCGGTACTCTTCCAGATTTACGATTCGGTTGTGGTACAATAGGTCTATCTATAGGTTCCTCGGTTCGACTTAAAGTGCTTTGTGGTTCTTGAACTCCTTCAAGATCTATTCCTCCCACTAGCTTCTTCAATGATAAACACCTTTATCTAAGAAGGCAGCGTGTAGGATTATAGTAATAATACCCTAAACTTTCTTTAGGATATCCCACAAATTTGCACTTGTTAGATTTTGTCCCAAACTTATCTTTGAAACCTTTTCACATAAGTTGGACAACCCCTTATCTTAACATATTTTGAATAGGAATCCTCCCTATCCATAACCTTTATGGAGTATTGGGGCCAGATTTTTGAGGTTACCTTATTTTGTAGATATGCAGCCGTTTCTAGGGCATAACCCCAGATGGATACTAGAATGTCGGTAAAAATCATTATGGACTGCACCATGTCCAACAAGGTACAATTTCTCCTTTTAGATACACCAATCAATTATTGCGTATCATGAGGTTTCCATTATGAGAAAATACCATTTTGAGATGATCTAGAAACTCATTGCTCAAGTATTCTTTCTTTGATCTGATCAAAGAATCTTAATACTTTGTCAATTTGTTTCACTTCTGAATTCTTTGAACATTTCAAATGATTCAGACTTGTATTTCATCAAATACACACATTCAACTCTTTGAATGACCATCTCCTTTTTTTTTACTAGTTTGTTCAATTTACAAAATTATTTTTTTTCATGTAAGTCAAGTATACAAAGTCTATCAAGTAATCTTCCAGTTTCATACAAAACATTATCATTATAAATAGAACAACAATTGTTCTTAAATATAATACCAGAACCTTCCTTGTCCAACAACGGAAAGAATAATGTTTCTAAAGAGAGCTGGAACATAATAACAACTTATTAACTTAATAGACTTGCCCGTAGGCTATGCTAAACTATAAGTTCCTATGGTTAATGTAGCAACCTTTGCTCCATTACAACACATAAGATTACTACTTTGTTTAGCTTTCTACTTCTGCTTAGTCTCTGCATTGGATTGCATATGTGAGAACTACAGCCGGTATCCAATACCCAAGTAGAACCTTGACTTATAGAAAAATTTATTTCAATCATGAACAAACCCATATTTGTAACCGAAGCTTCACTAAGCTTCTTCTAGTTAGCCTCTGTAAGATACTCCTTACAGTTTCCTTTCCAGTGTCCAGGCTTATTGCATTTGGAAGCAAACTCCTTTGCTATTTGCATCAGTCTTGTTCTTATTGTCCTTTGTTTTTGCCTTTCCATTTACCTTCTTTGAATTGTTCTTCTTTTAAGAAGATCCTTTGGCCCTCTTCCGCTTCCTGGAAGAATCATCTACTAGTAAGACTTGGTCTTTCTTGGTTGGAAAGTGACTCTTTACAGTTTTCAACATGTTTAAGCAACTCAGGTAGGCTGACATATAGCTTGTTCATGTGGAAATTCACAACAATTTGTGAGAAAGAGTCCGGAAGTGATTGCAAGATCAAATCTTGGATCAACTCTCCATCCATTAAAACCCAGTTGTCCCAATTGTTCAATCAGATTGATCATTTTTGAGGACATTTGTCTATACTGTAGTGCCATCGGTTTATTCTAGATCGGAAGAGCTCCTTAGATATCTGATATCTAATAGTCCTACTTTCTTCACCCTTCAACTCCTTGAAGGTGCAGGAGTATAGTAGGAGCATCCATAGTTTCATGCTGACGCTGAAGCTCGTTACTCATGGATGCGAGCATGATGCATTGAGCCAACTGTGCATCATCTTGCCACTTTCTGAAAGTAGCAATCTCTTCCTCTGAGGCATTGTCTGCAACCATTGCAGGGATAGGCATATTAAGGACATAAGATAGCTTTTCAGCCTTGAGAACTATTCTCAAATTCTTTAACCAGTCCGATTAATTAGCATCTAATATGCTCCGCAGTGATAGTGAATTAGACATTGTAAAATTCTATAAATGAATTTGTAATTTAACAACATTTTAGCATACATTCATTTTATTAATTAATTACCAAAATAAATTAGGTCTTTATTTTAAATTGGTATCTCCCACTATTTTCATCAAACTATATTACCCTCAATATACAGTTCAGCAAATCTAATTAAAGATTTGCTAGTGAGAATAAGGATCCCATTTCAAATGTATATAGCCTTGTGTGACACAACAAACGATATATAAATAAATAGGTAGACAACTATTGTCAATTACATCACTATGTAACTCCTTTCTAATTTGCCTCTTAGATTATTTTGATCAAGTGTGACACATCCGAATCAAAATTATCCAAGTTAAGTCCAACCTAGCACTTCCATATATTCGAAAGAAAAACACTGTCCTTGTGTGACACAACAAAACAGCATCGTTCAGTCTATGTATAAGCATCAAATGTGATAAAGCAACATCTTAAATATTTAATACTTGCCTTGTGTGACACAACAAACTCATATTAAATATTTTAATACTCTATTGCTTTACCATGCTAGAAGGCGACGTTCGATATTCCAAATATCTTTGAACGCTTAGGACTTAATATTATTGCTTTGAGGGGTTTGTTATTATTTGTCTCATCTTGTTTAGCGCGCATGCACATATATATATAAAATACGCGTCATATTATTTAACATGCGAAGCATGTTGTATAATATATAATATATACATAGCAAGCATGCACATATAGAATACTATATTCTACCCGGATTGATTATGGACTTTTATTCTAGTTTAGTTCACTAGAGCCACCAAGTGAACCAAAAGGTCAAACCTAGGGTGCAAGAATTAAATTTAAATATAACTATTACATTTAAAACCCGGGGCTCCATTACAAACGGGTCTTCAAGCGCTCCTTGCTCCTTTGTCTTCAATTCTTCAAAATTAATTCTAACTTGTCCTATTACAAAAACTATTTACAATAAATAGAAACCTTGATCAGCAGTCAAGGGGAAGTACATAGGAGGGAGATAGAATTTACATTAAGAAAAAATTAGAGAAGACGAGGTACGCAGACCCCATTTATAAAAACCCATACATTCAAGCATCCACTAAAATAAATCCAATCACACATTGGTCAATAGTCCATAATCAATCCCTATTTATTATCATACATATCTCTATATGTATCAATAAATAACATTCATCCCATGAATAATAAAACCATTCCATATATGCATTGATATCATTTAATGGGCAATATTAGTTAGTATAAAATTCAATTTCAACTCCAATTAGTTATCATGGAATCCAATTCCAACTCTAATTAGTTATCATGAAATCCAATTTCAATTAAAATAAACTTCTTTATTTTAATCATATTCTAAATCAAAATAAACTCTTTTATTTTAATTTATCCAATTTTTTTTTGAATAAAAATAAACTCCTTTATTTTTAATCAAATTCCAAATCAAAATAAACTCCTTTATTTTAATTAATATGGAAACCAATTTCAAGTTTAAAATAAACACCTTTATTTTTAACTTAAAATTGTTGGAAAATAAAATATGTTGAATCCTATTCCTTATCAAAATAAACATCTTTATTTTTTAAGGAAATATAGAATCCTATTCTATATGTGAATAAACTCCTTTATTCTAGGAAACATGGAATCCTATTCCATATGTGAATAAACTCCTTTATTCTAGGAAATATGGAATCCTATTCCATATGTGAATAAACTCCTTTATTCTAGGAAACATGGAATCCTATTCCATATATGAATAAACTCCTTTATCCTAGTTAACGTAGAATCCAATTCCAAGTTCAAATAAAACTTTTAATTTTAATTATATTCCAATTCAAAATAAACCTTTTATCTTAATTAAAAATAAATAAAATCAAAATAAATAAATAAAAAAATAAATAAAATAATTTTACACAAACAATTATGCCCAATTAAATTGTTCTTAACACATATCAATGTATATACAGAATGAAAACAATTAATAATTCGCATAAAGTTTGGCTCTTGATACCACTGTTAGGTTTGTACATAGCGCGAATATGCAATCAAATTACATAAATAGTGCGGAATCGCGATAAAATCAGATTTTAAAATTTTATACAAACCATCACCATGATCTTTCTTTATGCACAATTATTAATTAAACGAAAGAGATGGAGAATAAGAATTATACCCTTGTAGAATTCTAGCTTCCTCAGGTACAAGTTCACCTCCAATTCCTTCACGTTCTCCTTGAATTCCACCGATTAAATTCCTTCCTTTGATCAACGTTAGCCACCCAAGTGTTTGGCCTCTAGAGGTGATCCACCAAGGAATAATACTTGTTCAAGAAGATGGGTGTTGGCAAAACCCTAGTTTCTATCTCTATAGAAATTGTAAGTACTCTCTACAATTCTTATGCAAGAGTGTGTAACCCTAATCTATGATAAGACTTCTCTTATTTATAGATGTAGGAAAACCCTTCCCTAAACTATTTAGGATTAGGGTTTCTATTCTAATTAAACTCCTTTAATTAAATTAAACTCCTAATTCCAATTAGGAATTAATGTGAGAGTACTTCTATTAATTAATTCACAATCCCTATTAGGAATTAAATAATAGTAATAGTAATAATAATAATAAGACTCCTCTTATTAATTTATATTTAATATTTCTAAAATATTAAATAATAAATATTAAGCTATTTAATTTATTCTATCTCCATAGACTAAATTAAATACACTTAACTTATTATTACAATTATGCCATTTACTTCTTAAATAAATATTTTCCTTTTGCGGTGTGACCCTTTAGGTTCTCCATATTAAACCGGTTGTGAATAAATCAATTAGAACAATTCTAATCTTATTTAAATAAATAAATTAAACTATTTAATTTCATTTAAATAAATAATATTTATTCTACAATAAGGGTAAGCCCCCTTAGCGATCAACGACTTTCCAGATAATATAGATTTCAACATTAATCATAAAAGAACCTTTCAGTGCATAGTTACCGTACAATTCAATCCTTCTACCATACAATGTCCCAATTAAATATAAGACATGGAATTACTGTCAAGTCTTATTTTATTTAATTATATGTATTTCGATTCTGAAATGCACAACTCTGATTAATGCAAATTAGAAACTCCTTTCTAATTTCATTCTGCTTTGGCCAAAGACTTCTGAGTCGTCATTTATCGAATCACATAGGACATTCACTCCTTTTACTAGAAGTGTTAGATTCTTTGTTGATCATTCACCTATCTTCATGTATAACTTATTATACCCAATCATACCCTTTGATATACCCTAAAGGTCTTAAGGGACATGTCAAAGTATAACTCATCATACACAAGATACTATGATGATCTCAAGTCCTAGGATCACTTGTACTACTATCACTAGAGGAATTCCTATTGACAGGCGAGTAAAACTCCATTAGGTATTCCTTAGCGAGCCACGTTCAGTGAACTTATTCTCTAATAAGCACCTACATACTTGCTTTAGTGTCTCCACACAAATGATTATGAGATCAATCATCCTCTTCACAAGAGCAAGCAACGTATGTACTAATCTATCCGGATTCACTAATCCCCTTTTTAGTAATCCAACGATTAGGAACGATTTTAGTTTGTGAGCTATCTTGAATTTAGATCTCATTAGCATGATCACCATCATGATTCTAAAAGCATTGCTCAAAACTATGGGTTTATCACATTTAATATAACAGCACTATGTAGATAAAGTAAAATGCCTTTAATAGACGAATAAGATTACAAAGTATATGCTACATCATATCAAATATGATTGGCTTGTGTGCATACTACTTTCAGCTAGACGCCGGGATCATTTATCCCATTTCTGACAGTCCATGGGTGAGCCCAGTGCAGTGTGTACCAAAGAAGGGAGGAATAACTGTGGTAAAAAATGAGAACAACGAGCTAATACCAACCCGAACAGTCACGGGGTGGAGAGTTTGCATAGATTATCGAAAGCTCAACAAAGCCACAAGGAAAGATCACTTCCCACTCCCATTCATTGATCAAATGTTGGACAGACTTACAGGGATGAGTACTACTGTTTGCTTGACGGATATTCTGGATATAATCAAATTGCCATCGCTCCTGAGGATCAAGAAAAGACCACTTTTACTTGCCCTTATGGAACTTTTGCTTTCAGGCGAATGTCTTTTGGTCTATGTAATGCTCCTGCCACATTTCAGCGATGCATGATGGCAATATTTTCTGACATGGTGGAAATCAACATGGAGGTCTTCATGGATGACTTCTCAGTGTCTGGAAATTCCTTTGACAACTGTCTTGAGAATTTAGTCATGGTATTGAAGAGATGCGTGGAAACAAATCTTGTGCTTAATTGGGAGAAATGTCATTTCATGGTTCATGAAGGAATAATTTTGGGTCACAAAGTCTCAGCCAAAGGTTTGGAGGTGGACAAAGCAAAGTTGGAAACTATCGAGAAATTGCCTCCACCGACTTCTGTAAAGGGAGTTCGGAGTTTTTGGGGCCATGCTGGATTCTATCGGAGATTTATCAAAGACTTCTCCAAAATCACAAAACCCCTGTGTAATCTGTTGGAAAAGGATGTCCCATTTCTATTTGATGATAATTGCTTAGCAGCCTTCGAGTTGTTAAAACAGAAATTTACAACAGCACCTGTGATAGTGGCACCGGATTGGTCTCTTCCATTTGAGCTTATGTGTGATGCTAGTGACTACGTTGTGGGCGTGGTATTGGGACAGCGCAGAGACAAGGTTCTACATGCAGTCTACTATGCCAGCAAAACACTTTCGGAGGCCCAAATGAATTACACCACCACCGAGAAGGAACTACTCGCGGTTGTCTATGCATTCGACAAGTTCCGATCCTATCTCATTGGAACAAAGGTAGTGGTGTACACTGATCATGCAGCAATTCGGTATTTGATCTCAACGAAAGATGCCAACCCAAGATTAATTAGATGGATCCTTTTGCTCCAAGAATTTGATTTGGAAATTAAGGACAAGAAAGGCACGAAAAATCTGGTAGCCGATCATCTTTCCAGATTGGACAATCCAGATTTTGAGAGCAAAGAGAAGGTTGAAATAAACGATTGCTTCCCTGATGAGCAGCTATTTGCAGTCACATCTGAAATCCCATGGTTCGCTGATATTGTCAACTATCTTGTGAGTCATGTGCTACCACCGGATCTAACTTCTCAGCAGAGGAAGAAATTTCTGCATGATAGAAAGAGATACCTGTGGGATGAGCCTTATTTGTTCAAACAATGCCCGGATTCTGTGATCCGAAGATGCATCCCCGAGGTCGAGAGTACCAGTATATTACATGCATGTCATTCTTCTCTGTATGGTGGCCATTATGGAACGCAGAGAACAGCAACAAAGGTACTCTAGGCCGGATTTTATTGGCCCACCTTGTTCAAAGATGCCCACCACTTCATAAAGAATTGTGATCGATGCCAACGGGTGGGCAACATCTCCAACCGTAATGAAATGCCACCAAATGTGATATTGGAGGTGGAGATCTTTGACGTATGGGGGATAGACTTCATGGGACCATTCCCATCTTCATGCAATAATCTCTATATCCTTTTAGCGGTTGATTACATGTCCAAATGGGTGGAAGCTTCGGCGTTACCAACCAATGATGCTAAGGTGGTTTTGAGGTTCCTACAAAAAAACATTTTTACTAGATTTGGCACTCCTCGGGCGATCATCAGTGATGAGGGGAGCCATTTTTGTAACAAACAGATCACAGCTCTCTTGGCCAAATATGGAGTAAGATATAGAATTGCCACTGCCTACCATCCACAGACAAATGGTCAAGCCGAAGTATCCAACCGAGAGGTAAAAAGAATTCTGGAAAAGATTGTTAATCCTACCAGAAAAGATTGGTCTCTAAAGCTAGATGAAGCCTTGTGGGCTTATAGAACTGCATATAAAGCACCTCTCGGCATGTCTCCTTACCACATAGTTTATGGAAAGGCTTGTCATCTACCGGTCGAATTAGAGCACAAAGCTTACTGGGCTATCAAAAAGTTAAATTTCGACCTATCTGTAGCAGGAGAAAGGAGACTTCTACAACTAAATGAACTCGACGAGTTTCGATTGCAGGCCTATGAGAATTCTAAACTCTACAAAGAGAAGGTAAAGAGATGGCACGACCGAAAAATCATTGAGAGAAAATTTGAACTTGGCCAAGCGGTCTTACTATTCAACTTCAGGCTCAAGTTATTCCCGGGAAAGCTCAAATCCCGATGGTCGGGTCCCTTTACCATCACTGCTGTGTTTCCACATGGAGCCATCGAGATTGTTGGAAAGGACAGTGAGCAACCATTCAAGGTTAATGGCCAAAGATTGAAGCACTATTGGGGAGGCGAATTTGATCGCAAAAAATCCTCAGTTGACCTGGCCATGGATTGAGCATCAATGATAGTCGAGCTAACCGACTTAAAACAAAGCGCTCCTCGGGAGGCAACTCGAGATTACTTTTATTACTTCTATTATTGTGTGATTTTTATTTAGTTTGTGTGATTTCATTTTAACATGCTTGTTTGTTTTTATTTCAGGTGTCCAATCATGCCCTCAACCGTTTGACTTGATCACACTTTGAGTTTGGGGGTGTATCGTTCCATTGCAAACACTAGCTGTTGTTCAGAGAAAGAAAATCTTTTAGGAATCCTGAGCTCCTGCGTAGCTGCGCCAGGGCCACCCTTGCATGCAACATCTGAACAACTGCGCAGCTGCGCCTCACCCTCAGTTCATTTCCGGCGCAGCTGCTCCGATGTCCGCCTGAGCCAAGCCTGAAGCTTAGCGCAGCTGCGCCCCCTTCCCAGTACAACTGCGGCGCAGCTGCGCCGATCGCGGAATTTTTTTTTTTATAAATAGGTCAGTCCCCATCAGTCACAATCATCCAACCCTAAACCTAATTGACTCTCTAGCAGAAAAACAAACCCTCTCCTCTCATCCCTACCCACGCTCTCAAAACCCTAACTACCTACACTCTTCCTTCAAACCCTAATCACATACCACCATGCCAAAGCGTGCACGCACTCCTCAACCATCTTCTTCCAGCAGCAGCGGATCCGAATCTACTGGTGGTGGCATCAACACTCTGGATGCCACCAAATTTGTCAATCTCTCTGCACAACATTACTACTGGGAGGTGCTTAGCGTCAAATCCTTCATACCAGAGAGGGGTTTGAAGCCCAAATCACTGGATGGGCGTATTCTTGACCAAATTCGGCGTTTGGGTTGGTTGCTATTCATTGAGACACCGAAGTCAGCCCCGATAGCCATTGTTCGAGAGTTCTATGCCAACGCCCGGGAAACACAGAATGGGATTTCCTTCGTGCGGGGCAAGCAAGTATCCTACTCAGCGCAGGCAATCAATGAACTTTTTCGCCTGCCATCTGCTACTGCTGAGGCCACCGACTGGGTGGTACATGAGCGCTACGAAACCGACCTTGATGCTTTGATACATGAGATGTGCCAACCGGGCACGCAGTGGAAGACTCAGCCAGGCACCACCTTGAAGGTGCACTTCCCTCAGACCGCGCTAAATAGATTTGCCAAGGCGTGGTACGCCTTCATTTGCGCGAGTATCTTGCCGACCACCCATCATCAGGACGTGACACGGGACCGCGCGGTACTCTTGCATCAACCAGTCCATGCTTCGTTTCATGCGGGCTGTCACTTCCGGTGCCATTCCACACGCCTCGATCATCACACGCCTATACTTAGCGGCAAACGTGGAATGGGGCGAGGAGGCTCTCCAGCTACCTATGCGAGACATCAATAGCGCCACGATCCAAAAGTACAATTTTTGGCGCGGTGGAGAGTCCCGGCCTAATGGGTTGGGTTTTATTGTGGCTGATGAGGTGGAGGAGGCCAGTGAGGAGGGCATGCCTGCCCCGCCAGTGCAGCAGAGGGGCGTCAGTGGACATGAGCGCGACATGCGCCGCCTGCAGCGCCACATGGACGTGTTGCACACGAGCTTCAGGGATTATAGCGTCTCCTTCGCTGGTGCACTTTCGGAGGCGTTCAGTCAGCAGGGGTCCACATTGAGTTTCCCACATTCGGCTCCGGCATCCCTTATCCTCCGCCCGACACGCCGCCTAGCGGCGCCGAGGACGCTTCTTAGGGGAGTACTCTTTACCCTATTATCTCCAATGAGGACATTGCATATTTTAAGTTTGGGGGTATTAGGCTTGCCTAGTTATTTTGTGATGCTTTAAATTATCTGTTTTTATTGTTATTTATTTGCTTTATTGTTATTTTAGGTATTTGTTTCCTTATTTTCGTTATAAAAAAAGAAGAAGAGAGAATGATGAATTTCTCATGCATATCATATCACATCATGTAGTTTAGTTGCATGGTCCTCTTATATTGATTAGTATGCATTCCCACATGCCTATGATGAAAACTTTTTGAGTTTTGCTAACTGTTAAGACTTTGAGTCGAATGCCATGATACATTGCAACTCTTGTCTTGCGTTTGCTATGATAAAACCGGTTTGCACGTTCTTAGTAGTTTTTTTTAACTAAGTAGCCCAAAGATTCGCATAATTGAGTTCTGGGGAGAATTGGTTGTGTTTTTAATGATTGTGGCAATTGTGGGTAGTATTAGTTGAGATCACACGTGTTCAAGTTTGGGGGAGTACTTAGTAGAGTATTTATGCAACGAAATGGAGCGTAAAACACATTCGTTGACTAAGAATTGAAAAAAAAAGTATTAATAAATGCGTGGTCAGCCTAGTTTTGTGGCCTTTGATATTCGAGTAAGTACACCCTAGGGGATGTCTTTACACCTAGTGCGACTATGACCAATTGGTTTGGGAGTCGTTGGCCGAAAGCTCGTTACATAGGTATCATTGAATAGCCTAATGGAACTAGGCATTGCACTACCAAGCATCATGTTCCGTATAGCGTCTAAGTACATCCCCACGTTTTGATATAGTGTGGTTTCAACTATATTTACCCCAATTGTCTTATGGTAGTTCGAATATATAAATTTCCCCTAAGAAACATATTATGAGAATCGATTGGGATTACTATAGTTGATGATTACTGCACACACACACACACTTTATCATTCACCACAAAATTTGAGCTGCATGATTATCATGGTACACGGACCAAGTTTTGATGTTTCGCTAGATTATTCTGAGGCAAATCTTGTGGATTGTTTGCTAATTGATGAGGGTCATGGTGCATTCTTATATCATTACATTGCATTCATATTTGCATTCATTTCATTGTATTTGCTTGAGGACAAGCAACAATTTAAGTTTGGGGGTATTTGATAAGTAGGTTTCATACCTACTTATTGGATACTATTTTGTTCCATTTGTTGCTCATCTAATAGCTATCTAGTGTAATTTCATGCATTTTTTCCTCTCTTTCGGTTTTTGATTCACTATTCTCATTATACGACTTTTGCATAGTTTTTGGTACATTTGGCTCGGGATGTTGTGCATTTGTGGATGGGTGCAATTTGATTGTTTGTTAATTGTGCAGGACGTGAGAGAAAAGAAATTATCCAACAGCAGCACTGCAGCAAACTCGCATCCGGCGCAGTTGTGCCCCTTTTACAAAGGGCACCGGCGCAGCTGCGCCCCTCCTGCTCATTCCTTGCCCCCGGCGCAGCTGCGCCCCTTTTACAAAGGGCGCCGGCGCAGCTGCGCCTGTCGCCAACCAGCCATGCAGCACGTTCCATCCAGCGAAGCAGCATTATCAGAAAATGGGGTGGTGCCTGATTTTGAGGACTCAGTGGGTTCGAACTTTTGTAGTGGGAATCATAATAAGTCAAAATAAGACAATTCATGCATGCATTATTAGCCAATTTTGGAATTCAATTTGCAGCTCTCCTCCTACACGAAAAATAGAGTAGTTTACTGCATGTTAGCTTCAAAAAAATTAGAAATAGTCAGCTGAGCATTTTTGGCATTTGGGAATTGAAGAATGAAGCTATATGGATGCTAAATTGGAGATTGGGAGCAAGGAATCAACTATCTACACAACTTGGAAAATCACCAGAAGTTGCAGAACGGAAACAGGGAGCTTGAATATTTTCTATTTTGATTAATTCTCTTATTCTGTAATTATGATGATGAACCAATTGTGCATGATGAACTCTAGTATTGTTATTATGAACTAAATTTAATTCTTGGGATTATAATGGATCTTTTGCATGACTAAGAATTGAAGTGCTTCCTTATTTTTACTAGTTGGTTGTGAAATGAATGTCTAGCATAATCTATACTCCATGTTTAATTGTTTGATCACCAATTACTGTGATAATTTATATGGAATTGAGAAAGGAAGTATAAATTAAGATCTCATTATGCTAGCATATGTTCATAATTATTACATTCCTCGTGAAATTATGTTTCGTGCTTAGGATAGAGATATACCGAAACACCATATGTGGCCAATGGAAAACTTGTTCTTAAACCCTTTTGATTGTGATTCACATAGGAATATAGTGCGTTAGTCATCTAGGGTGTTCACATTCATTCTATCAATTGTGGATTTAGTGTGATATGGGTATGGTGCATCGAGAGATGGCCATATTTTACTTTCGTGTTTTCGACCAACATTCTATAGTAACCAACTAGCAACAATAGGAAGCATGGAAATCTAAATCTGCATTAAGTGAAATTATAATCCCAAGCCCATAAAATCTGTATTTTTACAACCAAATTTGTTTTAATTGTTTCATTAGTAATTATTAGACTATTTCATCACTAAAACCGCTTGTTTAAAGAGACCAAACTAATTACAAAATCGGTGTTTGTAGTTATAAATGCAATTCAATTCCTCGTGGGATCGATACTTTACTTACTTTATATTACTTGTGGATCGCGTGCACTTGCGTGTATGAGTTTTATTTGTTATACATACAAATATCCAACAATAACCCGCTCATAATAAGGGGCCTCTTGAATATCTACGAAGGTCATCACCATCTTCGACTCGCTCATCGGGGGATTCACCTGTGCGGCCATACCCCTCCATCGTTGTGCATAATCCATGAAGGATTCCCTGGGTTGCTTCTTAACTTTTGTCATTTGGTATATATCAGGGGCCATTTGTGCCTGGAAGCTATACTGTGTTAAGAAGTTGTGGGCCAACTCCTCCCAATTATGGATCCGGGCATTGTCAAGACGGGCATACCAGATTCTCGCCTCTCCCGTAAAACTCTTTTGAAAAAGTTGCATTCTTAGGCCCCCGTCTTCTGCATAAGATCCCAACTCCCCAATGTAGATTTTCAGATGCGTATAAGGATCCCTTTTCCCATTGTATTTCTCAAATTCAGGGATTTTAAATTTCTCCGGATATCTGGTTCCGGGGAAGACACATAGATCTGAATAGTTCACCCTGCCTAGGGACCCTATGCCCTTCATAGATTGGATAGTTTCCTCCATTTGTTTCATTGTCTTTCGCAGGTCATCAATATCTCCCTCTTCCGGGATAGTAATCACTGTTTTGTTAGGTACGGGAATGGCCTTTGGGATGACTGGCTCGCCCTTAGGTTGGGGTGGGTCCTCTTTAGGTGGATCCTGTCGGGGTATCAATTGCTCCCTCAGCATTATGGCCATTTCTAACATCTGCTTCTTGAAATCATCAAATTCCTCCCTAGATATGGAGCCAGGATTAGTAGGTGGGAGCTCAGCCATTTCAGATGTAGAGTTTTGGGCCCTTTTAGACTGCGAACGGGGTTGGGGAGCAATCCTACAAAAACAACGGTTCGAAGTTTAGTCCGGGGCAATGAAAGGATATGGATGCATGCAAAAGCTGTAACTTTTGTGTTTTGGGTTTTTTAATCTTTTTCTGCAAAACAGCAGGTTAGTAGTCCCTTATTGCAATAATAATTGATAGGCATGACTTATTATGCTTCCCCAGCTGTTCCCTGCAAAACATAGAGGTTAGTAATCTTTTTTGACAACAAGGAAGGCATATATGAACATTGAATGAGATCATGACATTTATACGCGCGAACGTAAAAGGGCATGAAGAGACTTTTCCTGCGTTGGGTTAATCTGAGGCTGACCTATCCTAGGGTTACTCTCACGGACTTTTCAGCATGAAGGTCCCCAAATCTTCGCAATCTACTCGTCTGAGTCCTTTCGATTGGAGCGGATTTGGGTGGTGCGTTTCCTGAGCCATCTCCGGGGAGCAGCCCCTTCGAGTCCAGTAATAAGCAACCGACAGGTTCGCCTCAGGAGGAGGTACACTCTCAACATACATTCACATTCATCGTTCTCACCGTATGCAAATGATTACTTTAAAGTAAAACAATCCCATTCAAATCATTCAATTATTGGGCAAAACACACATTCACACAACAAAAGTAAAAAATCAAAATATCGCACATACACACATTTATGAATTTTTTTAAGGATAGGATAGCATCAAGATTTTGAACGCGGCTTAAGCCCTCTAATGTCCCCAGCAGAGTCGCCAGCTGTCGATGCCGGTTTTCGCCTCTTCCGATTTTTGCCTTTTTGATTAAATGATTTTTTGGGAAGAGGTCGGCATTGATGTCGACGGGGTTTTGAAAGATTTGTTTTTTTATAATGAGCCAATTAACCAGAGTCGCCAGTTGGTATATTTGAAATGGATGTACCAACTCATCCGAGTTTTAGTTTTTTATAAATCGCTGGCTCATATGTGACTCCGAATTAATTGGTGTGCAAACCGAGATTCATAGAGTTCGGGGGCTTGCTTAAGCGAAGGGAAGGTGTTAGGCACCCCCTGACTTCCGTGAAACACGGTTACCGCAACTTTGATGTTTTCCTATCCTTTAATTCATGAAATGTGTATGTGTGCGTGTGTGTGTGTGTGCCTAATGAATGTTGTGGTGAGTTTTGTATAAAAAAGGAATTCTTTTTGGTGTTTTATGAAAGAGACGTGTTTTATTTTGAGAGTGCTTTAGAATGTCTTTTGGCCTATTCGAGATAGCTTTATTTCTTTATAAGAAAGGTTTGATTTTAATTGACAAAAACTATGAGATTTTTCATTAAGTGTTGTTTTGACCAAACATGAATTTGTTAAACCTTAGCCAAAATAGGAATCGAGATTTATACGTTGCTTTCATAAATGATGGGCAATTTCTAGAATCTCTTTCGCCCTATGTATCAAGGTTTAGTAAAACGGTTATTTCTTTTTATAAAACCATTTTTCGTGTCATTTGGAAACAACTTCTCTTTAGCTTTCTCGTAAAATAGGAATCGACTTTCATTAGCATTTCCAATTCTTAGCCTCGTGATGCTAATATCCTACTTTGATTGATTTTAGAAAAATCTTTATTATTTTGGCATTGAAATCTTTAGTTTTGGTGTTACAAATCAAATTAAATATCAAAACGCGTAGGGGGCTATTCACGGGCATGTAAGCCATCAAAATATCCCCGAACGCCAACAATCACATATTTCACTACTACGGGGCCTTAAACCGGATTCTCGCCTTAGCGTCATTTTAAGGCCCGACGATTACATGTTACAAAAACGAGCACCTTGAATCTATTACATACATCAAAACGTCCATCATCGGATTTGGACCACGGGGTCGCGTTCCTAAGCTCACACCCGACATTACTACATGCCCACGAAATGAATACTACATAACTAACCAACCCGGATTTATCTAATACACCGTGATATCCGAAAATGATAATCTAAATGAATTACACCCAATAAATCACCATAAACAAGCTAGAAATTTCACCAATTGGATATCCTCGGGATATTAGGAAGAATTTTGTTCCGATGGAACCCTCACTAATAATCCCTAATCCATCATCCCACCATAAATTACATGAAAACTACATTTAATTTAACCAAATAATATGATATAAATTGCTATAACAAAGGGAATTTTCACCTTGCAAATGATCTCAAATGGATGTAAACTTGTGTATTTGAATAGGATAAGAAGTATATTTGATACAATCAAAATCAAGAGAGTATAAATCCTCTTTTTTTTCTCTTTTTTCTTCCTATTTGGTTGCAAAATTTGCTATTTTCCCTTTTATTTCCGTGCCTTGCTGTTGCTGAATTCTCCTCTCCTTCCAATCTGCTCAACCTCCTGTATGCTGAAGCGGAAATGAGCTGAAATAGGCTGGCCGCCTGCCTTCCACTCACCTGATTTCGAGTTCCGTGTTTCGAGTTCTGTGTTTTCAAAAGGCGCACTTATTGGCCGCAGATCAATCCGCGGCTAGACGGTTTGACTTTCTCAATTTTTGTGCCACGCCTCGACTTTCGTGCCATACAGTCGGTTTTCGCTGACAGGCTTGTATTTTGCAGTCCGGGAATTTCCGGGAGACGTGCCACCTCATTCGGGAATGCTCGTTTCGGACGGCCTTGTTGTCACGTCAACTTTGATCGTCAATCGTCGCGGTGGTGTTGGGCGTTCGTGCTTGTGCCCATCCTTTGCTCTCGCAGGCCGGTTCAATTGACGATCTTGCCCTCCTGTCACGGTTAGTATAGGGAACACAAAATTTGGGTGTTTACAAGGTATTCAGGCTTAATGGATTATAAAGAAAACTTATAAAATGAAAGACTTAGTGTTAAGTCATAAGGTTCATGATAAATTAGTGGTACAGTCGTACTCTTTAATAGTTGATGTATAGTAGCTGGGCTAAACGATTTCTTCAGGGAGCGAAGGTATATATGAACTAGCAACCGATCTAACTCACTATGAAAACAGTGTAGACGAGACGGAAACTAGTTTGTTGGTTGTTTGTGAAAAACCACTCAGCATACTATATTGAACATTGTTAAAGACTCGATGTGTGCTAGTTTTAGAATTATGAATGCGTATGGTGCTAAGGTGTTATCTAATATTTGATTATGTGGTTAAATATTAGATAATTTTCTTATATAGAAGTGATATTATAAGGTGATATATGTGATGCTAATTAAAAGATCAATCTTATAACTAATAAGTCTTTTATAAGAGATTAAGTTAGATTGTGTAGCAGTAATCAAAGGTACATGCAAATTTCCTTAACCTTACTCAAGTTTATATTGAGTAAGTTCCTCTTAACTCAAACTTGAGTTGTTATGTTTCAAGCATGCTTGTGATTTAATTCTTTATAATTATTCCACCTTCTTAAATTATTGATTCGCACATAGGGCATGTTGCATATGTTCATCAGGTATGGAAGGCTGATCACCTTCATTACCATAAGGTTCAGTTTAATTGTTCATGGTCATTATTGATACCCTGTATGATTGAATTCAGTCATTCAATCATTGAAAATTATGATTCATGCTCTTTCACAATTATTATATTGTTGAAAATTCAAAAGCTTATTCTTTCATTCAATCATGATATATCTTTATTGTATTTAAACTTCCTGAGCAAAGTATTTGCTCACCCTTGTTATATCATGATAACAAATTTCCTATTAATACGAATGTTCAAGAAAAGACAAAGACAGAAGCAAATAACAAGATTATAATGTTATGCATGATAACCAAATTAGTTATTTGATGTAAGTTAATTGTGTACACCTTTTTACGAATCTAAAGGTAAAAATATATTAAAATAAAGGTTATAGACCTTAGGATATGTAGCAGAGTTTATTGTATAAACAATTTATGTTTATATCTTCCGCAGTAGTTGTAAATATGATGTATCATGACGCACCAGGTCTGAGGTTCAAGGGACCCGGGTTTGGGGGTGTTACAGAAGCCGCCCTATTTTATATTATAGATAGTTGGTCTAGACTAATTAATTTAATTAGTTTGATCTAACTCTCGAAAAACGATCAATCATATAAAAGGCAAGAGTAGTGCAGGAAGAACTTAAATTTGAGTTCGGAGTAAAATTTTGAGATGCGGCCGGCTCGGTTGAGTTCGGGATATCGAAATTAGTAAGAATAGACTATAAACTCGAAAATTTGATTTTTTGGGCCAAATAGTCAAAGATTGATCAAGGTAATAAAAGTGACTTTTTTGTTTTTTGAAAATTTCGAATTACGAGATGTTAATCGTTCGAGGATGGGAGACATATTCTCCAATAAAACTGACGAAATAAATTTCGCGGTTTTTACATGCATGACGAGTTAGAGAATCTAATTAGAACGAGATCGAGTAACCGAGCGAGCTCGGATAAGTAAACCCTAAACGATTTTATAAGAGGGTAAAATGGACATTTGTCTACCTATAAAAATTATAATAGTTAACTAAAAAGAAACTAGAAATCGAAACTAAGTTTTGAAGTAACCGAATCAAAAATGAGCCGAGGATTCAAGGTAGCTCGGTTAGGGTTTGGGATGGCTTGGCTGGGGTTGAGCCGAGGGTGGAGCTAAGGTTGGTGATGGCTTGGCTAAGGTTGAGCCATGGTTTGAGCTATAGGGTTAAAACCTAGAGACTTAAGAGCTAAGTAAGCTTGGTTGAAATGAAAACCAAATGAAATGCAAATTAAAACATAAAGCAAGATTCATGCCAAATGAGGGGACCAAAATGGTGAGTCATCATTTGCATGACTCACCTTCTTTAGACAAGTAATTAATGTTTGGTCTCCTTTAATTCTTTTAGTTTTGCTAAATAAAGCCTTAGCTTATGTTTATGTTCCTTAATCATGCATAAGTTAACTTAACTAAGGATATTTGGCTAGGTTATTCCACACTTAGCCATTTCAACCTCATCTCATTTCAAGAAGCTAGAGAGAAAAGAGAGAAAAGAAGGAGATAATCAAAGAAAGGAAAAGAAGAAAATCAAGGAAAAGTGAGAAATAACAATTAAGAAGGAAGATCAAGCTATTGATCTTGGATCATCAAGCAAGAAGAAATAAGATCAAGAATAGATTAAAATCAATAGAAGAACAAGAGGGTAATAACCTAACCCTTTTTTTATGTTTTTCATTTTCAAGTTTTATAGCTTAAAAAGGTTTTTAGTATATTAAGAAGTGCATGTTAGTGGTTGTTGATTTAATGATACCATAGAAGGGTCTTGGAGAGATAAGGTTGTTATATTATTGATAACCTTGTAAAATTTACCGGTAAATGCCATGAAAGCAAAAACGAAAGTTAAAATTCTAAACCTATACGTAATGGATCGAAAAACTTGTAGAGGATGTAAAACGGACCTGAAAGGTGGCTATTGTGTCATGTGATATAAGCCACGAATGTATTATGGAAAGTTCCACGTGGAACGAGAGAAAAATCTGCCATAACGAAGTTATGGCGAAAAATGTCCGAAAAGGAGTTTTAAAACGATAATAAAACTCAATACCGCTTTGGGGGTAAGAATTTAGCTAGAGCATCTAAAAGAGTTCAAAATTATAGGGCTTTTATAGAGTATGAAAAGTGTGAGTCGTGGGCTCAAGAATGAGTTCGATCCGACTTCCGATGAACGAGTTACGGTGAATTAAAGGATTGGCATAGAAAACGTCGTTTATGAAAAGTCATCCAAGGAGGGACTTCTGAGCCAATTTTGAGGCTTGTTAGAAATCGGGAAAAATTGTTCCAAATATGAAAATTTGTAGATAATGTTGTAAGCTAGCAGTAGGTTTGAAAACAGACTCATTCCGATAAGGAATGACGAAGTTATGGCGTTTAGAAATAATCACGTAGTCGGAAATCAAAACTGCAGAAAATATTTTTTCTAGAATAGGTGAATCTGTTGGGGCGGATTCGTTTGCCTTGTGAATTCACCGAGGTGAATTCGGCAGAGAAGTCCTGGCCGGGGCAGATTCGTTTGCCTTGTTAAATTCGCCAGGGCCAAGTTGCCCTGCACCCAGTTTTTGATTTTTCCGTCTTTCGCTAAACCAAGCATAACTTTTTCATACGAACTCTGATTTAGATGATTCAAGATAATTTGGAAAACTAAGGAAGATACCTAAAACTTTTATCCTTTAAGTTTTGAAATTGAGGTTAAGAAAATGGTCCAAATTGGACATCTTTAGGGCTGTAGTGAAATCAGAGGCAAATCATGGTGATTTCTTCAGAACGCCATTAAGCCGACCCATGTTAGCAAGTATTTCTGAGTTCTAATAATTGAACTTTGGAAATATAGTCTAGGGTAA